>OX579636.1:42016177-42341382 GCA_951230915.1 Antitrichia curtipendula
TCAATATGAATAATTAGGTACAATCAGGTACTAAGTGTACAATTTACTGTTGGTGTGGTGGGTTTGTACAAAGAGATAAGAGATCCGCTAATATTAAAAACCCATTATTGAAGAGGGTTAGTAGGAAACTTGGGCAATTAACCCCTAAAATCCCATTTGTCCTCTTGGGGGACAATTTGGGTCCGGGTAGGTTCCTATTGTCTCAATTTGAAGTAAATTTTTTTGAGATTTTTTGAGGTTGTGTAGCTTTGCAAGAGCTTTGTGGATATATAAATTTTGTTTCAATCGGATGCTGGATGAAAAAGTTATGGCACAATGAGCAAGAAATGGAGATTGGCGGGCAGCCCAAAAAAAATTACAAAAAGTCAAAAAAAAAAAATTGAATTTTTTCCCTGAAAGATTATGTTTTTACCTACACGTTAAGCTTTGATTCATTCTATTTGGACTAGGGATGAGAAAGTGATGGACAATCTTAATTTTTTGGGCAATTTAAGCATCTTCTTGAAAAAAAAACTTTTTGTTCAACTTTGAATGCTAATATCTTCCAATCCGTACGGTGAAATTTGATGAAATTTTTACATGATCTCAGACAAGTTAAGTAAAAGATCCTATGGTTAAATTCAAAAAATAAAATAAAATAAAATAAAATAAAATTTGGTTTTCTTAAGTGATTGCAGCAGAAGTGGTAGTTTTGAGTGGTTTTTGGCAGAAAACACCCTTGGGGTTTTAGGGGTTAAGAAGCTAATCACTGGAAAATTGACATCTAAGAAAATGCTCATGTAATTTTGCACTAATTTCAAGTACATCCTATTTGTAAGGTTGTGAGCAAGATAACTACCGGTCAATTTTGCTTGGTAGCACAATTTTTGTCAAACACATCAAGCTGAAATATTTATTTTCTAGTAATTGACACCTGTTGAAGAGTTCCACTGCAAATTCATTTAAAATTTTGATTTGTTTGACACAGAGGGGCAATTGATTGATTTCAATGAAGGCAAAGGAGACATATAGCCTCATATTTTTTTCAATACCATTTTTTCAAGGTTTACATCTTTCACATTACAGCAATGGCATTATCTCAACCCTGAACACTGATAACATATCATGTTTTGATCCAAGTGCCAAGTGGATTCCTCAACAAAATGTGCCAGATATTAAGGTAGGAATCAGGATTGCATCCAGAGCAGGTCCACTTTTCTAAAGGAAACATCACCATGACTAAGTTTCTATTACAAAAACCCTAGATTATATCAATTGTGAAAGAATGTGCATGCACATAAAATTAGATTGCATCAGGAAGCATTTAACAGAACTCTCATTCATTTACACTAAACCAGCTAACATTTCAGTTGTCAGGCTCCTCAGAGCCTCTCTGCATTAGGCTGGCAAATCTCAAGTGTCGGCATCCAAAGCGTTGAGATTGCAACAAGGACAAAACTGTCAGCAAGACGCTGCAACAGATAGAACGGGTTCTAAGCGATGGCATATAAATTTGAGTCCTACCGCCGCCCTGTAACGACCGGTACCCAGAATTAAAAGGACCACAATAGAGACCTTTATGAGAAGCCTACAATAGGATGGTTACAGTAAAAACCGGATTGTTCCTCACCGGTGCTTGAATTGGTCTCTATTTTCTCGCGTCTCCTTCATTCGCTTGACGTAGTCGTTTCAAAATTTAGCCTACTCAAAGTGGTCGCTGTAGAAGGTAGCTCATGGATGTCCACTCCAATGTGAACAAAACTGGAGGAAAAAGCCTACTGTTGGTTAATTCCGCAAACATGATCCAGACTTCATCCTGCTCAGGTGCTTCTGGTAATGCCGCAACTTGGCCTTCTGCAGTTTACCACCGTCTCACCAGCGACGTCAGAAGCTGCAGTCAAAAAGATAGACCTCCATCGTGAGTTTTAAACCAGATAAGTTTAAGATTTAGGGACCTGTCTCCTATAGTAACAGCAACTCAACTATCCATACACTCGGTTGACCTTCAATTAGCAAGTGGTGTAAGCATGGCTTGGTTGATTACGGTCTATGGCTACAGATCTTTGAATGGAAATGGAGTTGTCTACAACCTCCCACTTTGAAATTGCATAAGAAAGTCATAAACAATTGATGCAAACAGTACCCTCTACTATAGCTATCCAGGGATGTATAGCTTCCAAGATCCTAATAGTGTTGAGCAATTTTGAAAAGGAGGACCGATATCTCTAAGTGGAGAATTTGTAGCATGTTTATCAAATCCAAAAAAGTGAAGAACTGACTCCAGACAGACTGGTAAACCAAACCTCAAGGAACTCAAAGACGCCTCCTGAGCGATTGGCTGGTCTTTTCTCGACAGTGTTTCCGCCATTTGCAAAGACGTACACAAATGCCACTCGCCAACCAACCATGAGAAATAACAAGCTCCCCAAGGAAACCAGAATAAAAGCTTTTGCCGGGATATGAGATGTCACAATGCTTCTGATCACGAGTCCAAGCTGTCAACATGTGTACCAAAGTTATTGAGCACTTGTGATCAGCAAAGAGAGATCATCTGATAAAAACTGATAGCAGGTGAAATATTCTACAAACATAGCATCAAAATCAGTTTCATACTACTAAACGAAAAGTTAACAAACGACTTCATTTTTTCTCTCAAATGTACATAACTAATTTCCAATTGTTAGCAGTTAGATTCTAGGTTTCAAAAACTTACAGGAACTCCCACAGCCCAGGACTTAAGAGCGGAAGTGGCAGCTCTAGATACACCATTCATCCCTTGTCCGTCAGGACCATAACCTCCCAGGAAAAAGCACCCCAAAAGCCATCCTGAAAACAGAAAAAAGGCAATATCAACATTTTGCAGATACAGACCACAGATCAATCCTGAACTATGTCCAAATGCACATAATGTTCAAATATTCTCAAGGCTTTTCAACTGACCTGCTATGAAAGGATCAGCCGTCCGTAAAGCATCCCAATTCAAAGTTGTCAGTCCGTGGCTAGCTCGACCGATGACAGCGAAGGTAATAAGCGCCACCAAATCACCCGCAGCTAGTACTCCCACACGCCTGCGTCCACAATCGCAAGACATGCACTCCAAGCTCAGGCGATGATCTTTTGCCAGATGCTACTAATTGACAGGACAGAGTAGAATGGAGGATAACGCGCACTACTGAATGGCTTTAAGATACTCAAAGTGAGCATAACAGGGTTCCGGGTTACTTCATTTATCATAAAACCGCCAGACAATTTATCGTTTCACACATATTGACAAGAGAAAATTTCCCAAGCAGGTGATAAAAAAAACAATAACGACGATAACGCACCCCCAGGAAAAGCTCGAGGATGCAGCTTCCCGATCAACCCTACCGACACCTTCCAGAGAGACGCGCTCATCTTCTACCAACACGGTCTCCATCGATCGCGTTTCTTCGGAGTCACCGACTGTGGGGTTTGCGGGAGTCGGCACGGTCTTCCTGCGCCTCAGTACAGGTCGGTTGACACTCGCCTTGTACTCCGAGGCTGAGGATTCGCCTTCTAACCCTGCCCTCGCTCTTCCACGCGGGTGGACGCGTAAGGAAGTGCATGCTGAGAAGCCTTTGGAATTCACCCGGGAGGAGTCGAAGGAAGAGAAGGCAAGCGTGGATTTGAGGCTGTACGTGGGGGCCTGCGCAGGGGCAGTCGCCATGGTTGCTGCACCTCCTTGCAAATCTCAGACCTAAAACTACAATCACAACCAAGACTGGAATCAATCAACCGCGACTTTCAATCCTTGTTGAATGCGCCGTGAAGTAGACTGCTGATGGAGATTGGAGTAATCAATCAAAACATTCAACCCCAACAGTTGTTTGAGGGCTCCAACTTTGGCGTTTATGCGGTCTACTCACAAAGATTGAAGAGGAGGTGAAAAGAATGCCCTTCAATTCAGACCTACCCAAACGAGAAGGGTAACACAAGTAACAACCAACACTTCATCTATCACACACAAGACTGTCATCTCTTCATTATCATTCCCTGTCGTAGACGTAGCATTCAACAAAGCCTGAAACCCACTAATCAACCAAGCAAGCAATCAGCAGACTACAACGCCCCAATTGTGGAACCGCAACCCTAGAATTCAGGCTTCGCTTCGGATTTCGTCGCTGGTGCTCCAACCATAGAATCTCTTATTACGACAGACTAAGTGGGAACGCGAAACAAGTTTCCTAAACCCTCTCACGGCTTCGTCAGGAATTCACCTCAATGGCCACAACCCTGGAGCTCCACACGCGCAGACCTTGAAGCACCGACTTGAGACGATTGTACTTGAATTTTGAACTCTGAGAGTCCCAAGTAGCTCCCAAGTTGAAGAACGAAACTGCAAATGAACCGCTGGTGATGTCGAAGACGTGGCGAATCACTTCTGTTGTGTGGGCTTGGGATCAATCAAGCGAATTGCCAGCGAAAACCTTCGCCACATTGGAGTTGTGGTGGAGATTCCAGGGCCGCGATGATAGGGGCTCCTTCGGCACGGCATGAGAATGACTGTCCACCACCTTAGAAACGGTAACCAATACTCATCACCTCAAGGGACTCACAGAGTCGATCCTCCTGTCACCGTGCTGACACTGACACTGAATTCTGGATGTTGGCAATTGAATTGGATTTTGAATTTTTGAATTTTTTGAATTTTAGGATTCTTGGTGCGTACTAGTATTCCTAGCACAAGTTTGGACAGAATTCATCTACGGCAATGAAAAACGGTGATGAGCATTTCAAACCGCACAAGAAAAAAACCCCTCTATGCAATGTTTTTCCAAAATTTGTACTTTGGAATGGGTTTTGTGTATTTTATTCAAAAAGTGCACGAATTGTGGGGACATATTGAGTGGGGGAATTTTTATTTATTGGGGTGGGTGGGTTGCTTTCATTGAGGCTTCAAAAGGAGAGACACCTAAAATCATCTGAATAAGGGTTTGAACAAAGTTCTTCGTATTGAATAGTAAAAACTTTTTTTATTAATCTTGCTTGCATTTAACCCCTAAAGGACCAACATGCCTTTTTTGGCAACATAGCAATTTTGGGTAGGTACGTGTGACTGGAGATTTTCACATTTTGGGCTGAAATTTTTATAGAAGGCGTGGACGAGGAATATCTTTCATATGCACCAAATTTCATGACATTTGGAAATGCGAGTCAAAAGTTATGGCCAAATATGTTGTTTGTTTCTCAACTCGGGCAATTCGGGCAGATCAGAAAAAATCACTTTTTTCAAAAATAAAAATTTGAAATTGGTTTATTAGATTTATATATACGTGAAAAGCTTTGAATCATTCCATTCTGATCAATGAGTCAAACGTTATGAGGAATTTTAGTTTGTGGGCAATTATGGATTGTCTACTCTTAAATAAACTTTAAAGTCGTTTATTTCACTCAGTTTTCAATATTTTTCAAAAAAAATAAAATTTTAGGGTGTAGATTGTTTATTACAACATTGCAACCATTGGGATTAGCATTTTTCAATTCCATAATTAACTTCTTAACAATTTAGTGTTTTGAACCATTCTCTACTTCTTTCTACTTATTATTTTTTCCTATATGTTGTACAATTCCAAATAATTTGAAAATTTTCAAGCATGTAGCCAACTTGCCTTGAAGAATGAATCCAAAGAAGCACAATCATTTTGGAATTTTTTTCATAATAATCTGACCTTGTGAAGTGCAGCTGCCCGGTTTTTCGCAGGGCCCAAAAAAGGACTTTTGCCACTTCAAATGCTAATAAATTCCAATCTACACGATGAAAATTTCTGAAATTTTTTCCACGTATTTTCAAACCAGAATACTACAAGATCCTACGGTTATATGTGTGCAAAAATGATATTTTTCAAATATTTGGTACTTGTACTAGAAATGGCAGTTTTGGAGCATTTTTGGTGAGAACATAGTCAAGGAACTTTAGGGGTTAAAGGAATTCTAAATCTCCTTAGATACATTTTGTGGACACTATATGAATAATCTACAAATTTTTCGATTGCAAAATCCTTAGTTGAATTCTATTATATTCAAGATTGGGTATGGCTTAGATCTAGTTTGCTCCTTGCAAAATGAATCATTCATTGTTTTCATCTCATAGGAATTCTTGGCATTGCAAGGCCATCTAAATTGCATATGTGTGACTACTTCTATAGACTCAATTATGCAGAATCCCAATCATCAATTGATATTCTACACAAAGCTTTTTTGTCACACATTTTTCCATGCGTTTCTGTGGTTGCAACAACGTAGTTCATCTTCAAATCATGACCTACCCATTGAGGTCAACACCCCTATTCTTCCAGTCAAAACTCTCGATCTTGACATTCACAACTTTTTGCTTGAATTCATGTAAGATGAGTCTCAACGTTCCAGGGTTAAAGGATTAGTGATACAATCATAATTATTGCGACATTCATGTAGTGAATTAGCCGCATATTAAGTGCAATGTATTCACATTATATGAGATGCCATCCATATATTAGTACATTGATTTGTCCTATTTGTGTGTTACAAAATGAAATTGCATATGGTAATACTAAATATAATTATTAGTGTGCTATATAGTATACTAAATATCATTATTAGAGTAAAATCACATGGGATGTCATTGGTGGTCACAACTGACAGCTTGTGCTACATTGATTTATCATTTTAGTGAAGATGTAAAATTAATTTCACTATTGCAAAAATATATAGTTGTGAAAATTTGTACAACATAATAATATTTCAACCTATGCTAATTCAAACTACTATGACCTTGTTCAAAGGAATTTTTTGGCACTATCAAAACTTCCTCAGATGAAAAAAATTAAGTATTTGGATGAAAATGTATAACATCCGAAAATAAAAATGCTTACAAAATTTTGGGTGGTACTTCTAGAAAAAAATTGATTGTATTAATAGACATTTGAGGCACATCATGAGACTAATGAAAGATTAACACACAACTAATCACACTCTTTATTTACTGAGGTGAGTATTTCCATTCAAAGATCCCACCTTACTACCAAGGCATACAATATTTGTTAGTTTGTTAGTCTAAGCAAGTTCACCTAGCTATTGAGGCATTTCATTAAAGACTATATGAGGCATTTAGCTTCACCACTACATATATTTGTTCATTTCAACTTGTGATGTTGTTAGGTGCTAACATAATTTGTACACATTCGTTTGTTTGTTTTGTTTTAAGTGACAAGATAAATAGTATACATGTTAGGTAATGGTACTTAATATATGTGCAAATCCTTATTTCTAGCGCCAAACAAGTTTTCAATTAGACTATTAACACAACTAGGGAACATTGCAAGGTCATTGTATAGTCTTCATTATCTTCCCATTTCAAGATCCACATCAAACAACAATAGTGAATGGAGTTCCATTAGAGTAGAAAGGAAAACTTTTTTGAAGCCATGGCATCACAATAATAATTCCATGTGAAATTGAAGGAGGGTGAAACCACAATCGTTTCATGGAAGAAATTGGTGTTGAGTGCCAAAAGAAAGTTGGAGTTTAAAATGCCTTCAAATGTTGTAGCAAACAATGGAGATGACAATGAAAATTGGAATATTGAAAAATTAAATAAGTATTTTGTGAAAGGAAAGATGAGGACAAACCATTTGAGGTTTTGTTTTTTTATCAACCAAGGAGTACTTGAGAAGATTAGTGAGCCTTTTCCAATTGCAATTGTATACCCCTAAAAAACCCCAAATAGAATCCAAGAAAAACAAAGTAAGTGTACCTTTGCCACTTGAAGTTGTAGTACCTAAATAAAGTAAGTGCAAAGATCTTTTAAACAAAGAAGAAAAAGAAGTCAACAAAAAACAATGTCTTGTACAATACCGATAGTAAGACCAAGAGCCATGTCAAAACTTTGAAATTGAAATTGTAGAGCATAAAAAGAGACAATTCAAGAAATCTACAAGGACAAAAAAGAAAGTAAAGAAAGGCCAAAAAAAACTTGTACTAGAACAAAATCAAGAGCCATACCAAAACCTAGGAATAGGAAACAAGAAATAGAATATGAAAATTAAAGTGTGCTAATCCCTTTACATCTTAAATCCTTTAACCATGGATTGGGATTAATCTTCAATTTTTTCCTTGTTTCAACTGTATTATAAATTAATGATATTTCACATTATAATTTTTTTGAAGTCAAAGCTATGTGTTTTTGAAACTATATATTACATTTTTTAGGTCTTGAAAAGAAGCTAGAATTTTAATGAATTGTTAAAGATTTTTCCTACATGGAGTCAAAAATTCAAATCTATTACAAAGTATGCTAGATAATTTCAAAATTTTACAAAATGATACAAAAAAATTATATATCTTTGTTATAGTGGGGGGTAGGCAGTTACTGCCTCTTTTGGGTGCATTGTGTGACAAAAGTGTCACAATGCACCCAAAATTCATTTTTTTAAATTAATTCTCCTGTACCCCCTAGGATTTTTTGAAATTAACTTTTAAATTTTCATACCCTCCCCCTTCCCCCTGCCTTCTTGTAATTTCTAGAAAGGAATGCAATTGACAAACAATATGGGATAAACAACATCCACTATAAGAACCCCGCGTTTTTGGGGGTGCTAGCAAAAAACGTGCCTTGTTTGTATAGATGTCTCAACGTTGGTCGGTATACGGGCTTTTTTATGCAAATTTTGTTGGATGTTGCGGGGAACGTGTACATGTTATTCAAAAAACGCATGAACATCAACTGTGACGGGCATGTCATGAGTGACATAAAAGAAAACATACACTTGCTTTTTTTGACATCTAGGAAGACATGTTGAGTCCACGTCAACAAGTTGACCAATTTTACCTATGGATAAGTTAGTAAAACTTACTACAATCTAGAGTAAACTGTTGACCATATGTGAAAATTTTAGGCAAAAGGCAGCCACATGGCATGCTTTGCAAAAAAAAAGAAATGGATGGATGAGCACCATGGATGAAAAGAGATGATCTTTATACAAGTAGGGTGGAAAAAGTAAAACAATCCATATGGGATATACATAACAAGAATTGTGTTCAATGTAAAATGTCTGAAACAACATGATGCAGATGTCAAAAACAACATCTAGATGTTTGAAACAATGTTAAGATGTACAATGGCCAAGTTTCTATATTCTAGTTATCCCATATTTTTTGTCTCACCATGGACAGAGAATGGATACAAATATGACATTTGCAATCTAATTTTCAATAAAGGAATTCTTTCATTTGGCCATAAAAAATTCTCTTGATGGTAGATGGTAAGTTTTCTTTAATTCTTGGTGAATTCAACATTCTTTTTTGTTTATTTTATTTTATTTTATAATTTATTTTAACTAATTATTTTTTTGTTGATCTTGCCTAATGGATAGGGTATGCACCAATTGATGTCTCAAAAAACGTCTAAATTGACGTTTCAAAAAACAACATTAAAATTTTCAAACAAAATAAAAATATGTTGACTAGGCAAACCATGTCAGATTTTCCCGCGGCCACGTCACTGCCCACATCATTGAGGGCCCGGATGAAAAACTGTCCCATGTGGCACTGCTCGGATGGAAAACGATGACATGTCACCATCGTGGCATCCACATGTTATGTTTTCTGAACTTTAAAAGACCATGTTTTCTGTGATGTCAAAGTATAACAAACACAAATCAAGCGCGTTTTTTGAAAACATGGTCATGTTTTTTGCCCGTCAATTATAACGAATTTTAGGTGACATCTACGAAAACACACGTGATGTCATGAAAAACATAATCTAATGTTTTTTGTGACATCTCAAAAAACACGGGTTTCTTATAGTGATCCCGTATCTTGCACCCATATTCGTACACATATTCATATTCATATCTAATACTATATCGTATCTGTATCCGTATTCATGTTTAGTACTTGCTATGTATTTGTATATAATATTGTATCTGTACCTAGTATTCATTTTGGTATCCGTATCCGTATTGATATTTGGACGGCTCAAGTTAAATCTCACAAAATCAACGGATTGTGATTTTCTGAGAAATCAATGGCGATTTTGAAGGTAAGCATTTTCTAAAAACAAACAATCAATAGCCTTTAAATTTTTTCAGAAAGGGGGTGGGAGCAACTAATACAAACCAGGGGTGACAGCCTCTTTTCACTGGATTGTTAAAATGTCCCTTCAACATGGTAAAATATTTCTTTATAAATTTTTGTGCCACATTTTTGAATGCATCATTAAAGTACTATGGTATAAAAATGCCTTAAGAAGATTCAAATTGAAATAAAATTCATAAAATTTAAAATTTAAATGTAAGAAATAAATGAAACAATGGATATAGTTTTAATAGTATAACTAAGAAGAAGTTGGAGCCCCCAAAATACTAAAGTAGGGAGATCTAAAATCAAGCACCTATACTAAAGTGTGTCCTAGTAAATTTACATAGTAAGTGGATATCTATTGCATAATATTTTACTCTAGAACATTGAAAAAGGAATACAAATTTGAAAAAAACTATCAATAACTTTGACATCCAATAATTATATCTATTGGATAATAGAACATCTAAATGTCGTTCCTAAATTTTATACAAGTTCAATCCTAATATGCTGTAGAATGTGTATGATATAATATATATCAATCTATATATATGATAATAATTTGATGATCCAACATTATATATTTATAAAATAACAATACAATGATATACTGTTCATCAATTAAATTTTCTATTTTTTATAATATATGAATATTTAGTCTAATCATTGTATTGTTGTCTATTCAATTATTAGTGAACTTTACAATTATCTTTAATGTATCATACTAATTAATGTAATCCTAATTTTATTCAAGTTGAATAAGTTACCTGTTTTGATAAGGAACATTTTTATCAATGATATTTCTGATGATTCCTCCACAAAGGGTGAAAACATTCCTCCCTCGTAAAAAGTAATAACCGTATGTGAGTTCATTTCATTAATAGGACAAATCAGAGGTAGGGACCTTAAGCAAGTCCACATGTTTTTAATTGTGAAGACGTATCATAAATTGCAATTTACAATAATTTTATAATAAATTTTGAAGTAGAAGTTGTACAATGTGATGCACAAAGCATATTCATATAATTAAACCATTTGCTATAACAACCAATGTTTTTCAATAACATATGACCTAAATAATAGAATGTCATTCTAAAATGAATTCTAGATTGCATACTACTAATTTTCTAAGATTTTATGTATTTTAGATTAAAAATATTTAGTCAATCACATACTAATGTTTTAATATTTCATTTCACTTATGTATTCAAGTCATTCTTGAAGGGTCGTGTCTTAATTAAAAATGTTAATTTCAAAGGTCAAACATATTATTGCCCCTTCAAATGTATAACATTTCATTTTTAAAAACTTGAAAGTATATATCATACAAATATAAGAGAACTAATACAATAAATTTTTAAAATTTTCAAACTGATGCATGAAGAAAAACAAAATTTATGTACTTCAAGAATATCATTCCTCATTTGTACTTAGAAATTTGCACTACTAGAAGAATATGGTCCAAATGAAGGCGAATTCAACATAAAATTTGTTCTTGGGGCTAGGAACACTTGGTTAGGATCACTTCTGAATACATTATGATTTTTTTGTCTTAATAAAATATAAAATAAAAAAATAAAAAACAAAACTAAAAACACTTTTTTTCAAGCAGTCGACCACGTGGAGAGCCTCCATGATGATTAAACCTCAAACCTCTTGGCTAGTAGCCAAGGGCTCCAATTTTTGCACCATGGTTAGAGTCCCTTGATATTATAGAGTATAAGATTATAGTCTTCCTTTCTACATTCTTCCTGACTAATTCCTACAAGACATTGTTAGTTTTAAGTAGTTAACGTAATTTTTTTAATTTAGGAATTTAAATCAAACACTTGAGTGTTTATAGTTGGTTCCTAGTTAATTCTTTTGAATAAATGAACTTCAAGGCCCTATTTCCAAATACTTTGGAGATTTATTCAATTTATGAATTAATTCTAAAAGTTAGTATTATCCAATTCTAATAAATATTCCAATAAATAGTTAAGTTTGTTTGTTATTCATTAGTTTATTAGTTTTGTTGGATTAATTTAATCTTTTTGTTGGCTTTTGTTTTTTCCTATTTGGCTTATTAGGCCTAATAAAACAAAACTTAAACCAACATTCAACAATTAATTTGCACCGGAATCCTAATTAATGACTAAAACCAAATTCTTCAATAGTAACAAGGACAAACCAAAGCATTATTCCGAATGAATAGTAAATGAATAGTAACAAAAGAATAAAAAACACAAAGAATTGTCCCAAAATGAATAGTAAATGAATAGTAATAGAATAAAAACCAAAACAAATCCAAAATGAATAGTAAATAAATAGGAAAAAAGCACAACAAAACAAAACCAAGGCCCACGTGAATAGTTAGATGAATAGGAAACCGAACAAAACCAAGAACAATTACAAATGAATAGTTAGATGCTTGAAAAATATTAGTTTTTTAATTCTAATTCCTTCCCAAGCCACTAGTTCATCTCTTTCTTCTTCTTTAAGTGTTTGGGATTCAATTCTTGTTCGTCATTTGAAAGGTGGCTACAGAGTTTTGAGAGTTGTGGCTTTGTGTATGTGTGACGAGCTTTTGAATCTCAAAAGTGACTAATCAATATTTAGAAATGAAAATCAAAATTGGTTGGTGTGGCGAGCAACGACCTAACCTTCTTTTATTCTATGTTTCCAATTGATGGTCTGACTTTTTAGCTTGAACCAAACTCCCGACTCTCCCTGGACTCCCTGCGAGACAGCCCTCCCAGCGACCTCGACAGACCCCCCAGCAGCCCGAGACAAACCCCCAACAACCCGAGAACCCTCCAGTGACCTCGATAGACCCCGAGAACCCCAGCGACCCCAAGAACTCCCCGCCCTGCAACAAACCTCCCAAACCCGCCTTCTGACTCTCCCCGAACTCACTCTCTTGACTCTCCCTACTAATTGTCCTTCTAAATTGGTTACTTAATTAACTAACAAGGCAAATCTAAGCTAATTGTTGGATTTTTTAGGATAACTAAAGCAAAGCAATTCTAAACTAATTGTTGGGTTTTTTAGGATAACTAAAGCAAAGCAAATCTAAGCTAATTGTTGGATTTTTTAGAATAACTAAAGCAAAGCAAATCTAAGCTAATTGTTGGATTTTTTAGGATAACTAAAGGAAAGCAAATCTAAACTAAGACAAAACTATCTAAACTGAAACATCCATAACTTTGGCAAATTATGACAACCAGGTAGATGATGCACTATATGAAACAGAAAGAGTCAATCTCGGTGTTAGTGTTGGGCTTAAATAGCATTTAACTAGTAAAAGCTTTGGCAACTGCTAATTTTTGTCCCAAGTCACAAAGGTAACTTTGCTTAAAGGTCAAAACTTCGCCGTACGGGAGCAACCCCAGGCTAAACTTGTAAAATATGGTTCCAAGTGGATGTAGGAATGTTTTAATTCTTAAAGGAGGTACACATGAAAGTGTTTAAACCGAACATTAAGGACTAAAAGAATTCCCAAGGTATCAGATGGTTTTAGTTCCTAATTGAGGTACACATGAAAGTGTTTAAACCAAAAATTAAGGATAAAGTAAAACCAAACTTTTTATACAACAAAGTTTGACAGGTATTTTGAGTATTAGAATCTTTTGGTAAAGACTAGCTTCACCGCCTTAAGAATTATGACTCAATGGTTGTTGCAAAACACAAAATTAGTATGTAAATAAGGTATGCAAGTTTTTGAGGGATGAGACCTCCCAAAAGCGTGGTTTTAGTGTGATATTGATGGTTTAAAAGGGAAACCCGAGTCCTCTAACCAAATCCTCCACTAAAAAAAAGCAAAGAAAACAAAATGAGCAAAGATGACCAAAATTTGGCCTAACTAATTGCTTCCGACAAAGTCGGTAAGCAAATTGAACAAAAGAAAGTCTCTACACTCCGATAGAGTGTTGGTAGGTAGATAATGAAAAAAATTGGGGTTTGAGAAACTTCGGAGGGGGGCCTTATATAGTTATATACTTGCTAGAAGGCCCCGCCACCTTAGTTTACCATAAGATATTAGTTCTTGTACTCAAAAACTATCCTACGCTAAATTCTAAACTACCCTAAGATATTTGTTAAATAATCTTTGTTTAATCATTAGAATTTTCTAGAACAAGCCTTAATTAGAAAAGAAATCTTGTCCAAATAAAATCTAAGATTTTTCCCAAAGATATTTAGGAAATTAACTAATTTGACCTTGAGATATTTTGCAAACAACCCTAGGATATTTCCAAATATTCTTAACTTAATCTAAATTGGCTTTCAAAGGAAAGATTTTGAAATCTTAACTAAATTCAATATTCGACTTTCACCAAGATAATTTGTAAATTAACCTTGAATTCTCGCTAATTACTCTAAAAAAGTCAAACCTATTGCTGAACTCTTCCTATCTTCTTGAGAACAATTCGAAATTGAAAACCAATTGCGCTATCACGTTCAGAAGACCCCAGTTATTCTAGAAGACCTCCTACCCCCTTCTTCCAGGCTGTAAATATTCGTAAAAACCACTCACGGTAACTCCAAAGAAAAGTCAAAATCCCAATTAATGGAATTTGTGGTTCCCAAAGAAACTGACTAGCTAGAGTTGCCTTGAAGGTTCATGAGAGTAAAAAAACATTCCTTGTTTGCGACATTCGGACACCGCTAGCTCTTGGTTCGCCGGTCAACTCGTCGCCATGTTGTAAATTCTTGATAAATTCGATGTCGTTGCCGATTCTGGTACTTCTGACTATCAGAAAGTCTTCAAACTTGACAGGTCGCTTATTTAATATGTAAAAATCTAATCTAATTTTTAGTGAGGTTTTACCGCACTTCGGATAATTTCTATGAAATTACCATCAGTCTTAAAGGCGGTTGACTTCCCATGGAGTCATCTTGGAGTTTTATAAAATCCCGAAACTTTTGGGCAAACTTCTAGGAAGTGTTCAAAAGCCAAAGGCAAAACCAAACCTCCAATAAAGATGCTAAATTTAGCAATTCCTTAATAATTTCCGCCCGGGGGGGAAATTATTCTGGTACCGGGGGTTGTTGTGGATGATTAGCTCCACTGTTGATCTCTTGACATGCTTTTACCCTAAAAGCACCTTTCTGTAAGCTTCAATCACCTCGACCTCCTTCTACTTTGCATTCTGATTCATATTCTTCAATGTTTGCAGGCCTTCACGTAACTAGTCTATATTCTACATAAATTGAATCTAGATATTTCTAAACCTAGATATAGACTCTTGTAGTTTAGCTAGGCTGTCACATGCACTCTACATGTCAAATTTTACATGGATCAGTCACTATAATTGGCTAAATCTCACATCCTCTCATCTCTCGAAACGCTAATCTGGACTATAAGACACTAAACCTGGAGAAGTAGAGTATTTTGTGCTTTCCATGATTTTATGAAGACTCCTCACTAATCTGGCAAGGACTTCTACCAAACTCCTCTCAACTGACTTATTCATGCTATTTGGCATGAATTGACGCTAAAACTAACAATAAATCGCGAAAAATAAACCCAGAGCTCCAAATGCTAACTTGAAGGCTCACAGTCATTTGGACCAATGAACACATCAACAATATCAAAGGCACCTCAAGTGACAACCATCGAAGAAACTGCTTGTGATGAGTCACTGTGGCATATTGCTCAATTGTTGAAGACATCAGTTAAGACCTGCTTTGCCCAATAGGCTCTTACAAAGAAGTGTGTCGCAATAAAGGAACGTCAGCACCAATTTACACAGGCAACATAACCAATTATAAGAAGAATAGGATTGAAGTAATGCAGTTCTTCTTTTGCAACGACAACATTGAGCGTTGTGTCAATGGTTCAAAGCAAAAATGGATTCTTTCTAAATCTGAAGTGCCTAGCATCTGGCCAATGAAGTTTGGAACCAACCTAACGCAAAAAGAGACGATGGACCTTCAGAATGCAAGATTCCGTCTTCCTAAGCGTATTGAAATATTTCCGAAGAAGTTGTTTGGAGATCACGAACTACCTCTTAATGTATCAAGTTTCCAAGTCCCAGCTTTTCCTGCAAAGCATCCAAGTACAAGTTTTGGAAAAAAAATCCAAAGGGATCCTAATGCGCCAACAACTACACATGCAAATAATCATGCTTTTGCACTTACTTTGAAGGCCATTGTTCATCATGTAACTATGATACTGCATCCTGGATTTGGATGCATCATAATGCTTGATTTTGATATACTGCCTAAGATTCAACAATATGTATTGACAATAGGTTCATTTCCTGAACGCACTTGCCTGATTTTCAAAGAAATGTCAACAAAGGCACTAGAAAAGAAAGGGCAATGGGTAATTGCAAGCATTTGTATTTCATATTTGTTAAACACCACGTTATTGTCAAAAATGTGAAATCCTATAAACCCTACAATTCTTTTGAACCTTACAAATTTCCACAGCCTTACAATATTCACAGTTCTAATCAATATTCTAGACCTCATTGTACCATTTTTGGGGACAATTCATTCCCATAAATTGTTTGTATGTCCAAAAATATTTTTGAATAAATAAACACAACAACAGGCTTAAATTTTTATATTAAATTTTTTTTAAATATCTTACTCTACACGGTCTTAGGTCCACGATTATAGGCTTCAAATAAATAATTTGAAAAAAATTGCAGTATTTTCAAATATTCCCTAATAATTTACCACGTCTTAGAAACAAAAAAAATATTTTGAATTTTATTTATTTCTAGCTCAAGTTTTTTGGCTCCACGCTCCACACTCCCGCTCTACGCTCTACGCTCATATATTAGCTTCACAGCATCTCCTTTGTTGATGCTCACATCATCCCTTTCAAGAATCCAGAGGCCTATTGGATAGAAGGTGGTTGATATATTGAATGATCATCGTATGCCTATGGACATTTCCAAAGATGATGAGTCTCCTTTAGCTTGTGTGAACAAGTTGGGGGCACCACGAGTTGCCTTTCCTATATGTGGGCTCAATGTCTACATGATTGAGCAGAGTTCTTCAAATGGACCATGCCCATGGTTATGGAGAACTTATCCATTGTTCAACATCGTGATACTTACGGTTTGCTTGTATTTGTAGTAGAGCTTACCGGCCTTAGTGGAGGAGATTTTCTCGAGGAGATTATGTCTATCTTCAATGTGAGGCACCCACAATCCTTGATATAAAGGTAGGGCGTATTATTCTTTGTGTGAAGGATGTATTGCCTAGTGATCTTTTGTTACTTGAAGGCAAGGATGGAAAAGAATGTCGAGAGCACTCCAAGAATTGTGCTCCATGTCATCTTCCTATTGAAGGTTATGTGCATCCAAAGTTGGCTGTTGTGCTAGTTGGCCTTCTATATTATGTGTGTGGTGAAAACGTGGATGGCATATGGCATGCTTGACTCCACCTCTTTCAACTCTTCATTTTGGAGGTTGGATTTGTCCTCGTTGCAAACGGTCTTCTATTCATGTCACATCTTCTGATAAGAATTGAGGTCTCCTTTGGAATTGGCCCTTTATAATTGGTGATGACACTACCATTTGGTTAATGGGTACAAGTTATGGATTCACAACATTAAGTTATGATGAGATTGACTATAGGATTTGACTCCCAAAAAAAACAAAAAATTGTCGAAGGCGATTAAGGATGGGGCTCACATTGCACCCAGCCTACAATCCTTTAGTCACTTCCTCATTGACTTGACTGGTCTATCTATGTACCAACACATTGACATGAATATGTATAGTTTGTTATAGCAGTATCAACGGAGGTCATCTCCAACTGCGTGTATGTTTGTTCTTAGTTGATTGGAGGGATTCCTTATCTGCTAAAGGAGGTATTGGAGGGTGTGTTTGTTATACATTCTTGTTTAGTTTTTGATTGCATATTTGGTGTTAGTTGTGGCATTTGATCTATTATGTGCTACGATCCTTATTTATACAATAATTTGTTGACATTGAAGTTGTGCAGAGAACTATAGTAAAGCTATACAATTTCACCACCGAAGGTCAATACTTCATCATATTCCCAATTTCTATGAAAGGGTGCTAGATATGTTATCTGCTCTTATTGACCGGTATACTTCATGCAATCTATTGAAGCATTGTAGTGTTGAAAACGTGTGCAAAAGTTGGAGACAAGCCGTTGATTTTTGTGTTGAAGATGGACAAAACAAAGATTTTGCATGGCAAAAAGTTTGAAAGGGTTAGTTTGACCCTTATGAATCGTACTTTAGACACTAGCATACAAAAGACCGATGATAGGTAATTTTTGGTTCAATCAGTAACCGAAATATAGCCCATTTCATGCTTTGAGGTTGCCAAGGAGTCAAATGAAGTCCTCCAATGGATGTTCCAACAAATGCAATTTCCTGCACTCATCAAAGTACAAGATGGGGGCCAACTGCTATGTGTTGAGGGTGTAGAAAACTTCAGAGTAGAATGGCATTTGTCAGCAGATATGAAGATGATCAAATGTTTGTATGGGCTGAAACATGGAGCTAATGCCATTCATTTTTGCATCTACTATAACCAACAACGAACCAAATTAGTAGTGGGAATGGTAGCAAACGTTACTTTGTAGGCTAGAAGAAGGAAACATACATGCAATGGAGGCTTATTTGCTAGTAACGTCACATCTAAACCAATGTCCATTGCTGGAGAACCCCAATGAAAACCAATTCTACCGATACCTCTTGAGAAGATACATATTTGCACATTGCATGCCTTAACGAAGATGATGGAGAAGATTCTTTACTTGCACTTTATGTTCATTTGGAACATAGATAATGAGGCCCGACAACAAGTTGCCATAGAGAATATGGAGAAAACGTTGTCAGCAATTGGACTTCACAGTGGCAACATGTGCATAATGAAGGACACAATGTTCAGTGGTGTTTCAAATAGTATCTCCATTAAACCTTCTCTTAGTGGCATTACTATAGCTAGGTTATTCCAACCATCAACTTGGTCAAGGTAAGATCGAGTATGGAAGGACGTCTTGCGCTCAGAAAAAAACACCCTTAGTCAAGGTAGACAATACTTGAACAAGGTAGAAATGTGGAAGGCGCTAAAAACAATCTTTTCCTATTTGGTGGGCCTTTCCTTGAATCAAGAGCAAATCGACATATCCAAAGGAAAAATTGAGAGTTGGGGGCTCCTTTACTTGGAGTGCTTTGGGGAAGACCATGCCATTTATTATATGGTAAGTTTGAAGTGAGTGGACATTGCAAGCATTCTTACTAGTGCTACCAAAATGATGTATGTCCTATTTGAAAAGTGCCAAAATACCATATTTAGAATGTGTTGGGTTTGAATGTTGTGCAAACACTAGTAGAAAACGTAGGAATTTTGACAGAATTTTGTTGATTTGGACGTGTTGATCCGGTCACTGTTTTGTTGATTTTAACCCCTAAAGGTTTTTGACTATGTTTTCACCAAAACCGCTCCAGAACTGCCATTTCTAATACTAGTGCCAAATTTTAGAAAAAAAACATTTTTGGACACTTGTAGCCATAGGATCTTGTAGTAAACTTGTTTAAGAAGATGTGAAAAAAAATTCAGAATTTTCCACCAAGTGGATTGCAAGATAATAGCATTTGAATTGACAAAAATCCTTTTTTTGTCCCTGCAAAAAAACGGGCAGCTGCCCTTCACAAGGTCACATTTGTATGAAAAAATGTCCAAAATGATGGTTACTCTTTGGATTTATTCTTCAAGGCAAGTTGTCTACATGCTTGAAAAATTTCAGATCATTTGAAATTGTACAACATATAGGAAAAAAATAATAAGTAGGAAGAGGTAGAGAATGATTCAAAGCACTAAATTGTCAAGAATTTATTTATGAAATTGAAAAATGCCAATCCCAACGATTGTAATGTTGTAATAAACAATATGCACCCAATGTTTTTGTTTTTTTTCAAAAATATTGAAAATCGAGTTAAATAATGGACTCCAAAGTTTATTTTAGAGTAGAGATTCCATAACTACCCTCAAACTAAGAATCCTCATAACTTTTGACTCATTGATCGGAATGGAATGATTCAAAGCCTCCCACGTACATATAAATCTAAAGAACCAATTTCAAATTTTAGTTCTTTTAAAAAGTGATTTTTAAAGATTTTTTTTTTGCTGCCCCGGCTGCCCGCCGAACAATGAAAATGACATATCATGCAATAACTTTTTAACCATGTAGTCAAAAGTTACGAAAATTGTTGGACCTTAAAGCTACTCCTCGGGCACATCTTATGTGAAAATTTCAAAGAAAAAAAAGAAAAATTCCGGTCATAGTGAGCTGCCCAAATTCGCTATGTTGTCAAAAAACGGTGTTTGGTCCTTTAG
Source organism: Antitrichia curtipendula (assembly GCA_951230915.1). Classification (NCBI taxonomy): domain Eukaryota; kingdom Viridiplantae; phylum Streptophyta; class Bryopsida; order Hypnales; family Leucodontaceae; genus Antitrichia; species Antitrichia curtipendula. The sequence goes on from OX579636.1 coordinate 42,036,547, forward strand.
GGGTTAACAAAAATCTGTTACAATTAACAGATTTTTGTTAAAATCAACAAAACAGTGACCGGATCAACACGTCCAAATCAACAAAATTCTGTCAAAATTCCTGCGTTTTCTACTAGTGAAATATGTGTGACTAATTTCTTTTATTATTGTCTTTGCAGCATAACCTTGTGCATCATGGGCCTTGGTATGTGGACACATACGGGAGTCTAGCTATTTGGAACAACCAAGGTATGGAAAAATCTCATCATGCAGCTAAGTCTGCTAATCATCACCACACTCAACATGGTGGCACTAAAGATAGAACAAGTGCCATTGTTCGACAATACCAACATTGGTATAGAAACATACAACATAGATTTTGCAAAGCAAGAATGAGTGCGGTACGCATGCAACATGAGAGCAGTGGAAGTTGATGCTAACATGGCGGCAATGCTGCACAAGAAGACGATGGCCTATAATGCTTCAAATGCAATGGATGCAGCTAGGAATTGGAAGAAAGATAGAACGCAAGTAGGCAAAGCTTGGGTAAGAGAAATTGAAACTAAGGTTGTGGAAGACAATGCCACTAATGTGGCAAATCTAAACACAAACAATGTTGGCAACATAGACAGCTCTGATGAACAACGAGGCAATTTACCAGCGATTTTGGGCCTTGGGTGTACTACTAGACTTACTTAAGACCAACATACATATATGTAGGCACGTAGGAGCTAACGAAAAAAAGATACAGCAATGGTATTTACAATAAAGTTTTTGTTTTAGGTATTTAAGACTTCACATGTTCACAACTTTGCATGACCCAATAATGGATACAAGTTCTTAGCAACTATATGTACAAATAGAACACAAGTACAACAATCAAGTACCATGTACTAATCTTGGTAATACTATGCTATCTGTAAATAGTCATCCCGTGTCTCCTCTAGAATTCAGGACATGGTAGAAGGAGTAAAGTTGATGGAAATTGCCCCATCATGTCCAACAATAACATTAAAATCATATGGTGCCGCAAGGGTGGAAACGCTCTATAATGAGGTTGACATACCATCTAGAAGTAGGCGAAAGTTGGCACCCGTCAGTAAATTTAGTGATATAGCAAAACACATTGGCCCTGCTGGCGAGCTTGGCACTGTTGGTATCATTTTGGGGTCTGGTTCAGCATGTCCGCCTTCAACATATATAACTGGAAATGTCCCTCTACTTCTTGGTGTAGTACTATTCTCCCCCATCATCACATCTTCATTGTCATGATGTACAAATCCACATGTAGAATGAATTCCTTGTGGATAAATCTTTTTATAATTTAACCTCTTTCACAAGTAAGTTATATCAATTTCTCTTGTAAAATGGGGGAACTCCAAAGTATTTTCCTTGTGATCATAGTAAAGTTTAGAAGTCTCATGTAACCATCACAAAGTTTAGACCATGCGGTTTGTCAACAATTATCATGTGGTTATTGTTGTTTCATGGGCTCGCATGTCAATATATAGTTTATCGCATTGTTACAATGCATTATTTGCAACTGAAAGTAATGCATCGTAATGATGCAATAAATTGTATATTAACATGCAAACCCATGAAACAACAATAACCACATGATAATTGTTGACAAATCGCATATTCTAAACTTTGTGATGACTTGACCTCTCTTCATACATTCTTTCCAAATTTGATTTACACTATCCAAATTGGTAGATTTTAGAATGTATTTACACAATTTACATTTCAATGTTGTTTCCACCTAATCTTTGGTACATTTTACAACATGTGATTATCCCATATTGATTGTTAAGGGTACATACCATGAGGTTGGATACATAAGATTTGTAAGTTGTTACATTGTAATGTTATTGTGCATCTTTTTTGAATCATTTATTGAATGAGCATCTTCTTGAAGAAAATTTGTACTCCTTCAATAAGAGATTTTCTACTTCCAAGTAATGTAACTCTAATAAAATAATTTTTTTTTTAAAAGTTCAGTGAAAATCATCCATTTTTTTGTCAAAATAATGTTTATTTGACTATTCATTAGCCATTTTATAGCTACATAAGCGTTTAAGGGTTAAAAATTAAATAAAAAATTACAACTTTGCACAAGGTGAGAAACTTCAATTGTCAAAATAAATATGAAAGATTTTGAACATTGTGAGTCATAGTAAAGTTAGAATGAAAGTTTTGAATTTTGTGGATGAATATTGTTGAGGTACAATGGCGTATTTAACTGCTCTTAGACTTTTGAAAGTCCGTAATTTATACTAGTCATTGGAAGATCTCTCAATTGAGCATCGAGGGATCTATCTAAATTATTGGGAGATCTAAATTTTCATCAAGGGATCAATCCGAAACATCGGAAGATCTATACAAGCATTAGGGGATCTCCTGATCTATACAAACATTGGAAGATCTCCCAATGTTTGTATAGATTGTGCTTAGTCCATAATTCATTGAATGGTCTAGAAGTAATTAAATATACCATTACAATGGAAATAGTCAGAAAGTAACAACCATGTTTAATCCTTCATGGACCTCGCAAGCTTGAAGGTATTTTCAAAATCAAACACAAATTTTTGCATTTTTTCACATTTTAAATGTTATTAAGGTCACCTAAAAAAATGTGACTCCACCACAATTTTTCTAAGAGCAACCAATGCATGGGAATTCAAGAGAACTTTTAGTCAAGAAAATAGGTTTAAATTAAAGCACTTTGCACTTCAAGGACATCCTTTCAATGAAAATTTAGTGACATAAATATGTAGATATACTACGCTTTCAACTTTTGAAAACTCAATGATTGAACATTATCCAAATATTTGAAAGTTACAAAATGACTTAGGTTCAATTTCCTAGTGGTCAATAATAAGACAAATAATCAACAAAAAAAAGGTATTGGGTGAATGCAAGAAAGACCGTCCACTTTGCGTAGCGTTTTCTATAATACTCATGTTTTTTGGGGAGTACTGTATAATTAGAAAAACAATTTAAAAAAAATCTGAAAAATATGTTCAATGTATATACCTTTAAGAAGAAGTTACCCTATGAAGGAAAAGCATAGAAAAATTCTCTAAGTAGGAGAACTGAAAAAGTGCAAAATCTCATGAAAATAGGTACTTTCACATTTTAATTTGTAAAAAATAGGAAAAACAATTTTTAAGGAAACTAAAAATTGTCCATTTGGGAGGACTTTATAGGAAAGACATTTCACCAAAAAAATGATCTTGATACAATTTTGAATGTTCAGAACTGCGCGCGCAAGGGAGCCCTGTTTGCACGTATGTGGAGGGCATAAAATAAAATATTTTTAAATTTCCTTAGGTAGATACATGACTTCCTACTATGGGAATAGACCATAGAAATTTCAGATCTAGATCATTAAGTTTGGATTCACCCCAGTACTAAAAATCCCTAAATTGCAAAGTGTGACAAATTAGCTAAATTGAAATTTAAATATAAAATGATTTTTAAATATTTTTGAAAAATAAGGGATCTAAACAAGATCAGGTTAGCCATCTCCAAAAAAAATTTCAAATTAATTGGATTCAATCTTCAAAAGTTATAGCCAATAACAAGTCCGACACGTCAAGTGTGACAAAAAATAGTACTAGTCTTTCTTGCATTCACCCTATTGTATCAATGTTTCAGCTCAAAAATCGCAGGACCAGAATAAACCATATCTGGAATTTAGAGTTAGGCAATATTAACTCAATATCCTAAGCCTCCACTTGGCATGTCTCCACTTGCCCAACTCCAGTATGCGGAAATTGACTACACTAAAATAGTGAAATTGGATTGCATTAACAATTAGGTTGCCTTATCCTACAAAAGTTATTGTGCAAGCCATCAAAGTCAACACATTTTTCTACATATATTTCTATTTGCACATGTGGAGGTTCATGAGTCGCAAATACAAAAATAATATAATTTAGAAGTAGTACATTCTTGTATAGCAAAAGTAAATTTTTATATAGTGTCAAATGTCAAGAAATTAATGTGGGGCAACCTAATTTCACTATTTAGTGTAGTGTTTGTTGTCGTATTTTGTATCCCGTACTGGATTTTTTTAGGAGTTTTAGGATTTTAGGGATTTTATTTATTTTTATTTTTTTAACCCCTAGAGAATTGAAGCTTTCTCTCCTTCAAAACACAATCAAAGCTGCCACTTCGATAGCAAAGAGCAAAAAATTGAATTTTTTTTTTCCATATCTAATCATAGGATCTTATAATAGACTAGTAGAAGAATGTATGTAAGAAATTTCAGAAACTTTGACTGCATAGATTGCAAGATATTTGCATCCAAAGTGAAGAAAACAAGGTTTTTTGCACCTTGCTTGATTAGATTTTTTCAATTTATATTTTTAACACTATAACAATCTTCTTAACTTATATTTTTTGCACTATCAATTTTGATTTTCTAAGTTTTTATATTGAATACTTGAGTTGAGAATCTAGGAAAACAAATTCAAGAAAGAAAGACTTAATTTTTACTTCTTAAAAATTGTTATGTAGAAGTAGGTTCAAGATTGAGGGAAATAATAAATTGTTAATAGCTCTAAGATGAAATTGAAATACAATAATCCCAACATTGAGATTGCTTAAGCAAGCAAATACAACCCTATCTAAATTATTTTTTTTGGAAAATTGTAAAAATTGCATTCAAAAATGAATCCTATAAGTTATTTTTTCAAGAAGATGCTTAGATTGCCTGAAAAACTAAGATTGTCCATAATCTTTTCATCACAAGTCCAAATAGAATGAATCAAAGCTTCAAATATAGACAAAAATATATAGTTCTATAAAATAAAGAAATTTTGATTTCTTTTGACTTTTTGTGATTTTTTTGTGCTACCCGCCAATCTCCATTTTTGGCTTATTGTGCCATAACTTTCTCTCCTGGGCACCAATTGAAATAAAATTACATATCCACAAAGCTCTTGCCAAACCGCACATCCTGGAGAAAAAAATTCAAGAAATTTCACTAAAAATTGAGGTCACAGGAACTTGTCCGGACCTAAATTGTCCCCCGAGGAGACAAATAGTCCTTTAGGGTTATTTTAGGATTTTAGTTTTTTTAGGGTTTTTAGTTTTAGGGTTTGCCACCTGCGTCTGATAGAATCCGATCAGTTACATGCTGTTATGTTGTTATGCTTTGGTGGTTGAATACCTTCTTCCCGGGAAGTAAAATCTACACCGGTGTTACTTTTCAGAGGATTGTGTACACAGATGTACATCACGATTTTGTCCCCGGAATCCCACCAGTTTTAGAAAATCAACGATACTACCAAATTTCACAGATGGTCGGTTGTCCCAAATTTGAGACACCAAGTTGGTCGTGTGGATTTGGAGGAATGTAAGGTAACAGGTTCATAAATCACCCACCTAAGAGCTGCTTGAAATAATTTTCAGTAAATTTTTCTTGGAAGACAAGTGGAATTGGCATCTAACCCAAGTTGATTCATATTTTTTGGAGCTCTGTGGAATTAGTTATAAAATTTTGAAGTTGACATGGCATAGGGCTCTAAAATTGCCCACTTACTAAAATGTAAATGTTTTGTACAGTGTTGAAGGCTATGTAAAAGCAACATGTGCACATAGTGTGTACATTTGAGGAGGTGGGCGATTTTGGAGCCTGTTACCTTAACTGTTTATTGCTCTCCTACAGAAGTTTGTGTGGGTTAGCAAATGGATGTTCAAGAAGAGAACTTAGTTGAGTGCAGACTTGAACATATGAATCCCCGTGTAGTCACATGCCAGATGCCCAGTTTAACTGTCAAAATATTTGATATGAAAATGTTTTTTCTAGAGGGAATAAAGCTTATTTTGAGACCCGTCATTCTCCTCCACATGTGATGACTCTCTGTGTTCCAATTACCCTCGCCCTTTGAATTCAGACATCGATCTGTCCAACATCTTGCAAAAAATTCGTTTCTCATTATTAAGTGATCCATACACCTTGCAACATTATTTTCCCGCTCGCACTTTAGCTCCTATGGGGAATGAGGATGCGCAATAACCGTGTCATGAGTTACAGAAATCTGTTGGAGAACATATGCTCATCGACCAGCAGATCGAATGTCTCCATGAATTTTGTCAGAATTTAGAATTATGTAGCCTTCAATTTGACGAACCACCTCGTAATGTTCACACATACCAAAACACGAACGAAAGTGCTCTGACGCTAGACCGGCCTGATCACAAATTCGATGGGCAGAGATGAGCCTTACAGCCAGCGACGCATTTCCCAGTCGCTGGATGATTAATTCCATGGAAAGTCCCGGCATGATTGTATGCTAACTTTTCCCTGATATTTATGTCTAGACGTGGTCAACATGTACCTCGTAAGATCTTGCCTGCACTGAGCTAGTTCGCTAGCTCCTTACGACCACAGTTGCTGCCTCAGCTCGCTCTGCCCTTTGCAAATTCGCTTCGGCCTGCATGTAGAGATCATTATAAAATTCACAGCACTCGGACGCAACACGCTTAACATCAGAACTCAAAACATCACAACCAGAACTACCCCTCATAAAAGAATAGCAACCAAAGAGAGAAATGAAGTGCAAGTCTGCACAGCAACCAAACCGTTTCTCTGCGTATTCACTTCTACTTACGCTCTCCGGATACAAGACAAACCTTAGACAATCATAGAGCTCCATCGAACGTAAATTTCGTTGCAAGTTAGAAATCGAATTCTAGCTCAGTCGAAGTTTAGAGCTCGACTCCGTTACTTACAGAAGCATTTGACAAAGAGCTTCATATGCAAATAATAAAAAAATGTGAATGATTTAGAATGTGTTCATTGCTACTATACACCTCCCGATGAAGACATCAACAGCAGAAAATCGCCCGTGCCTCCAAGATGTTACGAGAGAATGAAACTGCAAATCCAAACTCTGAAGAAAATGAAATCACCGACGTGAAAATGAAGTCACTAATTCTGACGGTCGAAAACTCCTAATCCTCCTTAAATGCGGAGGACGTGAAAGGCCTCACGAGTCTTGCAACTCCCAACACAAGCAGCGTCAACAGGGCCCCGACAAAAACTGCACCCCCGAAAATACAAATAATCACTAGAGATTTCCAGCAAGAGCTATTCTAAATTTGCCGATCACGCAACTTCAATAAGTACAAATGCAATTATGCAAGAACCAAATTGAAAACACAAATCAAAAGAAGATAGACACTCGTCAGATGGCTTCTTACCAGTGAGAAAGGCGAAGAAGTGGATTGCCAAAATGTATTTTCGATACCAGGGCAAGTCTGATTCTAAGGTACAGTGCCTTTGCACACGCTTTCTCAAAATAGGCTGTGCCTTCAAAAAACCAGGCTGCAATTCGGAAAGATACAGAGTTTCTCCAAGCATCGGAGTTCCGTGTACGTCCCGTACATTTGCATTTATGGTCACTGGATTAGCCTCCCAGTCAATCTCAAATGTCCCAAAGTTTATATATCCTGCACAGACGCAGTGCAAGTGACCCTTTAATACAAAAAGATCGTACGGGATCTACTTTTGTACAGTACAGCAAAGATTGCAGAAACTCAAGAATCACTTAAGATCCAGGCGTCAATGTTAAACGCAACACACTGAAAGGAATGACAGATTTTAATAGGATGATATATCACCATAGATGCAGGATTCAAATGCACAGCGTGAATTTTGGAGGCGCATAGTTTGGGGCATAAGCCAGCTGCAATATGCCAGAACGATGGAGAGTGGAAATGGCGCTTTATCCTTCACAGCTTCGGTGAGACCACTTGATGTGAAGTCATAAACTGGATACGTAAGTCCACAATCAAAGCGAGCAATTTCGCCGAAGTGGACATCTCCGCTTATGAACATCACACCACTGGTCTGCAACGTGACAATTCAACCCAAAAAAGTCAAAATGCAGGGACAACAAACTTCTCGTAAAATCAAGTGCAGCAGTGTGGGAAATTAGCTAGAGTACCATCTTAAACGTAAGAAAACTTCTGAAAAGCCGTCTCAAGACCTAAAATATTTGATGAACTGGACAGTGAGGGAGATACATACATTGGTGTCTCGAAGGAGGGCAAACAGCCTGGAGCGGTCTGTAGGGAACATGCTCCAGGACTCCACAGTGAAGAAAGGCTGGCTCATTGCTGAGAAATTAGTCACCACCTGTAGATCTAGTCTTATCAGGATTCATCGAAACCCATGTACACAAGTCAAACTACAACGTTGAATACAAAATCTGAAAGTGAACCTACGAAGTACCTGTATGGACGAACCGATAATATGGATCTGAGCATCACTATTCCGAAGCTCGTTTTCAAACCATCGCCATTGGATCTCACCGAGCATGGTACCATCGCTGCGAATGGGATCCCTGTGGTATCTGGTGTCTAGGAGAATCACCTGTAGAAAAACTTGGCCCCAGAAAGTTCACCCCAATGCCATAAAACTTGTCTAAGGAATGCTAGAAAGGAATCAGAGGATATGTAAGCTGCTTGCGTGCAATATATGAGGAGAGAAAAACGTAAGAAACCCGCTAATTGACAAAACACGCACCTTGACTTTCTTTCCGACTGGTCCATATGTATGAGCTGCATAGACGCCCTGTTGTTTTCGCCTGCAGAGAGCATGTCCAGGCCAGTCAAACACCCTTGATGGCAGAGCTACAAGCTCAGATGCACACTGAGAATTATGCTGCTCTACAGTGAGATTTATATGTTCATACTTTGACACCTGTCTGAGGAGCAAGTTTAAGGTATGGATGGATTGTGCTGCAGCTGAAAACTGGAGAGTAAGTCGATGCAAGCAAATGAGAGAGCATGCACCTTACCTCGGGCTATCAGGAGCTTCGTCCAGAAAGTCGAGCATCACCTGCTGACTGGCATCTTTCCCTTCATACTCTTTGCCTGCATCGTTCAATCCATAATCGTGATCGTCCCATGTACCTACAACCTGCAATGAGCATCAATGGCTCCCGACTAAGTAAATTGTCTCAAATAAACTGCTATCTATCAAGCACAGCCACGGTTTGAGATTTTGATTCACCTGGACAAGTTCTTATAGCTTAGAGGATACTAAAACCCTTAGGGACCTGATCCAGTCTCCTACACTGGCCTCTGTAACCAACAGCAACTCGTCTATCCATACACTTGGTTGGATTTATTAGCAAGTCATGTAAGCATGACCTGTGGCTCAATGTGTAAGGCCACTGATCTTCGATTGGAAATGGGGTAGTCTAGAGTCACGTACAGTGGTCTACAACCTGCCACTTTGAAATTGCATAAGAAACCCATAAATAGTGATACAAATTTGATCTCATCAGATTTGTCTCTTGTACCCTAAGTGATTCCTCCACAGCTCTATAGTGATCTCCCAAAAATCACACTACTACACTTTGGTTGAAGGAAGACAAATACTATCCTCTACCGGAGGTTTGGATCAGTACCTTCGATTTCTTGCGAAGCGCGACGTAACTGGGTTGCCCATACTTGAGAAGATCGTATTTAATCTTCATCTCTTCAGGAGTAACCGGTAAAAACCGAGGACTGTTTTTGAAGGGGCCAGCATTCCTCTCCTTCCCAAACATCTTGGTGGGTTCCTTGATATCCGCATAGATATTGTCTCCAAGATGTATGAAAAGTTGGGGATCAAACTCCAAGACTGCATCCCAGATAGGCTGTCAAGCCATAACAGAAAAAGTACAGCCCTTACAATCCAGCATACACATGAGTGGGCTGCAACAAAATCTGGGGTAGACGTTACTAAAGCCTTAGGGACCTGATCCCAGCTCCCATTGACTGACCCCTGTTACCAACATCAATTCATCTTTTCATAGTCTTGGTTGGTTTCAATTATTATCAAGCGGTGTAAGCACCACTTAGCTCAATGTTTATTTCCACTGATCTCTGATCTCTTGAGGTTGTGTACTGACACTTATACCGGTCTACAGTCTCCCACTGTCAAATTGAAGAGCCCAATTCATATATACTGATACAAATTTGAGAACATGGCTCTCGTAGTACCCTAACTGATCCCTCCACATCTCCATAGGGCTCTCCCAATAAATGCACTCCTACACATTAGTCAAAATGCTTAAAGTGACCCAAAGAGTACCCTGATAGCCACCACGGGCTCTGCGTCAAGACATTCAAGATTTCGAAAAGCATTTCCAACAGCCTGGCATCCATCTGCGTTACACGCCTTGCGTTGCCCAGTTCTAATCCATTGACAAGTGTCAGGAAAAGGAAACAGATGCTAGAAATTCTCTCAAGTTGAAAATTTTCAGAGCCTGAGGACGTTTCAATTACCTGAGGTGCACTTTGATTAGCGCATGAACCAAATGAAATTCGCGTCAACGGCTCCTGAGCATGCGTACCCCCAATAACGAGGAGCTTCAGAAAAAGCAAAATGCCTATGTGCCCCATCCAAGAGCTCAACGACGACGACCTGACGTTGGACCTTTCTTCCGCCGCCATATCCTGCTTCATGTCCACAAGCCACTCCCTCCTCTTGCTTCCCAATTGAATTCGCTTCCCCACCCTGCCCCCCCAAAGTGTACCGTAAAATGACCCCAACGGATTCAAAAGCAGAACTGCCCTAATTCCCTCCAAAGGGACAGTGACGAAGGCTGAGCTCACGGAACCCGAACCATTCGGCTGGGGCGCCCCTGCTTGAATGGAAAGCAAGACCCACCGGCTGTGCACACACGATCTCCTTCCAAATTCCCCACTGAATTGATGGAACCCAGGTGGTGGGCGATCTTAGGGCAGTTTAGGGCTCCCGGAGTGTCGAGAGTTTCCCTGGAGTCCGCTGGTGGTGGGTTCCCCGCGAGTCGAGTGAGTGCCTTTCCTTCCGACGGATCCCCCACCTAACTTACAGTAGCTACCGTAAATGCCCAGAGAACGCGGCTAATGCACCCCGGCAACCAGCAGAAGGGAGTTCCGAAGCCGCCAGCAAGTTCCAGCAGTGGTGCTTGATACGAGCCGGGAGCGTCTCTGGGCCAGTGCAGCAAGATGTGCGTGCGAGGATGGCCAGCTGCCACACTGGATTACTGGGAATGCTGGCTGATGTGTTGCGTGATTGCGGGCTGATGTCCCTGCCTTGGACGGACACGGCGTCCCACACGGGCACACTACTGTAAGTTACTTCCACCTGGCCACCTGGCCCAGTTCCGCAGAGCGGGGCTGGCTCGGCTCGGCTCGGCTTGCTTGCCTCGTCCCCGACGTGGCTGCGCTTTCGACTTCGTCATGGAGCCCACGCACATGCCGGCGGGAGATGGCGGGTGCCCGGCGGTTGATGACGGGTAATGGCAGGTGATATCGTAGACCACTTAAGCAATTCCGTGCGGCAATGTAAATTTTCTGCCACGTAGGAAGATAGAAATTATGGGGATTGCAATTTTTTTGGTCATTTTATGTCTTGAATTGAAATTATTACGAATTTTGAAAGTCTTGAGTTGGTTTGACCCATACCCAATGGATAGAGTCTACAAATTTCAATCATTCAAGAACTACTTTCCCACTCACTACTTCCTACTTTCTTGCACACGACTTCAAGAGATGTGTCATGACCTTATTAGTCCCAACCTTAAAAAGGAGAAAAATAAACATTCCAAGCTTTGGTTGAACATTTGTTCCAGCCTTGGTTGGAAATAGCTACACCCTACAGGTTGGGTATGGATTCCTGATTGAAAATGGGTGGTTCTACCATAACAGGCAGGTTGGCCGAGTTGGGCACTAATAGGCGCGTCGGAGCTAGCTTTTAACCTTGCTGAAGTTACTGCAGGTACTTTTATGGCAGATTGTTTGGGAATTTCTATTTATTGGTAGCTTCTTGCCCATCTTCCACCTCCAGGCTCTAGCATAAACCACAACAATGTTTTGTGATTAGGTTTTGCAGGTGATTTTGATTTGAAAGATTTGTATGCATGATTAACCCCTAAATGCTCAAGGTCTTTTTTAAGCTTCTAGGAGTTTGCTCTAAATTGAATAAAAATCAACATTTTGATAAGTTGTATCAATTTTTTGGAATTGTAACCGTATGAGTTTAAACTAGACATGTTAGAGATCACATAGGAAAAGATAATACAATAACATCACTCATGGATTGAAAGATTATAATGTTTGATAATAAAGGTGTTAATATTATGAAAGTGATTTGAAGTCTTTCAATTTTCTTTTCACATGTCGAGTCTAAAAATTTGGTCACCAAAAAAATATGAAGATAAAGGGCCTAACATGCATGACCCCAATCAATTTATGGCTTCTTAAAATATACTCTACAAATTTTTTAAATGAATTTCTAATGTGATTTTTTTTCCAAGATTTAGTGTATTTGAGGCTCATTTCCAAGAGCCCTCAACACTACGGAAAGTTAGATTGCAATGAACATCCTTGCACAAAAAATTTGAATTAAAAATTCATAATCAATCATTTTCAAAATCGAATTTTTGATGCTAAAACTAGACTTAAAAAAATCCAAAATATAAACTACTAAAAATAACAACTTGGTTAGGCTTTACTTAACTTCAAAGTATTGTTTGACATCCAAATTGGGTGCCTCAAAACATTTAATGTTGTAGCTTGCTCTTCCATGAGATTGATAATATGCCTACACTCATTAGATATCTTGAAGTAGATCGTCTTTCCTCCATGTCCCTTACATCATAAAGTTTACAATCTACGATTTGTCAACAATTGTTGTGTGGTTACTATTGTTTCATGGGTTTGCACGTTATTTTAACAATTATCGCATCGTTACAATGCAGTAAATTGTACAGTAAAGCATTGTAACGATGTGATAATTGTTAAAATAACATGCGACCCCTTGAAACAACAGTAACCACGCGATAATTGTTGACAAATCGTAGGTTGTAAACTTTGTGATGTAGATAATTACTATCCAAGTATAAAGATGGTGTAAAATCTCCCCCTTTCGGATAGTAAATAACAAAGTTTGTGGTCCCTATGAGATACCCAAAGGATGTGAATGAAAGCTTTGAGAGGAGCTTTGTGAGAGGTGGAGGCAAATCTGGTAACAATCTCAATTGCAAAGGCAACATCATGACAAGTGTTTGTGACGTGTAGAAGCTTGTCTATGCCCATATTATAGTAGACAATTTTGCGTTCGTCAAGTAAGGGCAAATCCATGGTGTTGGACAAGTTGTCATAAAGAGTTGTCTCTATATGGAGTGGAGTGGAAATAGGGAGACAACCCAGTAACTCCATGTCATCCAACCACCTAAGAATGTAATGTTTGTATGACATGAGAATGCCGTGAAAACTATATAGAAAGTCCACACCAAGATACAACAATATGGTGTCGAGTATGGTCATTATGAACTCATGGCAAAGTTATTCTTATATTTGAAAATTATGGCCAATCATCATGAAGTTGTCCATGTAGATAATGAAGAGAACCATAGAGTTTGCAGCTGCATGTACAATGGGATACAATAATCTTACACCTGCCTCTTTAAGCCATTCAAAGAAAAGTTCACAATGTAGCTTCTAATTGTTATATTTTTTGTTGTCAATGTAAGTATTATTGGATCCTTACGCAATCCCAATCAAGTATGCCTAATTTTAGTTTTAAAAAAACAAATCTCCATTTTTGGTGAATTTTTTTACCTAATTTTTTATGATTTTACATGATAATTCATTGACAAACATTAGTGATGAATTTTTTTAATTTGATTGCAAAGATATGTTGGAAACATCCATATGGATGCACATCTTTCCTTCAACAATCATCTCCAAAAAAGTTTCACAATTTCTTCAATAGAGATTTCAATGTTTGGCATGACAATGCCCTACATTTGGAAAATAGATATCTCTTTATTGTAATTGGATTTTGCTACTTGATCGTCACATGATAACTAGTTTTGTACTCCCTTCATCCCCAAAGGATCTTCTTGTTAGCATAAAAATCTTATCCCAAAATGATCTTCTTGGAGTGATGTGGAGGAAAGGCCTACAAAATGAAGCCATCATACATTTGGAGAAGTTGTATGTGTATAAAATAGAGAGAGCACCCAGGGATAGCAATGGGTATACTAAAATCTCAAATGGAACTAACTGGCCCTAGGTTCATCTTGATAAGTCTCTATTGCAAACAAAATTTTAATTGCCTAAACTCCTAAATGACCATTCTAAAAATAAAAAATCCATTTGGAAGGTAGTAACGTCAATCCCCTTTACAGTACCAATCTACACATCATATTTATTGTCCATAGCTGAAGATTCCAAACATCGTGGGAATGATATTTTGTAGTGCAGAAAGACATGAAGAAGAACACACAACGTGGAAAGTTGCCAAAGTGCTCCATTAAAATGGCTTGAAAATTCTACTTTTCAAAGCGCCGTAACTACATTTTGAAAATTGATTCGAATATGATAGTAGGGCTGAAATTTTTAGGACACTAGGAGTGCATCACACTTTAGTTATATCTCAAAACAAATTTTTAAAATAATTTTATTTTCAACCTTAATCCATAACATTTTCTCTAACAAGAAGATCATTTTGGAATGGAAGGAGTAACATTTGAACATGATGGTAAAATTACTTTGCCAACATCGAGTTAAAATATAGAGATACCCATTTCTTCAAATTTTGGTCATATGACACTTTTCATTGGACTCTTCATAGATCATATTTTTGTTACTTAAAGAGGTGTTTTTTAATATGAAAAATGTGCGTATCAATGTTTCCTACATACCAAGTAAAATTTTTTACCAAAAATGGAGATTTGAAACTAAAATTTGGTATGCTTGATTGGGTTTGGGTAAGGATGCAATGATAATTATGTTGACCAAAAATATAACAATTATAATCTACATTGTGAGCTTTTCTTTGAATGCTCAAATAGGCAGGTTGTAAGATTATTGTACCCCATTGTATATATAAGCTTGGATCGGCAATATAGAAACAAAGTCTAGTCAATAGAAGGTAGTTATCAATCCGTTCATGCCACGTCTTGGATGATTGCCTCAAGCCATATACCGCCTTATGTAATCGACAAACAGGATATTTGTGGCCAAGTTTGACGAATCCCGGAGGTTGCTTGAAGAAGACAACCTCAATGATGACTATGAAAAAGCATGGGAGGGCAGGCAGTTTTGGAGCCTATGCGCTTTTAGAACCTCCTACCTTAAAGCTCAATTTAGCAAGGAACTAATCTATAGAAGAGCTCAACATTGAACTATGATTTGAATGCAAAGAGTATTGCAGGATTCAAGCAACTTTATCCATTTGTTCTTGACATATTAGGTCCTCATTTGAATGCCAATAAATCTTGGATACCGTAATATTGATGGTCATTACAAAAAATATGAACTGTGCAAAAGGCCATTTGACTTTTGGCAACACTGCAAATACAAGGAAAATAATAAAATCTATATTTTAAATATTTTTCAATTTTTTTAATTAATTAATTTAAAAATAAATAAAAACCGCTAATCTGATGTGGCACTACTGGTGATCAAGTGGGCTCAATTTTATTTATTTATAAATAATTTTTCAGCTGTAATTGCACTGCGACATGCAATCGAACGACCTTCTGCAGGGCTGAAATTTTCCCTAATGTACAGTGGCTCTCGATTGAAAGTGGCCACACTCTGAATCCATGGTGGAGAGTTCTAAACCTGTCTCTACTCTGAAAGTTTTCTCTAACATAAGGATTCATAATTATTTACAATCACCTCTCTCAATTTCAAGAAAAATTCAAAACTAGAATCTTTTGAAATGAATCGAAGTCAGTAAGGCACAGATTCGTCTTGTCTTCTGAGGAAAATTGATTTCAGAAAATCACATGAGGAGTAAGTACTGTACAGCCCCATTGAAAATCCAGAGCAGCACTTACAAGGCCGTGTTTTGAACTCCGCACTTTACTCGGCTCCTTCATCGACTGGTCTCCCTGGCCACAGCTGCTCTGAATTAGAAGAGAAGTCATTGAATCTCCTCAAGAGGCGTGACATTGTGGATTGCCTGGAAAGATTTCACGCCCCAATCACCTGTGATGCCTAAACAGACTCTAGGTCTACATAACTTACATTCTTACATTTGTAGTGGCTATCACCAAAACAGGGCAACACAAAGTCATAGTTACCGAGCTGCAATTCAACGTTGTAAGCCTTCAATCACCAATTTGGCGATTTCCAAACACTTTTGTATGTACGTTCAATGTGGAATTTACACAGGTGAGGAAAAATGAAATCCTCAACTCTAAGTCCAGCAAAGCTTAATTAGTGGATGTCCCCCTACCCTACCGTTTCTGTTCAAGTACTAAGCTCTTCAATCACAATCTCTCTCGACCATTTTCTAACCTACAAGAACATTCTCACTCCGCTGCTGTTGAAAGGGAGAATCTTGCGATGAAGTCTGTCTGAACTAGGTATCTGGACATCCTTGAGCTAATCACAAAGGTCTGAAAAATTATGTATACTCACTTACAGTGGCAATGAACGAGTGAGAGCAAGAAAATCAGTACCGACTGAAAAGTATCCAGTACGACTTGCCTCTGTCCCCCTGCCAATGGCTCCATTTCGTCTCAATTTGAGGGAATATTGTATCATGGCTGTGTATCTCAGATCTATGTACTAGATAACCAGTCAAGGGGTGGGAGGCTTGAGAGAGTTATCAGGCATAACCCTGTCCTTCACAAAACTCAATCACAACGACCAAATCTTTGGAGATTTACGCTCGCGGAGAGCGCCGCCTGGGAGGACATTCAAGGGTTAGACCTTTGAACCGGTCCATCCCTTTTTTCCAAGCTCAATTGGTGTGCCGTGTGCCGTGTGACGTTGAAAGCAACAGAAGAGGGTTATGATCCAGATCATGGGGTATGTTCAAGAAGCTAAACACGATGCAGCTGAACAGGCGCTCAAGGAATGTAGTCCGGTAGTAGATTACAGCTCCCTATGGAAGCATTAGCGGCTTCCCTCCAGCCTTTTACGAAACACACAAGGAAGATTCTGCACCGCTGTGATCATGGCGACCGGTGCCTCCCGCTGACTACATTCTCAATGACTTGAGAAAGAGACTGCCAGTTGATGGGTTTGGTCATGAATCCATCTAAGCCCATGGCATCCAGAGACCCATGACGCCTGGTCAAGACATCGGCGGTCAGTGCGTAAATGGGTACATCCTGTCCGTGACCGCCGAGAGCTCGAATGGCTTTGGTGGCACTGAGGCCATCAAGCACGGGCATCTGTAAGTCCATGAGAATCAAGTCATGCTTTCCAGTTTGTACAGCCTCCACTGCCAATTGTCCATTTGCTACCAACTGAACCTGCACAAGGAAACTAGTGTATCAGAAAATGTGGCATCCACTTTGTTCAATGCGTAGACTGTTCACATTTGTTCATCTCGACTCCAAGTGATCAATCTTGGACAGGCTTAACAATACTTGGACACAATCCACACCTGAATTGTGGGACATGTCTCATAAAAGAAGCACATGCACTACTAGAGGCTCTACCGGTCCCTTTTGTATTGCAGCTTCAAAGGCTCAGTCAGTAGCTAATTTTCACAGTGTAGCTGCACTCTACTGTGGTAACAAAATTATCACAAGAACAATTCGAATTCTCTCACTTCACGACAGATGTAGCCTGTGTTGATTGCTATCCCTCCTCCCCTTCAGTCTAGACCCAATTAAGATTTCCAGCAACTATGCTACGGGAGGCTCCATCCCTTGCGCAATGCAACTCCATAGCTATGAGAGGCTTCGTAGCTTTCCCTTTCGGTATTGCAACTACATAGCTTCGACAGGCTCTGTATCTCATTTCACAATGAGCTCTTGCATGTTGGGAACTAACTAGGGCTCAGTTCTCAAGTAGCCAGCAATGCAACAAAAATCATACATAAGAACCAAGTACTCAAACTTATCACTCTAATGCAGAGGTAGCTTGTGTTGCTGCAAATTGGCTACCTCCCCTGGAACGGGTCTAGAGTCAATTAAGCCACCCCAAAACTGCAAAAAACAGAAACGACGATATTTCATAAAAAAACGGAAACTCACCTCGTGGCCATAATGTCTCAGCATCTTGGAAATGAGCATCTGGTTCACCACGTTATCCTCGGCCACCAAGACCTGTAGCGACCTCTGTTTCAGTCTGAAATGTGTCTCCTCACGAGGTGGCGATGGAGGGCCAGGGTCAGGAAGGTAAGTGGTGAGGTTCCCAGCAGCAGCAGCAGGAGGAGCAGGAGCAGCAGGAGCTCGCAATGGGACACAGAAAGCGAACGTGCTTCCAGCTCCGAACTCGCTCTCCACCCAGATCTTCCCCCCCATGACTTCCACCAGGCCCTTGGAGATCGCCAAGCCCAATCCCGTGCCTCCGAACTTCCTCGTGGTGCTGCTGTCTGCCTGGGAGAACGACTGGAACAGGTGGGATTGCTGCTCTGGCGTCAGCCCCATGCCCGTGTCGGTCACGCGAACCTCGAACCACATCTGTGTAGGATCCAAATCCGTGGAAGGGCCTGGGTTTTCTTCAGGAGTTAATGTGTCTCGTGCCAAGCTGTTTACAAAGCCGTTTTCAGCGTCGCTGTCGACGTTGAACGGGCTTTCAGCTAGCACCAGGCGCAGTCTGTCGTCCACGGTTGAGGACTTGCTGGGACCCTGAGGAGGAGTCTCGCTGCTTTGATGAGGAAGGTCATTGGAGATGGACATCTCCTCATTGCCTCCATTCAACGAGACCTGAACAAGGACATTCATACACGTACATCCTCCTGTTAGTTTTCAGATTACTAATTGTCCAATGCGTAGAAGTTTTGTAAAATTCGATAGAGAACACTAGTGAGACCTCTTTGGGTACCACCAGAGCCGAATTCTCTTGAGATCAAATGGTTCTCTCATTCAAATAGGGCCTTTGTGGGTGGGTGGGTGGGTGGGTGGGGGCTTTCTGGTGCCAGATTGCACCAGAAAAAAATAATTTGGCCAAGAATTGGCAACGTCATGATTTTTTATACCCAATGGTTTCTAATTGAAGGTTAGCATGGTGTTGATGTGTTGCTGGTGGTAACAGGGGTCAGTCAAGAGGAAATGGGGTCAGGTCTCTATTGGTTTTCATATCCTCTACATTATGGGCCAATTAGAAACCTCAACGCTGTCCAACAGCTGTCCAAACAAAAAAGTAAGACCAGACGATAATGCGAAGAAGATGTCTCGGAGACAAAACAAGTTCATTCCTCACCTCACGGTCTTGGAACTTTGATGCTTCAGTATTGGCAGCATCCTCGAAACTAGGTGCAGGGGCACAGCAGTTCTGGGTCCTCTGCCACGTAATGCAAATGCTGCCATGCTCAGTGAATTTAATGGCATTACTCACCAAATTCGATAGAACCTGATGGCCAAGCACCCATGATCGCAAAGTTACTGCATGAATATCGGCAGCAGAGATTCAAAAGAGTCTGAAATTCAATTCCTTGCCCAACAAATTCAGTGGCTCATCATGCAAGCCATCCAGGAACTACACAGCAAGACTTGACTACGATTTAGTGATTAAGCAAAAGACTTCTACCTGACGCAGCCGATTGACATCACCACGAACTTTCAAGTCGTCAGCAGCTGGCTTGATCACATGTAAAGCTAGTCTTTTTTCAACCAAATGGCCTTGAAATAACGCAGTTACCTGATCACAAGACAAAGATTTAGCATAATTACGTGACATACTATTGCTGATGACAGAATGGTAAATGAGGTGCGGCGTCACACTGGGTTTTGAACAGTAGAAGAGTTCCTGCGAACCTGATCCAAAAGCTCTCCAATGTGAAAATCAACCACATCCAACGAAAGATGCCCAGACTGTATTTTGGAGAAGTCCAGAATCTCATTCAATACTTGCATCAGCCCCTCAGCTGAGCCTTGCATGACACGCACAAACCCGGCTTGTTCTGGTGTTAAGGGAGTTAAGCGGAGCAAATCCAACATCCCCAGAACACCTGCCACAGGACCACAACCCCGTTGTAAACTCATCAGCCAGAATGTCAAGAATGAGCGTCTAGCGCTGTCTATTGCAGCACAACACATAAAAATGAGTTGAGAGATTCAAAAATTCCTACAT
Organism: Antitrichia curtipendula; assembly: GCA_951230915.1. Classification (NCBI taxonomy): domain Eukaryota; kingdom Viridiplantae; phylum Streptophyta; class Bryopsida; order Hypnales; family Leucodontaceae; genus Antitrichia; species Antitrichia curtipendula. Next base: position 42,056,569 of record OX579636.1, read on the forward strand.
ACCGGTCATAGGAGTTCTAAGCTCATGGCTCATCATAGCTAAGAACTGCGATTTAGCCATATCAGCTGCTTCAACCGCGTCTTTTGCGTCCCTCTCCTTGGTAACGTCGTCGAACAGCCACACACGACCATGTGTTGCTACATTGCTCACTGGATACGAGCGAACGCGCAGCACGGAACGAGGGTCCTTCAGCTCCCACTCCCACTCATGCGCTAATTGAGGATTCCCTGCCAATTTGCTGAAACACCTGCCGAAACCCAGTCTCGAGCTCAGAAACTACTATGCACTCGGCTTTTTTTTATCTCTCTCAGTAAAAGGAATAGAAAAATGACGTGATCTTGCCAAAAGGACGAAAATATTAGACCAAATTCAAGCACAATTTCGTCAAAAGCTCCAGCAGTCCCGCATCTACGAATTTGAAAGGGTAAATAAGTTTGAATCTTCAACTCAATGCATTTGTCAGATCCTTATCACAAGATATAGAGTGTTCCCTGCGATCACCTGTATGCATTGGATCGAACTTCATTGCGGTCCGCCAACCTTCGCATACCTCCAGCAACTTCTTGTGGATTTGTTTCGCCAGCATGCGGGAGTCCAAGTAACTTTGCTGCCGTGGAATTGATAAGGCAGGGAGCTCTGCCATCATCTACAAACACCACGGCCTGCAGGCAATGATTCCGCTACTGCTTGTTAAGCACATATGGTGTACTACTCCCCAATATATATGAGGGCATAAGTTTGGTTTAATTTGACATTGCATAGATGCTTGGGTAACACTGTAGGGCAAATGGAGATGATATTGATACAGAAGGAAAGTTTTAAAGGAAGGGTTTGCTAGTCCAGATAGAAGAAAACTCCATTTAATGACATAGAGACTAATCCAAACAAGAAACGAGGATGTTTGAATGTTTGTACCTGAGCTGATCGTTTCATAATTTCATCGAACTTGCGGCCCATGTGGTCACAACACTGAGCTCGGACCCGGTTGGCAAGGAGGAGAGGGAGGGAGTACCCTGCATCGACCATCACCTCCACAGCAACATCGGATACCTTGGCGGGATCCACCCAAACAGCATAACAAACTCCTTCGTGCCTACAATGCGTTCACACAACTAAAAAGACTTCAATTCCAAGAATACTAATGCAGGCACTCAGAAATACAATTTAGTCAATCCCTGACCCGTAGGAAAAGGTAATCGTGACAAAACCACAAGGAATTGAATTGCATACCCTTCAGCATTAAAACAAGTGCCCAGGAAGCGCTCTGGTCGGACACCTAGAACATCCGTGAGCATACTAGGAAGCAGCACTCCTTCGGTATTCACAACCTGAGACCAAACCAGGCAAAACACAATTGTGAATTGTGAATGTCCCTCATCAAGAAATCTAACATAAGGTTAAAAAACACTAGAATCGTTAGGGATCCGACCCCTGATACCAACAACAACTCATCTCTTCCAAAACATGCACTCGGTTGGCCTTCAATTAAGATTAGCAAGTGGGCTGTAAGTATAACTTGACTACTCGTCTATGGCCATTCATCCTAGAATGGAAATGATGCTGTCCACTGCCAGTTAAAGTGGTCTACAATCTTCCACCTTGAAATTGCATACGATATTCGTGCAGAATGATAAAAATTGGCTCTTAAAAAATCGGCTCTTGCACCAAAATTGATCTCTCCAAGATCTCTCCGAAGATCTCTACCGATCTCCCAAAAATCAGATTCCAAAATACGTTAAATCTGACCTACTGGATGAAGTTAGCGATTTCGAGACCTGCATTATTAAACTAATTTTTAAGACCATCCGACAATCTCAAATAGCAATTAATAACTGGAACATGAGCAATGTGAAGTATTCACACCTCGCAAGATGCAGCGGCCGCGACGAGCCCCTTGGAAAGCCTAACGGGCACAGTGATGCGTCCCTTGGGAACACACAGAACCGTCTCCGCCAGGTTGGAGGCGTTCGTCGAGAGCACTCCGGCAATAAGAAGGTCACACTGCAACGCCTTGGCCACAATTTGCAGCACCGACTGCGGCAGGTCGTACGAAATCAGCGACTGCTCGTCGGGGGTGTTGGATTCTCCTTTAATCTCCGGTGCAAGACTCAGCATCGCAGCTCAAGCTCCCCAATTTAAGTGTCCCCCAGTTCAGCCATCTCCTGAACAGCCCTCTGTGTACCGCCGTAACCCTGCAGCTGAAGATTTCGGGGAACGAGGATTGCTAATCAGGGGCACACACTTGAACAGACAAGCTACGGGTGCGCCATACCTTTAGAAACATCTCACAATCTACCTTCAACCTACATCTCACAGCTTTTCATCTCGCTTTTCCTCACTGATTGGTCAACCTTACTCGTCAGTCACCCATTGACGTGATACGACACTCATCGCGTCTTCTTACGCAGTGGAGACCGATGAGTTGGGGTGTTAGGGGCGGAGATCGCAATGGGTTGGCGGATAGGCGTGCCATGTGCCGCTGAGCACGATGGCCTGGTTCATTCTGGGGCTGGTATGGCGAGAAATTAAGAAAACAGAGTCTACTACGAGAAGCACGCCGTTCTCACTGCTTTAAGGAGATTACGATTCGTATTCGCTTAATCCATGAAAATCTCCCACGCTGTTTGTACATCTGCAAGTGAGAAATTCCCATAGTTAACAAAACCTGACAGTACGAGAACCAGGGAAGAATTTGGGGAGACATTTACAAACATGTGGTAATCAGAACCTTGAGCCCTGCGATCGAACACCCCGCTAATGTTTGAACCCCGATTCGTTCAGAGAAGGAAAGTGTTCGCTATTGTTTGTGCCCACCTAACCAAAGGTACCTAACCTGGGGCCACTTTCGTCACCATTGGGAACTAAGTAAGGAGCGATGGACTAGAGTCCCGTGAAGTGCACCTCACCCGCCGGCATCAATCCACGCGAGGAGCGACGCATCCTCGGATGCGTGGACATGCGAATTCCTTACGTATCGAAATTATTTCCGACAAGTCTCTGTCACTGCTATTTTTACTGATTCGGACCAACGCCTGAAGACTGACGTACTCGTTCACACTCTCTCCGGCCATTCCCCGTGTTGATTGTACACGCGTTTTGGCTGACCAAACCTTCTCAGAACCGTGGTGCAGGGTGTGTCTACTTCCGTTTCATGGACATGGAATTCCGACCGCAGATTCGTGTGGGGGCTACCATCCGACACACATATGTACTGCACTTCTGAATTCGAGCATTGGCTTCTAGCTGGTGACACAATGCCCGAGAGCCCTCCCTGCAGCCAATTTCTGTCTTAACGAAGGATGAAGCTTCACGTTCCTGGAGTCAAGTAGTTGTCAGAAATTGTTTTCTGATCACCAGCATCGGGGGGTCCAACCCGTGCAGGCACGTACTACGTACCCCTCTAGCTACTTCAGACACCAATGTTCTTTGTCTCGACAAAACCTCAGGACAGAAGCCAGGCTGTTTCTGTTTCCCAGAATGAGATCGACCCAACTATAAATGGTTTTCTGAAATCTTCACCTAGCTTCCATCCCGAATGACATTTCACCTTGCAGCTAAGCTAACCACCGATCGAACACACACACTCACACACGCACACGAACACGCACGCACACACATCCAGAGACAAGCTCCGATCCCACTTAATTTGTTCCGCCCACCACGTCACGTACGAGACTCTGTCAAGACCCAACCCAACCCAAACCTGAACCCAACAAGCCCGCCCCAAGAACACCAACCTCTCAGCATGCATCGCCGATCGACGTCGCCTTCCACTCCTAGCTCGCCTCATCTGCTGCGAAAAAAGTCAGTCCCCCATCCTCCGGCACTCCCCAAGCTCGCCCTCGATTCAATTGTTCGAATCCGTTTGTTGGTGCGAGGTCTACCAATCGGGGGCCAATCTCGGCAACGACGAAGACGGGGGCGGGGTGCCATGATCACACACTTCCACCGAAGGAGCAGTCCCAGCAGCAGGTTGTCGTGGGGAGTGGTAGGGGGAGTGTTCCCACGACGCCAGGATTCGTTCCTGGAGGGGGATGATCGACCCGGATTCCGATTCGATTTGCACATAAACGGAGGACCCGGCAAAAGAGGGACCCGGCCCGGCCTGTCTTTGTTCGCACGCTCGTCGTCGTCGTCGTCGACACCAGCCCAGTGATGAGACGGAGCACTGACAGGACGGGGGAGATGAATGGATGAATGAAAAACAATGGATGAATGCGAAATAGTGGATGAGTATGGGTCGTATGGATGGATGCTGTTCGTTTTTGTTGAGGGAGGAACCAGATCCGGGCCAGATCTTCAGTTTGCTTTCGGGACTCAGCCTATCCGTTGGTGGGATGTAGTAGGGACTGATTATTACTTACTATTATAGCCTCTCATGCTCGCCTAGTCCCCTTGGGCTGCATTTTCCATGGAAACTCATCGTTATACCTTTTTTACAATTTTAATTATTTCCAAAAAGAAGGGTTGCTTTTTACACAGACGAATGAATTGAAGGGTAGGTTTCATAAAAAAAAGATGTCAAAGATTGCCATTAACCCCTAAAAGCCCAAGGGGTTTGGACAAAACACAAATGTGTTATAAAATATAAGTTCTACAACTTTTTTGAAGTTTGCATTAAAATAGATAATGTGAAGCACAAAAAGAAGAAAATATCCGTATGGTCAAAATTATAAAATTATTCTTAGATTCTCTTCAAATGAATTTTGAAGATATAACTTCAAAAATTCACCAAAAATACAATTTCTATCTTTAGCAATTGAATTTTTTTTTGATTGGTCAAAATTGTGGTTTCTATTGATTTGTGAAAAAATGCATAAGATCCAGTAATGAAAACACCAACACTTTCTCCAAATAGTAAGTTTTTCAACACTAGGCAATATTGGACTCTTTGTGCTATTTCTCTTATGGTTTTTGTTTGACCGTAGCGATCTTAGTTTTGAATATAAATATTGAAAGACAATCCAATCTTTTAAAAAATAAAAAAAAATAAAAATTGAAAAAAGTTTTTTTCTGCCCGAAAAATCTGCCCGAAGTCGGGTACCGACCATAAAATGGTCGTTTGAGCGCTTAGGGGTTAAGGATAATCTATCACTAATGGGGTTTTTTAGTGATTTAGCTTTATTAAGCAATGGCAATAATTTTGGATGAAGTTCTGATGAGGAGGCTATTTCTATCCATCTTTGGGAGATAAGAAATTTTCTAAGAAAATTAACATTAGTGAATTATGGCTATATATAGTTATTGATGAGGAAAATAGGGAGGCGACGTATCCATCTTCATAGTAGATATATGCTGGCAAGACTCAAATTTCTAAGCATATTTGGGGCTTCTACAGTGGCCAACTCATTTCCAACTACTTAAGCAATTACACATATTTGTAGCACAATTTTTTTGAGTGTAGAATTTTTTTCATGTATAGAAATGGAATTTGGAAGGATTGTATATTTTTCTAGAATTTCATTACAAAAAATGTAATTACTCTGAATCTTCTACTGGAAGATTTTCTTTTACCTATAATGGTGATATAAACCTTCTTATTTATGCTTATAGGTTGATTGCAAAATCTACCAAGGCATGATTGCAGCAGTGACAGCCTTGCATTCAATAATAATGCGCCACAATTGCTCCTCAAATTGTGCCATGACTCCATGGAAAGAGGACATCCTGTAGATTTGGAATTGATAGGTGGTTGGAAATGGATCAGCTACCTTACATATTTTGAATTATTGAAGGTTGCTGACGTCTAAAGAAAAGCACTGATGGCAAAGGCGACAAGACAATACGTTGATTGCAATCCTAAATTGTACAAATCGATTGAAATAGAGACACGATCAAATTTGGATCCTATCGTATCCCACCGCATCCTAAACTGATTGTCTTTGCGTACGTAGTACAATAAATTTGGATTTCAAAGTTCAATATCCAATCCAAACTTTAAAATCAAGGTAGATCGTGAATTTGTAATGTAATTGTCACTCACCTGATTGCAAATCAAATGCAAACGAGACAAGAATTATGACAATCTATGCTTGTATGCAATTTTGGGATTAAAATAACTAACAAAATATTGTTTAAAAATACAAAAATTTGTCATTATTTTACTACAGAGCCCCAAGCATTCGTGCAAAATCCATTAGTTAGGTCAAATATCTAGAAACATCATGGTTTGGTATTTTTTTCATGTTTAGCTTAAACCAAAAAAACATCTTGCTTACCTCTTGAATCAACCACGGTCCTTAATGGGTTAAATATCTCGCATAGAGATTGATAGGAAAGAAAAAGCATAAACATCTAAATAATATATATTCCGTAACAATATTAAAATAGAATTATGAAGAAGAAAATGGCTTGCAAATGAATATAAAACATATTAGAAGTTCCTTTCATACTAGCTTGATACACAAAGTAATAATAAAAATGTTTTCATTTTAATAAAATAATAAATAATAATAACAAATTTCACTAATAATAATACATTAGTTAATACAAAAAGATTTTGCTTTCAGTAAATCCCTAAAAGACCAAGCTGCATTTTTTTGGCAACATAGCAATTTGGGGCAGCTCACTACAAATGGATTTTTATTTTTTTTATTTTTAAATTTTCACATAGTTAAAATATTATTGTATGATATGTAGTTTTTTTCCTCAACCAAGAAGATCAGAAAAAATCACTTTTTCCTAAACAAAAACTTGAAATTGCTTTTCTAGACTTAAGTATATGTGATAAGCTTTGAATAATTCCATTTTGTTTAATGAGATGAAAATTATGAGGAGTCCTAGTTTGCAAGGTAATTATGGATTCTCTACTCAAAAGTAAATTTTGAAGTCCTTTATTTAACTCAATTTTTAATATTTTGGAAAAAAATAAAATCCTAGGATGTAGATTGATTATTACAACATTAGAACTATTGGGATTGGGCATTTTTCAATTCCATAACTAAATTCTTAACAATTTAGTATTTTGAATCATTATCTACTTCTTTCTACTTACTATTTTTTTTCCTGTATTCCAAATAATCTAAAAGAATTCAAGCATATAGCCAACTAGCCTTGAAGAACAAATCCACAAAAGCACCACCATTTTGGATATTTTATCATACAAATGTAACCTTGTGAAGTGCAATTGCCATGTTTTTCAAAGGGCCTAGAAAAGGATTTTTGTCACTTTAAACACTAATATCTTGCAATCCACATGATGGAAATTTTTTAAATCTTTTCCAATTTTTTCAAACCAGAATACTATAAGATCCTATTGTTACATGTGTCCAAAATTTTTTTTTTTCTAAATTTGGTACTTGTACTAGAAATGGCAATTTCTGAAGCGTTTTTGGTGAAAACATAATTAAGGAACTTTAGAGGTTAACATTGTCGAAAATAGATGATATACCTTGATGAAAATTTTATAATCATAGGTACCAACGCCAAGCCGTCAAACCTTGATAGAGGTCTTGGCTCTTAATTTATTTGAGCAAGAGACTAGCATGGTGCCTCTATTGTATTGGATGTTAAAGTACAAACTAGGGCATGCAAAAAACCGTGATCCAAACCCTAAGTTTTGGTGACCTTGTTTGGAATGTGTGGCCACAATGAGATTAATATAGGCAATTAAAGTTTGGCACTTATTCAACTAAATGGCAATGTGAGCTTTTGGCATGAGGCCAAATGGCTAAATGCAATTAGTGGATACAATAGTGCAATTAAGAGAAAGAATACAATTTTTGCCCCTTTAAATTCATGGTAAAATCAAAGTACACCAAGAGTGGGTGAATTTTGGCAATTTTTTGCCCCTAAAAAAACCTGTTGGTAGTCACACCTTCTTCACTCCATTCTCAATCTTTAGAAAATAGAGACATAGTGCTCTCTCATTCTTTGGGTTGAAAAGGTTCTATTATTTGAAGATTGAGAATGGGTTTTGTCCCTCGAAGTTGAAGAATGGGCCTAAATAATATTTATCTGAAGAATTTTTCATTGATCCACGTTACACTTTCACCATCTTTGTGCTGCATGCAGCTTCACATTCCGTATGTTGCATTCACCCATGCACTATAGTATGTCACTCTCGTTGCTACAATGCCTCATTTTCATCAACTTGTGTGCATAGTTTCCAAAGTAGGATCGACGTTAGGCTTTCCCGTTGTATGCGAAAAGAGTTGAAAAATTACTACATAAATCCTCTTTTGCAAGTGAAACACTTCTTTCCTCCTCTGCAAGTAAACACAAAAGGGATGTCACACCTTCGTGAAAAACGGCTCCCTATTGACTCCTCTTTTCACTCAACAACTTCTCATTTTTCATAGAAGTTTGTAGTTCGGAAAAGATGCGACTATCCGTATTGTGTTGAGCATTAATGGAAAATAATTAAATTGAATTGTTGGAATTGTACCTTAGATTGTATTTAATTGTTGTCGTAGAATGCATCACTCGAAGAATCTACAACCACTACATTCACACATTGATTTTTCCCATATACATGTAGCTCGTAGGAGGAAAACCGGCCCATATTATATGCAAATAGGAAGAAATTCAATAAAGAGTCTTATTTCAAGAACATCTGGAACCTTAGCAAGATTTTCTTGTGGTAGTGGCATCGATCAACATTAACAATTTGGAATATCTACAAGAATTTAAAAACAATTATATTGTCTAATTTTTTTTCTTCAAATTATCTATTTCTTTCTTATATGCAACTAAAAGTAGGTTGTTTTTGTACACTAATTTTAACCAAGATTGGCATTATTAGTTTTACTTCAACAATACAATCCCTTCATTTGGATATTTGACACATGCAATGTAATTATTATCAATTCAAATTTGCAAACACAAACATATTTCAAATTTTCTAATATACTTGAAGACATTGTGGATTTACTTTTATTTTTACAAAAGTACAATATATAAAGACAAATTTGATTCTACATAATTTTTAGTATTTATTGAAGAATAGTCTTCATGTCTTCAGGTATTAATTCTAAATAGTGGATACTAATATTAAAGATCATAAACCAAATCAAGCATGGACTTGTAATACATTTGTTTACAAAATCTAATATATGAAGATTTACATATATCATTTCTACAATATGATCACCGTAGCTACAAAACAATGAAAAATAATTTATCTTAGCATGCTTGTTACAAAAAAATAACCCTCGGACCTACATTGGCAGCCGTGTGCTCAGTTGTGGGGCATTTTCCATTGAGAGTTGTAAATTTAATTATGGAATGAATTTGCCTTTTGAAATAATATTAAAATAAAATTTAAATAAAAATTAATTCATAAGGTGACAACTTTTTTGAAGGATATGATACTTTCAATTAACCCTAGATGAAAGCTCATGATGTTTTGTGTCTTTTGGATGGTCAACTAGGCTTTGTACCTATACGTATTGAATCATGGATGATTTCATCCAATTTGGGGGTGCAACTTTTGATTTTATATGGGATAGTTTATAAAAAAATATGATACGGTATCCAATGTATTTCAGTACTTTGAGCTTTTTCCTCTTAATACTTGATTTTGACATTCAAAACGATTTATTTTGCTTATGAGCAAAACTAAAATAATGAAGTTTCTAAAGTTTAGTTTCTATTCCATTAAATTTTTTGAAAAATTTCCTTAAAATAATCATTTTAGTGAAGTTTGAAGTTGAAGATTTGTAACCACGTTTCTAAATATGGAGTTACACAAAAAAAAAATCTTTATACCCTAATGTTCTACTCTATGATATACTTTTTATTTTTTGAGCATGATTTTTATTTGATATGTTTTTTCTTTATTTTTCTTCAAAAACTCATAGTATTAGAAATTTTCACCAAAAACAAATTGAAAATTTTATGATAAATATCAAGACATATTATTTCATATTTAAAATAATAATAAATTTCACCGCTAAATAGCCAAGAAATAGAGGATCTAGAGAGTGACAGACTTTCAAGTTTGACTATACGATTAAAGATTCTATCCTTTGGGACAATGTTTGAGGTATTTATTTAAATTTTGCCAGCTATTTTTCTTCAGTTACCATATTGAACTGTTTTATCAAGTATCGAGCCTAGTTCTTTCATTATTCTTTACTCCCAATAGAAATTCTATAGATTTTTTCACCAATTTTTTACCAATGTTTTGAATTTGCAACAAGTATTTTTTTTTTTCCAATTTCACTGGCTAATAATGAATTAACTAACAATTCTCCCAAAACATTGCTTTCATGGTTAACTAATTGAATCCAAACACTCCTTGGAGACCTCATAACATTATATACTGGGTGGTTTCATTCCCTGATAAGGGAGGGATAATACCTCCCTAGATGCCTGGGACAAATTAAGGTTATAATGTGAGCAAAACTATTGGTTGCGCGGGTGGAATTCATTACCACGGTATTGGTGGATGCAAGGTGAAAAGTGGAATCAGGTAGGCAGACGTATGTTGCAACTTTGGATTGGCCACAGTAAGCAGCAACAGTGTCCTAATGTACAGTAATTTGTGCAAGGGGCTCCTACTTCTCTGGAGAGCAAAAGGGCCCCCCTGCACACTGATTAATAATGTTATGCTTTGTTCCTGGAAGGCCGAACTCAAGGGGATATCTCCAAAGGCAACTACAGTCTCCATAAACTATCCCCCACAAACTCTTCATTCACATTGGTCATACAACCAAAGGTTTTTCTTCTTTGTGGTCTCCGTGGGGTCCACCACATAACTTGCATTTGACGAAGTGGCCCACCCTCCTTGGGTCGCTCCCAGCCACTTCTGAAGGTGACAAAACCAAGCTTTTGAACGGGAAGAAAAAATGGAAAAGAGTGAAAGAATACATTCGGCTGCTGAAAGAACAAAATCTCACCAGGAAGATCAGATTCCGTCTGCTTTTCACTTGGTTCTCGAAGTTTGGACAGGTGGGGGCACCCCCAAAAACTAAACCGCCTCTTTTTTGCTAGTTACAATTATTTTACTGGTCTCAATTTCATGCTTTCTAGTTGGCAACGTAGAAAGGGGGTTCTAGTGCACCAAAGAACACAACATTTGGATCCCGTATGCAAAAGTTAGGTGGGTCATTGTTTTTTTGGAATAGTCAAAGGGTTTAAGTTCTTCTACGTATGTACATATTGATTTTGGGTCAGTAGCGCATTTGGAGATAGGACCACTTTACTTGTATGTAAGTTTACCTACATTATGCCTTGCAATCAAATTAACCCCTAAATGTTCAAACTGGTTTTTTTGGCAATACAACGATTTTGGGTAGCTCACTACAAATGGATTTTTGTTTATTTTTATCTTTGAAAATTTCACACATGTGCTTGAGGAGTAGCTTAAAGGACCAACAATTTTCATAACTTTTGACTATATGATTAAAAAGTAATTGTATGATATGTAGTTTTCATTGCTCAATAAACAGCCCATACAACAAAAAAAGAACTTTTAAAAAAATCACTTTAAGAAAAAAAATACAAATTTGAAATTGATTCTCTAGATTCATATATACATAGAAAGATTTGAATCATTCCATTTTTATTAATGAGATGAAAGTTATGAGGAGTTCTAGTCTGGAGTAGTTTATAGGTAGTTTTGGAATTTCTACTCTAAGACAAACAGTGAAGTCCCTTATTTAACTCAATTTTCAATATTTATGGAAAAAAATTAAAAAAAATAAGATGTAGACTATTCATTAAAACATTACAACCATTGGGATTGACATTTTTCAATTCCATAAATAAATTGTTAACATTTTAATATTTTGAATCATTCTCTACTTCTTTTTACTTACTATTTTTTTCCTATATGTTGTACAATTCCAAATGATCTAAAAGATTTCAAGCATGTAGTCAATTTGCCTTGAAAAATGAATCCAAAGAAGCACCACCATTTTGGACATTTTTTAATAGAAATGTGACCGTGTGAAGTGTAGTTGCCTAGTTTTTGCAAGGCCAAAAAAAAGATTTTTGTCACTTCAAACACTAATATCTTGCAATCTACATGTTGAAAGTTTCTGAATTTGTTACCACATCTTTTCAAACTAGCATACTACTAGCATACTTTTCTAAAATTTGGTACTTGTCCTAAAAATGGCCCAGTTTTGGAGCATTTTTGATGAAAACACAATCTAAATCATTTAGGGGTTAATCAATCCTTCAAATCTATGTTTGCATTTGGTAAAATATGGGTTGTATCAGCAAAGAGAGTTTAATATGAATGTGTATCTCAATTCATATCTATGTGTGTAAGTCAAATTTAGGATCTTGTTTACAATAATGCAAATGTTGTTTATTGCTTGTTGGTCAGTTTCTCAAGTTGAACATTAGAAAGAAAATTCTAGATTTTCTAGGGAGGTTCCACCGTATCAATAATTTTCTTTAAATCATAGAAGAGTTTTTATTTTATTTTTGGCAATATTCAAAGCTTGATACCTAATGTAGAGTTCATGACACAAAATTGGGTTTTAAAAACCAATGTGAATACTAATAAAAGTTTCAATTTTGAGCTCATCATGTTATGGAAAAAAAATCCCAACTTTTTATTCAGATGTGTTGAAAGAATTTGTCAAGAATGTGATGGAAAGTGCTACAATTGTACTTCCATTTCCTTCTGTGTGGATATGAAATAAGAATTAGAATAAAGTCCTGTGAAAAATTATAAACTTGTCTATATAATATACGTATATAATCAAGGTCTGATTCGACACTTAACCCCTAAAGGACCATTGTCCCCTCGGGGGACAAATGGGTTTTCGGGCAGGTACCTACGAGCTGAAATTTTCTCCTGATTTTTTGAAACTTTTTTTGAAGGTAGAAAATCTGATTAGCTTTATGGGAATATAATTTTTTTCACAATCGGTGCCCAGGAAAAAAAGTTATGCCCAAATAAGCTCAAAACAGGGGGCGAGGGGCAGCAAAAAAAATTTGCAATTTTTTTTTATTTTTTTTTCTAATTATTTTTTCTTGTAGATTATTTTTTTGTCTATCTGAAAAGCTTTGATTCATTTCATTTGGATTTTTTATGAGAATGTTATGGACAAGCTTGTTTTTCGGGCACTTAGAGCATCTTCCTGGAAAAATAACTTGTAGGATTCATTTCTGAATGTAATTTTTATAATTTTTCAAAAAAAAAAGTTCCACAAGGTTTAGTTTTTTTGCTAGAACAATCTCACCATTGGGATTAGTGATTTTTAATTCCATATAAAAGATATTAATATTTTAAATTTTCTTTCTATCTTGTACCTACTTCTACTTAACAATTTCTTTAATAATGAAAATTAAGTTTTTTTGGATTTTCTTTTTTTCCCTAGACTCTCAACTCAATTCTCCACTATAATGATTAAAAGCTCAAAACTCTGTAGTGCAAAATATTTAAGTTAAAAATGTTCAAAGTCATAAAATCTAGTCCCGCAATGTGCTGAAAAACTTGTTTTTTTCACTTTAAACGCAGATATCTTGCAATCTGTGCGGTCAAAAATTCTGAAATTTTTTCCATACATTTTCATACTAGTTGGGTATAAGATCCTACGGTTAGATGTGAAAAAAAAACAATTTTCAAATTTTTTTACTCTTTGCTATAGAAATGGCAGTTTTGAGTGTTTTTTGGCAGAAAAATGGCCTTGGTCCTTTAGGGGTTAAGTGCTGAAATTGAATTCCCACTTTAGATTTTTAGAGGTTCATGTCACCTCACACCATTCACAAGATGACATGTGCTACTTTTTTTTTACAAAAATTGGTTTAATTTATGTTGAATTTACCTTTGCATAGAGTAATTTGGACTACACTAAATAGACCAGAGAGTGTTAATATCTCTCATATTTGTTGCATTCTTTGATGCAAATGGTTGCGATGTGCTTTTGAGTAGAATTCGGTCTTTCTTTTTTTTAATTTTCTTATCATCTTATTTTCTTCTTTCTTTGAAACAAATGACATTTATTTTATTTCAATGAAACTTCCTACTAACTCTATGCCTTGTGCCTTTGCCGCATTATAATAAAATAAAACAAAAACAAAAAATATATTTTTTATTTAATTTATAAAAACTTCAAAATTCAATATCTTTCAGTTCGTCATGAGTCGGAATGCCTCGAAACAAAGCCCGTGCATCCCTCCTCGTGGAGGGTGTGGATTTCCAAAGGTGGAATTTCAAATGCGTGCTCATCTTGGACTGACTTTGTCTGGCTCGCATTGTGTGCTGCACCCTATATTGGCACTTCCTAAAACTTATCATCCAGTCTTCCATCTGGAATAGGTCTAAAGATGAGAGTTAGCTCCCCAATTTTTGTGGTCCAGAGAGCCCATGCCATCTGGAAGCTAGAGTCAAGCAAAGATTTTGTCCCGATTTGCCAAACAATACTTTGACTATCAAGCATCGATCTTTCTTGCAAAAAGGAAAAAAAAGAAAAGAAAAAAGAAGAAGAAGGTTTTCTCTTCATTGTCCACCCCTTGAGGCTTGGCTGTTGTTCTTTTGGTTCCTATTAATGCAATGGGTTTCCCATTTGCTCAAAAAAAGAAAAAAAGGCCATATTTGTTAAAATGAGACAATTTGTAGTCTCATATTATCTTTGACTTTACATTTAGATGATAATACATGTTTAATATTGAATTTTTTTGATGAATTGAGACTATAATATGTTAATACATTCACAAGCCTTTGATTTTATAAAGGTTGATATGTTCATAGATTTTTTTATTTTAAAAAATAGAGGTCTCAAATAATAGAATTGAAGTCTCAAAATGTTCACTTTGTCTCAATTTAACAAATATGGTCATAAAAAAAGAAAAAGAAAAAGAAATTCAAAATGCTTTGAATTTTGGAGAGGTGGAGGTAGGGGGGCTTTGAAGTGTTACATGCCAATGTTACCCTAGGCGTTATTATTGACATAAAAACAAAAGTTGTTATATTTGACGTTTACAAAAATTTGTCTTATAAAATCATGAAAACGTCACATAAAACACGGGGGTCTTATAGTGTTTCCTAAACCTTGTGGTCAAATAAATTGAATTTTGTTTAGGTGCTCACTGTCAATGTGAAATTCAAAACCCAACCCTTACATTATATCTAATCTCAAGAAAAGTTGAGTAAAAAATTTGCTCAAGTTTTTGATAATTTTGGCCCATTTCGAAAGTCACCCCTTTACGGTCAATAGGGGTTATATGGGGAATTTCATTAAAATGGTGATATTCCGTGTGTCATTTTCAGACTGCCCAATTTCAACTATAAAAGTAACATCTAAGATGATTATAGATTTCAAAAACCTATGACTAGTATAGATTCTATACCGCACAGTCTGAATTGCAAAAGTATCATCTACGACTCTTGTAGATTTTAGACATATAGGGATGTTACAGATTTCAGAAATTTAGGACTGTTGTACATTTCAGACCACACAATATGAACTATAAGAACTGCCAAAGTTGCAAAATTTCGTCATTTTAATGAAATTGCCCATTTACATTATATAATTTTATGGATGAATAAGGTAGAAGGCTCAAGAATAGTACGGGCATTAAGAAACTCCTACCTGTAAAATGTACACGATTTGTAAATGCTATTTTTTCATATGTACATGCTGTTTTTTCATAGCCTTCACTAATGTACAAACAATGTACTATACATTTCAGGGGTGGACGATTTTAGAGCCCTATGCCAGTTCAACTTCAAAATTTCATAACTAATTTCAAAAAGCTCCAAAAAATATGAAACGACTTAGTGTAGATGCCAAATCCACTTCTCTTTCAAGGAAAATTTACTGAAAAATATTTCAAGAAGTTTCGCCTTCCCAAAATTCAGTTTCAGCTCTTAGGTGGGCGATTTCTGGACCTGTTACCTTACTTCCTATTGATTGTATCCATTTTCCCCTTACATACCTGCAATGTTCCAAGGTGCCTTTTGTTCAACTTGCAAGACCCCCCCCCCCAAAAAAAAACAAAAAACATGGCTGCCCTCACGTCTAAAATCGCCTTATTTAGCCAGAAAAAAAAATTCAAAAAAATTGTTACAGGCTTTCGAAGCCAACACGCCAGCCTATTCTGACAGACGGCTAGTTCCATTTTCATTACAATTTTCCAGTCCTGTGAGATTTCTGACACCATGATCTTTGAAAATGGGGAAGAGCAACAGCTTTCAGGTGAGGTAAACTTAAAGGCCCGTTCGCTATTCTGCTCGCAGTAGAATTTATAGCCCAAACAAAATTTACAGTCTGTCCATATCCCAGTAAACATGAGTAAAAATCCTGAATCCAGACGACTGACCACTGACACACGCACGAGCAGAATAGTATCGAGAGTAAGCAGTAAATCTTGCAGAACCCAACACACTTCAGCCCTTCGGGTCGTTTAAGTGTTATTAGGTCTTATTCAGATCTTCTGTGAGTGCTCACTACACTAATAATGGTATTTAGTGTTACCCATACTAACTGTTTTAGAAATGCTATAAGTGTTTACTCTTCATAAATATTTTTACAAAGTGCATAAATCCTAGTATCATTTTAAGTGGGAAAACTCTACACCTATAGTTGATAAAAATATTCATCAAGAGTAAAAACTTATGGCTTTTAAAAATCAATTAGTGTAGGTAACACTATTTACCATCATTAGTGTAGTTAACTTAAGTAACTGGTTCAGACAGTCAGTGCAGGTCTCGAACAGAGAATTGAACTGAAGTGAGCAGAGTGCCGTGACGACGACATGCGTGTTCCAGACAGTGCGCCTCACTCCACTGACCCGATTTCAACAGGCATAATTATTCGATGCCACGAAAGAACTCCATACTTTACTCCACTACTGTAGCTGGAACTAATGAAGTTAACAGCGGAAGCTTGTCACTTAAAATTTCAACCTGCTAGGCAGGTATCATAATAGGTAATAACTTGTAGATATGGAACACACCAAAAGAAGTAATGGATGTACGAGCTAGGAGCAGGCGATGATTCGCACGTCCCCAGTATGATGGGAGCAGTGATGACAGATCTACAGCCTGAGTGAGAGCCGTAGTTAAGGATTAGAGCCAGGTGCATGAAAGGCTGTGAGATCGAGCTAGGAAGAGGGCCATATCCGAAGCAAATCCAATCCCCTTTCCGATCTCATTAGCGTAGCGGACTCATACATGCCAGCTGGTCCAATCCCACCACCGGTGCAGTTTATTGTGCGGGATTCGGGGAGTGGTTCCAATTAATACTCCACCCAACCAGCCATGCCTGCTTGAAACTCCGTCCATAATATTATATACATATATATATATCAATCTTCCTTTCATCATTTCATTCCCCCAAGTCATTGACGCAGATATCAATTCTGATCTGCTTCGATCATTGCTCGCTCCTGGCTTCGATCAGGCTGCGGTCATCGATACCGGTCACCAGCTTTCTCGATCGACGACTGGTCGACTTTTCCGAGACCGGATTATATGAATTGATCATTTCGGCTATGCAGCATCAACGTACGTACAATCATGTAAATAATAAGTTACGTACCCTTGTTTCAGTTCGAACTGGCCGTGCAAATGAAATCCTTACGTGCACTTCAAAAAAGAGGTGGAACTGACAAATCGATCGAACAGGGCGAGAACGGGGGCGGTACATTCTAGCTTGTAGCATGCAGGGGGGGGGGGGCTTCGGACTCCCCTTCCGAGTTCCGAATTCCGAGTTTCCGACACTTTGTGGGCGTGTTTGGGGTTGACTGTTCCGCTTGGATGCAATTATAGAAAGACTCGCGGAGATCGCGGCAGATCCTTCCCGAATCCGAGAGAAATCGAGTGGAACCGTACATTCTAGCGATCGATGCTGTGATTCGCGGCATGAGTTTCACGGAGCACCGAAAATATGAAAAACAATCTTCGGGCTCATCAGCTGGGCTGAGGTTAGCAATTTCGGGCGTCAGCATTGGGAACCCGGCGTTCAGTCGTTGCATGCTGGCAGACAAACGAATGGGACAAAGCGGAAGAATGTTGTACCATTTTCCCTGGATGCCTGGACCCACGGAAACCAAACTACCCAAGGTCAGCGCCGGGCAGCGGGCAGAGCTCTATTTTCAGTTCACTTTTTTTTTATTGGGTTGTTTCCCCGTCTTTGCAAAGAAGAGTAAAAACAACACAGGCCCAAACCGCGGAGCTCTTGTTGGCCCAATTTTGATCTCAAATTAAACCTATCAGATCTCGGGATGAGAGGACGGGTCAAAAATCGCCCTAGTAGCTCCATAGCTGTCCAGCATTAAGTCCCGCCCCTGACTTCTCCTCCAGGTGTTGTTGTACGTGTTTCTTTTTCCGTCGTAGAAATAAACTTCAATTTGTGCCAAAGAAACAAAAACAAAACAAGCAGAAGTCTTCAGTGTACATGTTTTAGTGGGATCTGTGGAGTGTGGACCGGTAATTTACCGGTGATACCGATGTGGCGGGTAGTCACGGATTTGATTGCCGGATTTCACCTACTGGCCGGTACCTGTGAGGAATCCGTTTACTATTGATAACGGGATACGGTGGGGGTGGAGGAGACTGTTTCCGGATATGAATAACTGATATTCTAATTATTGGAGATATTATTCTATCCAACCGAAATATTGTATTCCAAGATATTCATAACTTACAGTATTACTGTCTTGTTGATGAGAACTGAAGTTGCTGTTACCTTACTCACGGTCCCCTGATCACCGAATTTACAACTGCAACGACTGAAGCACTCAATCTTTGGAGATTTTTTAACGTTTTTGGAGATTTTCCAAGTTTGTGACGGAAGTGAAACGTTGGACTCGACGTGGATTTCCGAAATCTGCTGCTGATGTAGATGAAGCAAGCATAGTTACCATGGGATCAAATTGGCATTTTCCTTCAACTTGGATTTTGCTTGACATACTCGTCCAAATACTGGAGGAATTTCATTTAAAAAAATTCATTCCATTCTAGAGCTATCAGTGAGGACTCAATTTCTTCCATCTTGTACCTGCTTCAGTCTATTGTAAAAAAATTAGAGAATGGAAATAAACATTTAGATTTTTTTTCTTCTAGAAACGGATATTTTGTTAAAATGGCAGTATGCCACAAACTTGGCACTTATAGGTTTAGACCTTGTGTTCTTAATGTATGCCACTTCTAGATTTTAGACCTTGCAGGCTAAAATCTATAGAAGTCCTAGAAAATGAAATAAAAAATATGGGCAATTATGGAGAATTTCGTTAAAATGGTGGTATTCAGCTACTTTGGCAGTTTTTACAATTCAAATTGGCCGGTCTGAAATGTTCAATAGTCTTAGATTTTTGAAATCTAAACCTTTATAGATGTCTAAAATCTACATTAGTCCTAGATGTCACTTTCATGGTTCAAATTGCATGGTCTGAAATTTATAGTAGTCCTAGATTTTTGAAATCTATGTCTATCCTCGATGTCACTTTTACGGTTCTATTGAGCGGTCTAAATATGGCAAATGGAATACCACCATTTTAATGAATTTCCCCAAAATTTTGTTAAAATGTTGAGATTCGTTAACTTTGGCAATTTTTACAGTTCAAACCGGGTGGTTTGAAATGTACAATTACCCTAGATGTCTGAAACCTACATTTGTCATAGCTGGCACTTTCACAATTTAGAGTGTGCGGTCTGAAAACTGTATGAATGATAGATCTATGAAATTTATATTAGTCCTAGATTTTTTTAATCTATATGAATCATAAATATTACTTTTACGATTTAGACCTCCCTGTCTGAAAATGGCACTCATAATACCGCCATTTTAATGAAATATCTCTTTAGACTTGTAAATCAAATTTTCAAAGCAATACCTTTGAAATTTGAAATTTGAAATGCAAAAACATTAAATTAAAAGGATTCAAATCTAAAAGACCTCTTTGGCAAGGTGCAAAAAATTTGTTTCTTTTCACTTTAAACACTAACATCTCCTTGCAATTTTTGCAATTTATACAATTTTGTTATACTAAAGAATGTCTTAAATAGTATAATTTTCATAATATTTTGGTATTTGTTTCTAGAATTACCTAGAATTCTAGGATTCTAGGATTGTTTTCCTAAAGGTTCTATGATTGTTTTTCTAAAGGTTCCACGGTATGTAATTTAAGGGTTAACCCTTAAAAAATAATTTTTTTGGGCAACATAGCAATTTTGGATAGCTCACTATAAACAAATTTTTTATTTTTTTTCTTTGAAAATTTCACACAATATGTGCCCAAGGAGTAGCTTTAAGGTCCAACAATTTTCATAACTTTTGACTACATGGTTAAAAAGTTATTGCATGATATGTAGTTTTCATTACTCAGCAGGCAATCCAGGCATCTAAAAAAACTTCTTTAAAAATCACTTTAAAAAACAAAAACGTTGTTATTTTTTCTAAAGATTTATTTACATGTGAAAAACTTTGAATCATTCCATTTTTTATTAATGAGATGAAAGTTATGAAGAACTCTAGTTTGAGACTCCACACCTACTTGTAGATTAGAGTTCCTCATAACTTTCATCTCATTAATAAAAATGGAATGATTCAAAGTTTTTCACATGTAAATGAATCTTTAGAATAATTTACAACGTTTTTTATTTTTTAAAGTGAATTTTAAAGAAGTTTTTTGAGCTGCCTGGATTGCCTGCCAAGTAACGAAAACTATATATCATCACGTATATCATGCAATAACTTTTTAACCATGTAGTCAAAAGTTATGAAAATTGTTGGACCTTAAAGCTACTCCTTGGACACATATTGTGTGAAATTTTCAAAGAAAAAATAAATAAAAGCTTTGTTTATAGTGAGCTATCCAAAATTGCGATGTTGCTAAATTTTTTTTTTTTTAAGGGTTAACCCTTAAATTACATACCGTAGAACCTTTAGAAAAACAATTAGAGAACCTTTAGGAAAACAATCCTAAAACCCTAGAACCTTCATGAAAATTCTTCCAATACTAACTCAAATTGCATGGAAACTTCTTTGGTGTCATTTTCTTTGCCTTCAAAAGGTATTAATATCTATTAATCTACATCTTGGAAGCTCATCATTGATTGATTGGTTGAACAAATTACACGATGCCCATTCAAAAAAGATTCTAAAATCTAAGTTTGGGTAGCCCTCTTGGGTGAAAGCATGCTACGGCCACCTGCTTTCAATTGGCACATTCAATAAAAAAATATAAATAAAGTTTTTAACACTTTGGATTCTTGGTGAAGAAATCTAATAAGATTCTACAGGTGGGCCAAATTTTTATATTGTTTAATTTGTCTTGAAGCTAATTTTTTAAGAATTTTGTTTTTATTTATTTATTATATTGTTTAACTTATTCTATTGTATAATTCCACAATATATCTTGTAGAAGGAATTAAATAATAAGAAAATTAGGCCCACTTGTAAAATCTTGCTAGTTTCTTCCTTCAACCAATTCAAATATTATAATTTATATTTAAAATAAAAAACTAAACTAAAAACTAAAACATGTATATTAGTCAATAAAACTAGATATTGAGTAGAAATTGAAAAATGCGCTTGGACCCTAGAATACATTCGTAATGTCAATCATCACACCAAATTTATGCATGTAATTCTCCTCATTTATGTACACTTAAAATAAATTAGTTCCTCAAATGTGACACCGTGACATCAAAAGTGGTAGGCTGTAGCATGCTTTCACCTTCTTGGAGAACCTCAAATGTCCTTCAAAAGTTAATTAATACCCTTAAGGCCCTCCTGCCATGTGAGCCGGGCCGGCAAAGATGTATTTAGACTATGTCCGGCTCCGGTAATGTCCATAAGCAGACTCCACCGGAACTGCTAGCTTCATCCTGCCATGTGTGTGTGCGCAATACTTTATGACTTGCTGATAATGCAATACAATTCCAGCAAGTGGATTATAATTCAAGAAGTTACCCTCCTCGACCAAAAGACACACAATTGTTACCATCAGTCTTCATCAAGCCAACACTCACTCAGGAACTTCCATGAAATCCTGTTGAAATAGTCAAATGACCTTCTATCGGAGGTTATAAAAAAGAATCTTGACCTCTTATTGCAAGTGAAGGGGCAACCGATTGATCGATGAAACTCAAAATCCTGCTTTTTCACTCCCCGAAATCGACCAACGGAGGTTTTTGCCAGCCTGAACCCTAAGCATCCTAGCATGTACAGTACCCGGGGAGGAATTTGGACACTAGCGACTTCTTTGCCGGCCCGGCTCACATGGCTGGAGGGCCCTAAGAATGAAAGTATACAAATACTTGTCGAGCAATGAATTTTTTCGAAAGATGAGAATGAACAACCAGAATCCTGTCTTCAGCCTTTGGAGATAAAAACATGATGTTGGTGGACGAGAGGCAAAGCCAAAGGACACCCAAAATCATGTGATTCACGTCACATCCGGCCATATGATGAAGCTGGTTGTTGAGGAGTTGAGTTCTACTGTAAGTTGGTTTCCTTGTGCCGTCTCACTCTTTGGAGATCAGTCCATGGCCATGGCAAGATCGGCAGGTCTTGTTCTTTACCCCCCAAAAAAAGACAAGGTTTGCATGACAAAGATAATCCTAACAAACTTCCCCAAAATCCTGAAAGAGATTCGGAATTCAACGAATAGCTGAATAGATCGACAATCCCAACTAATTAAAAGCATAAATCTTCTTCCTTTACGTGCAATGAGAGGCCCTGTTTTCACATACAATGAGAGGCCCTGTTTGCATGAGAAAAGTTAACAAAGTTCACCAGGTTGCCTCCTCCATGCGAACTGGATTGAGTTGTATTTGCACTTGCTTTTTAATTCCACCGTTCTTTGAAAAAATAAAAATACATTTATGAAAGAATTGACTTGGGGTTTCTTGTCATGCTCCATTGGTGGGCAAAAAAAAAGGTACTCCAAAAGACAAGAAGAGTTCCACCGAGTATCTTGCAAGAGTAGGTGAGCTGGAAAGAAGAACTTTGTGTTTCACCAAAAGTAATGGACGACCCTGTTGGTCAAGATTGGTCAATCTTGAGGGAATCAATACGTGTGGAATTTTTACTGGATCCTTTGGACTCTGCAACTCCCCATATGAATTTTGGCCCACCAATGGAGCATGGCAAGAGGCCCTTGGGGGTCGGGACACTCAAAACCACCACTTTTTTTTTCCTATTTGAAGATTGTTTTTATTATTAGACTAAAAGATTTTATTATTAATTAGAATGGTAAAATTTATATATTTTTGCACTGGTAAGTGATAGAAGATTTCAATGCAACAAAGAACACGTCATTTGGATATCATATGCATGCAAAAATTATGAAGGATCAAAGTTTTTTTGGGTAGATGTTTCTAAGCCATTTTTTTGAAGAGGAGTACATATTGATTTAGGTGATGTACATATTGTGACCATCTCATCAAGTGGTGTTTTTTAAGGCATAGTATGATTTTAAGTGTCCCTACCTTATAAGGGAGGAGGGCCATAAAGTAACTAGGCTCAATGAGCATTCTCTACTTTAGAGATGCATATTGCATTCATCACTGTAATACAATGAATATATCAAGGATTGGACGCTTTCAAAGCCCTATGTGATTCCAACTTCAAAGTTCATAACTAATTCCATAAAAGGTCCAATAAATATGAAATTGTTAGGAGTAGATGCTAATTCCCATTTATCTTTCAAAACACTTATAGAAAAATATTTCAAGAAGTCAAACTCTCCCAAATTACAAATCATTAGGTAAGTGGTCACTTTATGAACTTCCTACTTTAACCCTAGAAGGACATGAAAGCCCTTTGTTGCCATATAGTATATTATAAATACGATGATATTTGATCAAAAAAGCATTGACCAAATATTGTTTAGTACAAAGTAAATTATTGATCATGATAGTATGCAAATAACAATGTATCACACAATTCATAGAGTAAACCACAATTGAAGAATTATAAGGCTAAATACTACGGGTTGTGTGGAGGGACTTCAAGGGTCTTTCAAAGGTTAACCATATCATAAAGTCTTCATATATTTGTTGTATGAAAAAAAAAAATCAAGGGCCCCAAATTGCTATGTTTAAAGAACGTTTGTATGAAACAAAACATCATTTTTTTGAAAATTTCATCATAGGTGAACATGGGGGCACCATTCTAATAATAAAAATTATAATGCCAATTCATTTTGTGTTTTAGGATCATTGCAAGAAACATCTTCCATTTTTTGTAGCATTTTGGCAAAATCTGCATTTAACCCCGGAGTATCATGAGTACTACGTAGCGGAACAATCTCAACCATTGATTGTAAAAAATCAATGGCTAAAAGTACCATTGCAAGTACTATGAACTACTTGCAAGTACTGAAACAATACTATGATAAATAAAATATAGATTGTCAAAGAAAATAGAAACAATTATTTATAAATTAATAATAAAAAGAAAATCATAAACAACAACAACCTCTAAACTTGGCCAATTGTAAGGATTTGATGGTGATCAAATTTCACCAAAAGAAATGAAGTTGACACCATCACTATAAGAAAACCCCGTTTTTGCTGTCGTTGGACCGAAACGTGCCATGTTTGCTGAGATGTCATGCGTTAAGCAGTGAACGGGTGCAAAAGAGTGAATTTGATTTGATGTTGCAAAAAACATGTGCGACTAAGTTGGAAAACAAGTAGATGTCACCGTAGACAGAGATGTTTTTAACAATGTTTAAAAACACAAGCTGATCACATGTTGTAACATCTCAAGAAACATAGACTGCCACGTCAGCATGAAGTCCACTTTCATTATGGATAAATTACTAAAAATTACTACGGTCAATGGAAAAATATTGACCTTATATAAAAAATTTAGGAAAAAGGCAATGACGTGGCATGCTTTCCAAAAAAAAGAAAAATGGATGGATGAAAATGGATGTGTTCTATGGATGAAAACATAAAGTCTTTATACAGGTGGGGAGGTGGAAGAGAGACAATTGATATGGGATATATAAAAAAAAAATTGTATTCAAAGTGAAATGTCCACAAAAACGTCGAGATGTCTGAAACAACATCTCTATGTTTAAAAGAACATATACACGTCAAAAACAACATCATGTAAACAAGTGAAATAACCATATTCTACTTATCCCATATTGTTTGTCTTTCCATGGGCAGAGTATGGATATAAATACAATGTCCTTATCCTTCATTTTTATTAACTTTTAATGAAGTAATTCCTGCATTTGGCCATTAAAAATTCCCTTAATGGTTGATGGTAAGTTTTCTTCAATTTTTGTTGAATTTAGAATTTTTTTTTGTTCATTTCATTTTTTTAATTTATATTAAATTTTTATTGATATTGCCTTGTAGGTAGGGTATGTAGCAATTGATGTTTGAAAAAACGTGTAATTTGACGTTGCAAAAAATGTCTAATTTGACATCTCAAAAAACACCATTAAATTATTCAAATGACACAAAAATGAGCTGATGTGGCCTCCACGTCAGTGACCACGTCACAGTTTCCCGCCTCCACGTCAAAGACCACATCAGCAATGGCATGGATGGAAAAAAGATGACGTGGCAGTGGTCGAGCATGTGGCGCTGACATGGCGCTTACGTGGCCTTCACATGTCGACCTCTGTAGACCTTTGTTCACCTTGTCATGTGTGACATCAGGAAAAAACAAGCTTGGAAACGACACGTTTTTTTGTGATTTTTGCACGTTTTTTGCCCGTCAATTCAAACGGATTTTAGGAGATGTCTAAGCCGATTACTTCCACGTCAAACAAGACGCCGTCTCATGTTTTCTGCAACATAAAAAAAAACCCTGTTTTCTTATAGTGCATCTTCAATGTTCAAAAGTGCTCATGCAAGGAAGTCATATTTTCATGGACCTAGAGGACATAAAATAATACATTCTTAAATTTCCTTTGGTAGGTATATATCCCACCTAATGTAAGAATAGACCACTAAAATTTCAACTCTAGATCATTCAATTAGGGTACACAGAACATAGTGAAAACCCGTAAACCTCAAAGTGTGAAAAACTAACAAAATGGCCTTTTAAACATAAAATGATTTTGTTTTATTTCTAAAAAATAAGGGATCTCATTACCAAGTTAGACATCTTAAATAAAATTTCATATTCATTGGACTTGTGCTTCAAAAGTTATAGCAAATGATATCAACGTCACTTCAATTGTTACAAAAAATAGGACATGTGTTTTTTGCAGTGATCCTTTATTCCATATTCAGTAAATTTGTAGATTGTGGTTGTAGGCTCAAATTGAAACTTACTCCAAGATATGTTCTTGACTATGTTTCACCAAAAAACACTTCAAAAAATCTATTCATAGTGCAAAGAGATTCAATGGAATTTTTTTATATATTTTTCATATTCAACCTTTAATCATTAGACTTGTATAAGAATGTAAAGAAAAAGTTTCAAGCACTTCAACCATATCAATTTTAGATTTTATTGAGCAAAGTGAAAAGAAAACACTTAATTTCACTAGAATATCAAATCTTTAAATAGAAACAAATGCAAGATGGAAGGAAAATTTAAATTACTAATAGTTTTAAATTTTATTTTTAACATGTCAATTTCACCAATGAAGTTGTTCTAGTAAGTCATCTAAATCATATGGACATTTTACCAAATTGTGCTTGAGTTTTTGCAAATTTTTTTCTATTGGCAAATATATGAGCATTTTATGCTTGAGAGGGCATAACTTTTTCTCCATAGAACCAAATGAAACAAAAATGATAATCCTGGAAAGCTATTACATTCTCTTATCTTTCAAAAAAATTCAAAATTTACAATAAATTTTGACATCATAAGTACTTGCCCAAAAACTTTAAGAAAACCATTCAAGGACTTTGAATTAGTGTCACATAAGATGTTAAAAAAGAACCTAGATGAATTTGATTCATTATTATGATGTGGCATAGGCGTCAACAAAAAGTTAAACAAATACATGGATAAAAATGATCCAATTTGCATAGTGAAAGGTCTAACATTTATAGAACACAAATTTTCTACAATGTCCTTTTAGAGTCAAATATATATGATATTGATGAAATTAATTATATTCCATTGAAAGCAAAGTGTTAAAAAGTTGTTTTTTATAACATCAAGTAATAGAAGGATTCATATGACAATACTAAAAAATTAAATGCTGATTTGAGCAAATGATTCCCTTGAAACAAAGAATAAAAACATAGAAAAAGATATCCAATGAACAAAAGTGCATTACTCATAAATATTGCACTATGAATGCCATTTAATGTTATAAACATGTCCTTACTATTCTTGTTGTTAATTTTCATTCAATTTTTTTACGATTTGTAGGATTATGTTATCTATCATTTACCAAACATTCAAAGTTTCATTATCCATCAAATATTCAATTTTGCTAAGGAATTTCCAATTTTAGCTAATGTCACAATGCAAGTTGGAAGTACTCAAATGCTCATTGTCCTTATTAAACACCATTGTAAACATAAAAGAATATACTACCAACAATGCTTGTAAAATCAACCAAATGCATAATATTTCAATATTTTAATTTAAGATACATGATATTATGCTAAAGACTTTTCACTTTAAGATATGTGATTGACATAGATTTGGAATAGGTTCTATTTGGATAGAGACTTCAAGACATACAATTGACTATTATATATAAATATCCTCAAAGTTGTTCATATTTTAAAAAGTCTTTTAATGCATTCAAGTGAAATAATTTTTTTGAAATCTTCAATATATTCTTTTTTCATTTTGCCTCATTTCTAAACTACTCAAGCTAGTCAACAAATTTTTCTACATGTATATTTTTTGTATATAATACAATAATGAATTTATCCTTAAAAATAAAGAAAGACGCACAACCTCAAAATAAATGGCAAGTTTGAACTCTAAAGTCAATATTTAGGTGCACATGTAGCTCATAGATTATACATACATGTTATTAGCCAACAATTGAATCTATCCTCTGCCAACATTTACAAACATCAATAATATAACAATGATATACTCCATTGACAACCTTAGTATGTATTCTTGTGGCTCAAAAGTTATAATTATATGTTAATGCCCTACATTCAAAGCTACCTTTAGCCAAAACATGTAGGCAAGGAACCCTTTCAGGTCTGCGCATCCAAAAATTGAATGCACCTTGGTCAATCTTGATTGTAACTTTCAAAATATCCATTATTGATATGTATTTTAAGCTTAAAAATGAAGCTTGAGAAGTGTAAATTCTATCTCATTTAACACCTAAAGTCCCAAGGTCTTTTTCTATCAGAAACCACTCAAAATTGTCATTTCTATTGCAAAGAAAAAAAACTTTTATTTTTTATTTTTATTTTTTTGCATATCTAATCGTAGAAACTTGCACTAGACTAATAGAAGAATGGGTAGAAGAGATTTTTTAAACCTTTTCCCCATAGATTGCAAGATATTTGCATTTAAAGTGAAAAAAACAAGTTTTTTTATACCTCACTCAACTAGATTATTTGGTTTTAAATCTTCCTCAGGGTAATTGCAAGAAAGACCGGTCCTATTTTGCGTCACATTAAGAATAACGGAGTTATTATATACTACAACTTTTAACAGTAGAACCCCATGAACTTGAAATTCTTATTGGAGATGGTTAACTTGACTGTAACTATAACCCTTATTTTGTAAAAATGAAAAAAATCATTTTGTATTTAAAATTTGATTTTGTACACTTTGAGGTTTAGGAATTTTTAATATTGTGAAGTACCAAAAAATTAATGATGTAGAGCTATTTTCACAATAGGAAGACATGTACCTACCAAAGAAAATCTAAAAATATATTATTTTATAGCCTCCATATTTGTACAAATAGGGCTCCATTGAGCACGCACTTCTAAACTTTGAAGATGGTTTTGACTTCCATTTTTGTGAAATGTGATCATATTATTTTATTTATTTATTTATTTTAATTTAAAATTTAAAATATTATTATTTTATTGGTTTCTTTGATTTGTATATATGTAGAAGCTTTTAACATTCTATTTTGATTGATAAAACAAAAACTATAAGGAGTTTTAGATTGGTTGGATAATTATGGAACTTCTACTCTAATTTCTAAAGGAGCATGGTCTTTCTTTTTTGTCAAAATACCTTCAAAACTACCATTTCTATTGCAAAGAATAAAAGTATTTGAAAATTAATTTTTTGCACATTTAACTATAAGATTTTACACATGACTAATATGAGAATGTGTGTGAGGCTTTTCCACCACAAGGCAAAAAAATCCCCCTAGAAATGGGCCAATAGGGAGTTTATGGGACACTACTCTAGTCAATTTTCAGTTAAATGACCCTAAGTGAAAAGAGAGTAGCACCCCCAAATCATCCAAACATGTGCCCTAAAATCTCCAAATTGTCTTAGCACATGTTTTAAAAAGGTAAATTAACCTCCGAACTCAAAATCACACTAAAAATGCCTAATTTGGACTCTGAATGAACTAAATTGCATCCTAAAAATTAATCACAGCACATCTTACTCACACCGATATTTAACAACAACCATGCATTGACCCATGCACCTCACCAAAGTTTTTAGATTTAACCCCTAAACGTCAGAGATCCAACCAAGCTTAAAAACTGCCTACCTTTGCAAGTCTGAAAAGTCAAAATTAGAGTAAGGTATGAAGATCGCAACCGTACAGTATTGTAGTTTTTATGTTGTAGATGGTGTGGAACAAATTTGGGGTCATTTGACCGTATAGATTGAAAGATTATAATGTTTTAGTGTTGAAAAAAGGTGCTGAAATTTTCTTAAAAACACATTTGGAGGTGAAATTCGATTTCTAAACCTACTCAAATGAAAAAACTTTAAACTTCAAAGTGATTCAAAAACAAAATATATACACTTTGGTGAAAAAAAATATCATTCAAATGAATCATTGTATCCGCAAAATGGATTTGAAATGTCTGAAAAAAGTGAAAAAAGTAACAAAAAATCACATCTATGACTGAACCTCCTTCTACAAAAATGCTTCTCAGTCACTCATAACTTCTTGTATTGCTATTAAATTATAAACACACAAACTAGACTAGTATGCGCAACTTTACCAACAAATATTATTGGATTTGGACATTTCATGAAGAAGTTATAGGCCACCGAAGTTCACTGCAATCCACCAATGTCTGGATTTTGAACTTTGAATTGCTCCCAATCATTCAAAAATACTTGGATTGTCATGAAAACTTTACCACAATAATTTGACTTCAGTGGAAATAAAACCCAACAAATTTTATTGAAAACAAACATTAGACTACAAAGATACAAGCCCTCAAAGTTGCAGCCATCAAATGCAATTTGGTGAGCTCAAATTGAACCTGTGAACTTTGATTGGCTCCCAAAACTATTGTACATCTTTTATTGATCTGAAAATTTTATCACACAAACTAGACTGTTATGCGCAACTTCTCCAACAAGTTTTATTGAATTTGAACATTGGATGCAAAAGTTACAGCCCTTTGAATTTGACTTTTAGGCTATGAGGACGTTTTTCGTCCCCTGTGACGTTCAGGGGTTAATGCTAACACATTCAATTTTTCATTTCAGGCAATTGAAGTTTTACTCCCATGTGATAATTTCAACAATCCATCCCTAATTTAAAACCAATTTAGGCAACGCTTCCGCATGTACCTTAAAAACCCTAAAATGGAACTCACTAATTATGCATTTTTTTGAACTCACTTATACAATCCTATGAAAAATATACTTACACATGAAAAACCAAACATGGATTATAATCACCAATACATTTAAATTCGGATGAAATCACAAGAACAATGAGAGACACAACACCATTCACTACCAATAGGGCAACTGACCTCCCTTCACAAAAATGGATGTCATTGCTTCATTTGTGCTTCAAATCAGACAAGATTAGTTTTTGTGAAAGGCCAGCTCGAGGATCTAACTTCTCCCAAAAATTCATCTCAATTTGTTATTTTGTCCTCTCGATTTCACTCCTCAAAGTTGCCGCTCCCAATTGCAACGGTAGTAGACCTTCCTTGCACAAAATCGGTTGCCCCTACCTTGTCCTTGTTCCCAACGTGGCAAGCCATATCTTTTCGGAAAGCTAACTTCAAGGTGCACCACACTTCTAAAATTCAACTTCATTGAATTCTCCATGCTCCCGCAATTGCTTGTGGAAGATGACAGTCCAATCTTACTCAAAATTCTCCCCTCACCCTCAAGTCCATTTTCAATCTAACCTAAAAGATCTTCATTTTTCACCCATTTTTTCCCTCACATAGTGAAAATCTACTTGACAAATTGTTCTAGTTTCACTCTGACTCATTATCTTACTTCTTCTGAAATTTTTGCTTCATCTTTCACCATGTCTCCACACACTTTCTAAAACACATCAAGCACACAAAAATTAAGAGAGAGAGCTTCAAATCCTAATTTTTCATATAATCAAACTCCTTAACAAAATAATATTCATAACAACTTTCATCCACCCCTAATTTACTATTAATTCATTAAACTAGTATAAAAAATGTCAAATTAGTACAAATAGCACTCAATTATTATAATTCCACTAATTTAGAATAAAGTGCCCTAATTTAGAGTAAAATGCACTAATTTAGTGCAAAACCCCTCTAAGTTACTGTTAAACCTATATTTTAATGTTTGTACCACTATTTTGGTGTTTTCTTCACTATTTTAGTATTCTGGTGGTAGTTTTAACCCCTATAAGATAAACTATTCCATTATGGAATAAATGAAAATTAATGGTGGTGTACATGTAAGTTTTGAAATGTACACCACCATTAATTTTCAGCCCACAATGGGCTTGCTCCCATTTATTTTATAATGGAGTAGTTTACCTTAGTCCCATTGTCTCCTCGGGGGACAAAATGGATTTCAGGCAAGCTCCTATGGTCTCAATATTTGTTGTGATTTTCTGAATTTTTCTGGAAGATAAAAAAACACATTAGCTTTCCAAAAAAATAATTTTAATTTCAATCGGAGCTCATGAGCTAAAGTTATGGTACAAAAAGCCCTTCTTTTAGTTTGGCAGGTAGAAAAAAACCTTCAAAAAAACTTAAAGTAAAAAAATTTAAAATTTTGTTTTGTATAAATTATATTTTTGTGTACATGGGTCGCTTTGATTCATTCCCTTTGGATTTGTTATATGAAAGTTATGGACAATCTTGTTTTGCATGCAGTCATAGCATCTCCTTGAAAAAATAACTTGTAGGATTCATTTTTGACCTCAATTTTTACAATTTTTCAAAAATAAAAGTTACACAAGGTTAAGACCTCTTGCTAAAAAAAGCTTATTGTTGGGATTAGTGTATTTCAATTCCATCTTAGAACTTTTAACAATTTAGATTTTCCTTTGATTTTAAACCCACTTTTGTTCAACAATTTTTTAATGCGTGAAAATTAGGTGCACTTTTTTTGAATTTTTTTCCTAGACTCTCAATTCATTTCTTTAATATAAAAAATTATAAATTCAAAATCAGTAAAGCAAAAATTTTAAGTTAAGAAGGTTTAAAGCCAAAAATTGTAGTTGAATAACGTGCAAAAATCCTTGTTTTTTTCACTTTAAACGCAAATATCTTGCAATATACACAGTCAAAGTCTGTGAAATTTCTTCCACACATTCTTATACTAGTCTTATACAAGATCCTATGGTTAGATATGCCAAAATTTTAATTTAATTTATTTTTGCACTTTGCTATAGAAATGGCAGTTTTGAGTGGTTTTTGATGGAAAAGAGGCCTTGGAATTTTAGGAATTTAATATACCAACTTCTTTTGTTGCCCAATCTCCTTTGTTTAGCACTTATTTGGCAGCACTTTTGTTCTCCGGCAATGATTGAATAAAAATGATATTCCTCAAAAGCTAATATATTTTTCTATCTTAACTTCTTAAGCAAAAGTTTCAAAAAATTGTGACAAAAATAAAGACTGCAGGTACTTGCTTGAAATCCAATTTGTCCTTTGAGGGGACAATGGGTCTTTAAGGACTAAAATAAACTTTGAAGTCTTTTTCTAAATTTAATTTTCAATATTTTTTAAACTAGAACAAAATCATTGGATGTAGATTGTTATTATAACATTACAACCATTAGAATTGGAATGTTTCAATTCCATAACTGAATTCTTAACAATTCCAATTCTATTTCGAATGTATTTCAAATCACATTGTACTTCTTTCTACTTCATATTCTTTTCAAGCATAAATATAAAGAAAAAAAATTGTTTGAAATTTTTATATATGTTTTTACAACTTAATTCTTCAACATATTATGCAAAGTAATAAGATGTAGGATCTACACATATTTGTGTAAAAGTTTGAAAGATGAAACTATTTGGGAAGAGTTGAAAATCCTTTAAAAAAAAAATTAGTATTATAATCTTGCAATTGGCAAGGTTTCTTATAATTTTGAAATTTTAGGAGGGTGTACTCTCCTAAAACAAGATAACTAAAGGATCTTACGGTTAGATTTGTTATTGAATAAATATAGATGAAGATTTTAGCCTTGCTTTGGATTTGAGTACTTTGAAGTAGTTTTGGACCTAAAAACACCAAATTCCTATTGGGGTTAAGTCACACCAAAATCCTTACAATCCTGTTGGGAGTTCTTTCTCCTTCTTCTTCCGCCCTCATGTACTAGTGACGCACATTCTAAAACACAAATGTATATCGCCGGTACATGAGGTGTGCGTGAATGTTAAATGGATGATAATAGGTATGATTGTCTCCCTTTCCTCCCACGTACTGTACGTCAAGTGGAGATGTCGAACAGCAGCAGCAGAACTTAAGTTACTGTGAAGTCCTGCCTTTGGAGCCGCGCTTTCGGACCACCCGACATTGTCGCAGAAGAAGAATGTTTTCAGTCAGCTTTTCCTTGAGTGGCCTCAAGAAAAATAAAGCTCGATAGTTGTGTGATCTTGCATGAGCTGTTGGAGGCAGACAGGCCTTATTCAACATGGCAGAGTGGCAGGTCTTTGCAGCATTAAAGATTCAGACGTGTTGGGGATATGGGTGCAGGGACTGAACTTATGACTGTCGTTCATCTGATCACGGAGTTCTCAGGTTTGGCTCTCAAGGACCATGAGCAGGAGTGCCGGCAAATGCCGCCGGGGTAAACTGGTTCGATCAGATTTGCTGAATTGAATCAGTGCGAAACTTTTCAAATTCAACTCTAAGGATTCACATTTTTTTTTGTCTGTCACACTAACTCACTCAACGTACTTAATTACTGTGCTACCATTGATCGATACTACAAAAAACAAAAAACTTTCACGTTCGTAATGTTCTAAAATTGAGCTCTAATTACATTTGCGATTAATTATTGGGGTCGGTCTGTACGTACGTGGGGTGTCGATCGATGACAGACTCGCTCTTCCAGGCATGTGTGTTCTGCGGCGGTACTGCGAACTGAACTGGGCCCTCCCCATGCCAGTGCAATTAGGTGCAAGTCACGGTCGGGATAGTGTGGTCAGTTCCATCGACAAGACAGAATCTCTTGCAACAATTTGATCAATGGGCGGGTCAGAATCTTGTGCAACAATTCAGATTGCTCAAATCTCAAGGTACCCCCGGCCCTGCTGCGGAGGAATCAATGACAACACCTAATCAACAATTTAACCTTCCTCCACATGTGGATCAACGTACGTAGGCAGCACTGGGTGTCAGTCGATCGATCAGTAGCTAGCTCACATCTGCAGTCTTACACCGACCAGACCTCTTTAAAAGCACCTTCTCTAATATCACCTTCTCTGGTCACTCTCACCAAATCGGAGGGAATGGATGACTCGGTATGACCAGTCGTCCCAAACTCTGCCAGTCTACATTTTAATTGTCACATTTTGTTATGCCACGAGAAGTAAAACCGACAGAAATTGATCATAAGGAGTTTGATAAATGCCAAGGAAAAGGGTCTAAAATACCTTCAGTTAATCAATTCACTTTTCTGGGAATTTGGGGAAGAAATCACAATGGCAACAATCAAGTAATTAACCCCTAAAGTTCTTTGACTGTTTCACCAAAAAACACTCAAAATTGGTTGTTTTGATGGCAAGGGCCTCCAAATATGATGAGTGAAATCTTCTTGCATTTTACTACAAGATATGGTGGTAGAATACTTAATTCTATAGTTAGTAAAAAAAATAGGAGGTCTTGACTACACAAATTTCAGGATTATAGTGTTTAAAGTTGAAAAAAATGTTTTTAAAGGGGCATCCAAATTCCAAGCAACTCAAATTTGGGGAGGCTTTTGCACAAGTTAATTTCACTTTTTTTGCTTGAATTTTTTTTCTTTCTTTTTGAGACAAAGTTGAAAGCATGTCCAATTTTTTTTTTGTAACATTTCAAATTGGATAAAATGTACCAAATAGTTCCAACAGGAATTAGCTTCAAAAAAACCATTTTTTCATTAAATTATGACTTGCACATATAATAAGCTCTTCCCAATTGTTAATGGTGGAGTTCTAGATTTCAAATAGTCCTAGAGGAGGAAAAAAATAAAAATAAAATTCCCCAAAATTTCAAACTTTAGCAAGCTTGATCAATCTAAATATGTCAAGGTTGAAGTAAAGGGCAATTTGACAAATTGCCAAGTTTGGATTAACTAAGCCAAACTAAACATGGATCACTAACATTGGATTACGTTCTCATTGATGTTGAAGATGCTCCTCTACTCCATGAATTATAATTTTAGAAAATTTGGGATTAAATTCAAAGGTTTAAATGTTTTTGGCAACTTTGTCACATAGCTTATAAAGCAATTTAAAATTTGTGTATGTATACATGACAAGAAAAGATCTTTATACAAGTTGGATGGTAGGAAGTAGAATAATTCATGTGGAATATATTGATTAGAATTACTAGGAGCTCAACCACTCATAGTTAAGTGAAAATAATAGAAATTGTGTTCAAATAAATATTTTTCCGTCATTTTGGCATACTAAAATTACTAAAAATATATGGAAAATCAAGCTCATTTTCACCTTTAAAAATCCATTTCAGATTTTGAGTCTCCAATCAAAATTTATGGACAAATTTTAGAGAAGGGTTGGAAAGAGCATTTTCTTTAACATTTTCAAACATCCCCTTAAATTTTGTCTGTAACTTTTTATATAGGCTCAAAATCAAAAATATGTTTCGGGAGATGAAGTTACTCTGATTTAATAAATTTTCTTAGTCCAAATTTTTTTTTAAATAATTATTCTAAGTATTATGCAAAAATGAGATATGCATTTCTACATTTTGACAGTGAGCGGTTAAGCTCTCATCTTCAAATTGTCCTATACCCTTTAAGGATGTGTGATGGATATGGGTAATGAATTTTATTATAAAAATATCCTCTCTACCCTACATTCCTACACCAATGTCAATAAAGCAATCCCCTCATTTAGCCATCAAATTTTTTCTTAGTGATAGATTGTCAAATGATAAATTCATATTTGATTCAATGGATTCTTTGGATATTTGATTTTCCTAAGTTCAAATTTGGTAGTTAGGGGTAACCATTCTATTTGGTCAAGGGAAGCCAAAGAAGATTCGCCTTTCTATCTTTTTGTATATTGTTACAAATTTTTAAGTCTAAAAAAATGTTTGAGAAGTGCCCTGATTTGAACTTGGATGAGAAGTTGTCCAAGGTCCTACCAAAGCTCCTCCAAGCATTACAATGCAAATTTTGATCTACTATAAATTACCTTATCCATTTTCGTGCTGCAACTGCAAGCATTATATAAAAATATGTATATTTACATTCTTTAGATGGGATTTGATATTTATAAAATATTAAAAAAGATGACATCATTTGGAGTGGTTTCAAGGTGACACTTCTCATTGTTGTGATAAACAACTACAAAGAAAAGAGTTCACTTGTGAGCTTCATCATATTTGATGATATTATTCTTTGTTTTTCATTTAAGTTATACTATGTCAAACTGAAGGATTTTTTTGTGTCTCAAGAAGAAGAATCACAACTGGAGTATGAGTTTGAATTTTCTTTATTACAACTGCCGAATCAACTTCAACTTCGTTGGGTCTTTCATTGCCTCATGGGCATTCATAAGATGAAGCTGGGCCATCTCGATCACTGAAACAACCTTGCATGGAGAAACAATGGCATGGAAATCTTCAACAAGATGCTCAGACATTGGTGATCTTGTTGCAGGTTGGATGCATTAAGCTTGGAAGCCGTGAAATGACATTTGAAGGTTCTTTTGAAAGTTTAATTATCGATCAATATTATTGCACAGTCAAGCCCATCGAGTGAAGTTGTGGTCATCAACGATGGTTGGAAGGGCCAGTTAATTCTTTAATTAAAGCAGATCATGTTGATTATATTGTTGCCACCAGCAAACGCATTTTTAAGTTCATACAGATGGAGTGATATTCCAACTAGAACTCTATTTTTTTTACCTCTATCAGACATATATTAATTTTAAATTTTTTTTTCCATACTTGGAGTATTTTTTTAAATTAAATTTGTGTGTATGAAGTTGTACGAAGAAAATATTCAAATAGTTTACCTTCTAGATACTTTGGGGTGATTTATCTTTTAACTAGGGATTTGAAATTAGTCTAATCCATGATCAATGGATGTTAGGAGAGCCACATGGTCAAGATATGGACTGAAGTCCACTTGACTTGTGTAGTTTAGGTAGAAGATAAGGTGAAGGAAGAATGAGAATATTATTCATCTTCTCTCTTGTTGTTGATAAAGCTCAAATGTTTGAAGAGCCATAGTGTGTTACATTTAAAAAAATTTGGAATAAAAATTTAAAAAGTTGTATATCATGGTGTAGAGTTTCAAAATTGATCTTACTTGATTTAAAGTTGTCAATCAAAAGTTGTGCTAGTTTGAGTGGAAGAAGGTTTATTGCTTTCAATGTAAAAGGACAAAGATTTCAATCGGCTGTAAAAGACGGACATGTCTTTTGTTTGAAATGAAATTTGAAGACAATGTAGACAATTGTGTTGACTTTCTATGAATCTATCATTCATTCTATTTGAAATTTCTATGAATGAGTTGTGAGTGACTAAATGATGAAGGGTTTGTTGCCTTCTTTTCTCAAGGCCGAAACTTTGGATATCCATAAAAGTTGGACAAAGTATTAGAGTAAGTTGAAATTTGAAGAAGAAGTAGATAATTGTTTTATCTTTTAAAAATAAATCATACATTTCATTTGGACTTTGTATGAAATAATGACACTAAATTTAAGTTCAACCAAGGAGTTGAAATTGACGTCAGAGCTGAAGAAGACATTGAAGAATTGTGTATTGTGACTTGTGACTTGTCTTTCATTGTAAATTTTATCGTTACAAGCAACATAGATGAAACCATTGCTTAGCCTTTTTTTGTGTCATGGATATGACGAAGTGAGATTCTTTGTCTACATAGTAGTACTTTTATGTTATTCCCATTGGTGAGGCACGATTTCTGGTCACCGTGGGTTTGAAGTTTAGGAGCCAATCCTTTGGACGGTTCAGTTGGTGGTTTGGCCGTCCCGTTTTACTAGTTCAAAGTCGTGTTTTTTTATCATTTATACTAACCTTGGAATTTAATTAGAGCTATTACAGGATAAGTCAATAGGGAGTTGTTTAAAGATTTGACAATCGAAGAATCTACATGACTACAATTTCTTTAATTCCTAAGCCATTTCTAGTTACAACCAGAATCTCCATGATTTTCTGAGGCAAACCGGTCTCTACACGACACCGTATTGTCTTTATCCTTGAAAAACGATATTTTCCTCCATAATTCCTTATAAAAATATCTAGTTGTAATTTTTTGGGGTTGGAATAGCAACATATTCCTTATCTCTACATCCAAAAAAGAAATAAAAATATAGTGAATATTTCTGCACATAGTAAGTTGCCAGAAATTGTTAGGTTGCCAAAAAATGTTGCTTGGTCCTTTAGGAGTTAATATATACAAATTCAAATAAATTTTTGGATAAAATATATTTTTCATCAATAAAAAACTAATCCTCATTAATTTGATGAAAAATGAAAGTCCAAAAGAGGGCAATTTATCCAAATACAGAAAAGAATGATGTTAATACTTTATGTCCCAAAGTCCACTCACATGACTCTTGGGATTTGGATTAGGCTTGTGTTACCTCAATTTTTTGATTTGATTTTTTAAAACTTCTTTTGAAGATAGGAAATGTAATTAGCTTTGGAAGAATATAATTCTTAATATTTATATAGATGCTTAGAAACAAAATACATGACAAAAGCAATTAGTCAAATATGGCACCAAAATTCACAAAAAGTTGATTTTTAAAAAATTTTTAAATTGTTTTACTTCAAAGATTACAATGTTGTCTACATGTAAAGCTTTGATTCATTCCATTTGGATTAGTGATGTGAAAATTATGGAACTTTTTGGTTTACAAGCAATTGTTGCATTATCTTGAGAAAATAACTTGGACAATTCATTTATGAACTCAATTTTCACAATTTTTCATATTGACTTATTTTAGGAAGCAAAGTCAAATATGAAAAAAAAATATATAGTTGATTTTTCTTGCTAAAACATCTCACTGCTGGGATTAGTATATTTTAATTCCATCTTAGGACTATTAACGATTTAGTTTATCCTTGTATCTTGTACCTACTTCTACTTAACAATTTTTAAGAACAAAAATCAAGTATATATTTTTTGAATTTTTTTTCCTGACTTTCAACGCAATTCTTCAACATAAAAAATTAGAAAACTAAAATCAATTATACAAAAAATTTAACCTCTAAAAGACCATTGTCCCTTTTGGATTTTGAGCAGGAACCTACAGTCTCAATTTTAGTCAAGATTTTTTGGAACTTTTTTGAAGATAGAAAAACTAATTTCTTTTTGGTAATATAATTTGTTTTTCAATTGGTGTCTACAAAAAATAGTTCAGCCCAAATAAGCCCCAAACAAAGGAGACCGGGTAGCAAAAAAAATTCAAGAATTTGGATATATTTTTTTTGAATTTCTGGCTTTGTAGATTATATTTTTTTCTACATGGAAAGCTTTTGTTCATTTCATTTGGATAAGTGATGTAGAAGTTATGGGTAATC
The DNA here is from genome assembly GCA_951230915.1 of Antitrichia curtipendula. Taxonomy (NCBI): domain Eukaryota; kingdom Viridiplantae; phylum Streptophyta; class Bryopsida; order Hypnales; family Leucodontaceae; genus Antitrichia; species Antitrichia curtipendula. The sequence goes on from OX579636.1 coordinate 42,096,513, forward strand.
TTATTTTCTGGGCAATCTAAATATCTTCTTGAAAAAAGAACTTATAGGATCCATTATTTCTGAATGCAATTTAAAATTAAATTAAAAATAAAATTCTGGATGGTTTAATTTGCTTGCTAAAAAATCCCACCATTGGGATTAGTGTGTTTTAAGTCCATTATAGAGATATTAATAATTTAGATTTTCCTTCTAACTTTTACCTATTTCTGCCTAACAATTTTTTTTTCTACACCCTTAACTCAATTCTCCACCATAAATATTTTAACCTCAAAACTCTAAAGTGCAAAAAATTTAAGTTAAAAAGGTTCAAAGTCAAATAATCTAGTTCCACAACATGCAAAAAAACTTGTTTTCTTCACTTTAAATTTAGATATATTGCAATCTATGTGGTCAAAAATTTTGAAATTAATTTTTTTTTAATTCTTTGTAATAGAATGGTAGTGTTTTTAGTGTTTTTTGGCCCCCCAAAAGGCATTGATCTTCAAGGGACTAAATCAAGAAGATTAAAAGCAAAAAATTATAGTCAAGCAAGGTGCAAAAAACTTAAATTTTTCACTTTAAATGTGAATATTTTGCAATCTATGCTGCCAAAGTTTTTGAAATTTCTTCCACACATTTTTATAATAGTCTAGTGTAAGATCCTACAATTAGATAATTATGCAAAAAAAAAGTTTTATTCTCTTTGTAATAGAAACAATAGCTTTCTATGTTTTTTGATGTTGACAATCTTTCCACCCTATAGTAATTCTTTTTTGTCACTTATACTTGTAGACTATTATCAAAATACTATATTAGCACAAAGTTTTAGAAACTTACACTATAGGATGAGGTGCAAGTTAAGGTAGCAGGTCCATAAATCACTCACCTAAGAGTTGAAATTGAATTTTGGGGAGGCGAAAGCAAAATAATTATTAGTAAATTTTCCTCAAAAGACAGGTGGAATTGGCATCTAATCCAAGTCATTTCATATTTTTTGGAGCTTTGTAGAATTAGTTATAAGATTTTGAAGTTAAAATGGCATGGGGCTCTAAATTGCCCACCTCCTAAAATGCACATTGTTTGTACATCACTAAAGGCTATGAAAAAGCAACATGTACATATAGTGTACATTTGAGGAGGTAGGCAATTTTAGAACCTATGCAATTTTAGAGCTTGTTACCTTAATTTCTAAGTCTCCCTAGCATTTTGGAATTTAAAAACATCATTGCTTTTGAGGTGTTATACATCTAAATGTCACAAAGGTATAGAAACCTCAATCATAGAATCTTGTAGTGTACATGTTGTAGATGACTTGATAAAAATTTGGAGTCATTTGGCCACATAGGTTGCAAGATTATAATGTTTTAGTATTGAAAAAAGATGCTAAAATTTTCCTGGTAGTACAGTAGAGATAAAATTTGATTTTTAAACCTATGCAAATGAAAAAAATTTAAACTATAAAGTGCTTTGAAATCAACATGCAAAAGAAAATATCATTCAAATGACTAATTGTGTTTGCAAAATGGCTTTGCAATGTCAGAAAGTAGCAAAAAATCCATCTAAGGTTGAACTCCCTTCTATTGAAATGCTTCTCAGGCATTCATAATTGGATTGATATGGAATTTTAACCATACAAATAAGACTAGCATGTGCAACTTTTTCTAAATTTTTAAATTTGAAATAGACAACATCTGAAGAAAAAATAGGTCATAGAAGTTCATTGTAATCACAAAATGTCCGCATTTTGAACTTTGAGTGGTTTCTAAACATTAAAAAGAACTTGGATTGATATAAAAATTTACAACAACAACTGAACTGAAGAAGAATCTAATCCAACAAATTTGATTGAAAACAAACATTGGATGAAGGAGATAGGCAAGCCTCCAAAGTTGCAATCATCAAAATGCAATTTGGTGAACCAAAGTTGAACCCATGAACTTTGAATGGCTCCCAAAAAATCAATACATCTTGAAAATCTTACCACATACTAGAAGAGAGCACAAATTTCACAATAAGATTCATTAACCCCTAAAGGTCAGAGACTATGTTTTCACCAAAACTACTTCCAAATTGCTATTTCTAATACAAGTACCAAATTTAGAAAAAGACATTTTTCTAAAAATATATCCGTGAGATCTTGTATTAAACTAGTTTGAAAAGTTGAGGAAAAAATTTCAGAAATTTCCACCAAGTGGATTGCAAGATAATAGTGTTTGGATCAACAAAAATCCTTTTTTTGTCCCCCTGCGAAAATCCGGGCAGCTGCACTTCACAAGGTCACATTTGTATAAAAAACATGTCCAAAATGGTGGTTACTCTTTGGATTCATTCTTCAAGGCAAGTTGACTACATGCTTGAAAAATTTCAGATCATTTGGAATTGTAAAACATATAGGAAAAAATAGTAAGTAGAAAGAGGTAGAGAATGTTCAAAACACTAAATTGTTAAGAATTTAAATATGAAATTGAAAAATGCCAATCCCAACGATTGTAATGTTGTAATAAACAATTTACACCTAATATTTTTATTTTTTTCAAAAATATTAAAAATTGAGTTAAAAAAAGGGCTTCAAAGTTTATTGTAGAGTAGAGATTCCATACCTACCCTCAAACTAAAACTCCTCATAACTTTCATCTCATTAATCAAAATGGAATGATTCAAAGCTTCCCACATATACATAAATCTAAAGAACCAATTTCAAATTTTTATTTAAAAAAAAAATGATTTTTAAAGAAGTTTTTCAGTTGCCCGGACTGCCCACCGACCAATGAAAATGACATATCATGCAATAACTTTTTAACCACAAAGGCAAAAGTTATGAAAATTGTTGGGCCTTAAAAGCTACTCCTTGGGCACATATTGTGTGAAAATTTCAAATAAAAATAAAAAGTTCCAATCATAGTGAGCTGCCCAAAATTGCCAAAAGGGTGTTCAATCCTTTAGGGGTTAAATTCGGACCATGGCTGCAAAAGTTACAGCACTTCAAATTGGACTTCCAAACTGTGTGGGGACGCTTCTGTTTACGTGGGGCACTTAGGGTTAATTCCCTTCCTCCAGTACATCATAGTAACATCGTATTCATCACTTCAGCCCAATTCAATTCATTTATCTCTGAGAGACATCGTGGGTGTAACTTCAACAAGTTCTGGCTTGTTCTCTGCTTCACGAATTTCTGTACAAGCTTTTAAGGTAACTGAGATCCTCAAGACTTGTCTTAACCTTGCTTGGGGGAGGACAAATGGGGGTTTAAAACACTCTTACAAGAGCTCCCACATGCGTTCACAAGTTACCATGTGGGAGCTATCCAATTAGATTTGTACACACACTGAGAGATTTTCAAGATGTACTGGGACAGTGCAATCAGGGAGCAATTATAGAGCTCTGCGGGTGCAAACTTGCCATAAAAGAACTAAGTCCAGTACGCCTGCGAGAGCTGACCGGTTGTACTGAGAACTTCTCCCGTGACTCCCGTTTATATGAAGTACGGTACGCTAGGCCATATATAACCAAGGCAGTGCTCGGAGCGTGTTCACCGAAATACCGTGAAGACACTGTGATACCCAAGTACAATCAAGTAAACATAGGAAGAACTCAACCACAATTCAGAAACCATGCTCACTCCAATTCTGAAAGTACCAGAACATACTTCTGAAGTTTAAACGAGGATGAAATACCAAACTTGTTCAAAACATTGCAGAGGTGACTAAAGTCAAGAACTTCTTGATGCCCAAAGTTGTGGGGCAGCACTAGTTGCCATTCTATGGTTCTTGAACAAACTAATAGCAGCTATTCATAACACCTAGTTAATGACCATAACTGGTCACGTACACAGATATGTATTTAAGCGATGATAGGGTACTTGCCAGAAGATGATAAACTGGTTAGTCATGCAGTGTCATTCTCAGCATCTGCCTACAACCACGAGCATTCAGACACACTCAATCTGAATAAGATCCTTCTGATTAGACTTCGCCGTTATTGGATACTCATGGAAAAAAAAAATCCAGCTAAGAATGACAGTGTGCATGATTTTTAACAATTCCAGGAATCATGGCCTGATGGCAATTAACCGATCTCCATAACCAACAGTCTCTGCAGACAAAAGAATAAGAAGTCAGGCAGGAACGCTCTGGCAAGACAAAATGAGAAGTTGCTACAAAAAGTCACACAAGTCATGCATACATCTTCATCAGATAAAGATCCAGCATTCACAAGGAAATTCAGGAGAATAGAAAGCACAAACCTCCATCCTTGAACAGAACTTCCTCAACTTCGCCACCAATATCAGCCTGCAGGAGAGGGCAATCAAAGTGAGTTCACAAACTCTACACATATTGTAGTCCCCTTGGTGTCCTCACACGCACACGTTACAAATTAGGAATGCTATCTTTGTCCAACTGTTCGTGTACACATGCTGTAGAGGCAATAGGTTTCACAAAACCCTATCCAACCCCATGACATACTTTTCAATACATTTAGTTGCTTCATATCCAGTGCAGTAGTTGACTGACAGTAATGAAATAAAAAATGCAACATTATAATTCAAATTCACGACCTATCCCAAGAATCGATGCAGCTAGAAGGAGACGGATATTTACCTCTACAGGTTGCTGCGTGCCAAGCTGCTCCAAGTAGCAAACGACTTGCCCCTTCTTCACTACTTGACCCTGCGGTAGAGTCCAGCATAAAAGCCAAGTGAATATCCAGGCCTATTTTCTGAGCTTCATATTCAGCTCTTCTCGTGTATCTTGAGGGCTGAAAGAAGACTGGCACTCTATATCCATCGTAAACAATTGCAAAAAATTCACGGGATAGGCATGTTAAACACTAGAACTACTATCACAGAAGAAATCTCTAAAGCTCAAGACAAAGACCAGAATGAATTCTCTCCAGCTGATTTTCAGACACAATCTATTGATTAACTGCGTGGAAATGTATTACCTCTACACAAAGTGGAGGACCACTCTTCCCCTTCACAGTTCTTCCTTGCCTGAACTGACCCACCTGGACCCCCAAAAATGTACTCCCACTGTCCCGAGTCATTAAACATCACAGATCATATACAATCATTATCTGCCATTTCCCTCAAGAAGCATCCTTTCTCAGGTCAGACAGCGATGATAAAAAAAAAACAGGCATTCAAAAACAGCTATGAAAAACTTCACGGTCTCTGAAGAAAAGTACACCAGAGGACAAAACGAGACAAGAGATAAGGTAAAGACTAGGCTAGTGTCACCTTTGGAGAGGCTACGAAGAGTAAGCCTCCATCAGCGGCTGCTTTGGAGGGAGTAGTCTTAGCAAGCTTGGTGGATTTGCTTGGAGCAGACGGAGAAGCATTAGTGGCAGGAGTATTAACAACCGTAGCCTTACCCAGCACTGGAGATCCTTGTGCCACTGGCATTGTTGCTTTGCCAATTTCTCTCCTCACCCGCAGACTGAAGGTCCCCATCTGTCACCAGTCAATCCCACTGATAACTTCGTTTTAAGAACATAGAGGGACTTGCGTTTTGCCCCTTATAGTAGTGAACACGAATAGGTAGCAACTCGCTTCTCACTTCAAAAAATCAAAACTAATTCTATAAGGTGAATTCTGTCATTTCCTTCTGTCTTTGCCAGAAAATTCAATTCACATTTACTTGGGCAAAGAAAGTGGACCAAAGAGCTTAAAATGATGGTTTAAGCACCTACTACCCCAACATCCATGTGAGCGATCATAAACAAGTCATAAGGGCCTTGGTCGGACCCATTCAATCCATCATGTTCGAGACCAATGAAAGTGGAGACATTAATCCAGCGTACCTTCAGTTCCACTTCAGCAATGCTGGAAGAATCGCAGACTTGCACAAGCAGGTTGTGGATCTGCAAACAACAGAAAAATATCAAACATTCTCCAAAGTGCACGCCACATGTAGTAAACATGCCATTGATCGCACACCCCTAGTTTCAAATAGCGAAGCAAAATCAAATTTGTGTAAAACCGACTTAAAACTATCGATGATTGAGTCAACACTTTCCACAAGAAAAATGGTTCAAGAATCATGAGCAAGTTCATAAATCTGCAACGAATACACCATAATAAAAATGATCAAACAATGAACACTAAGTGTGGTCACGACGCCCTACCTCATGAACGCTAGGACCCGATGGAGTTGGGTCTTCTTCCTCCGCAACGTCCGCCACCTCTGATTCAGGCAGAAACTCCAGTGCCTCGCGTTCTTGTTCCAATTCCAAAACTGCAAAACCCCCCCCACATGCTAAAATCCATTACTCCGGAGACCCTCGCACCGAAGACCCTATTCTGACAAAAACGAAAAAACAAAATAAACACTCACCGTGGGAATTCGTGGAGATCGCGTGAACCTGGTGTTTCGCAACCAAGCGAGACGAGCGAAATCGAGGGACAGAAGCGATCCGTATTGCACATTGCACATTGGAAACGCATTGCACATTCCCCTGTTTCTCACTGCCCATAAATCCCGAACTCCCACTTCCCACCACAACAAAGCGTCCCGCGGAGAGCGCCATCGCTGCGATCAATCCCCGAATCAACAATCTAAGCAAAAAAAATCTTCAATGCCGACCTTGAATCACCTGACACTGCTGGTCGTTGCGCCGAACATTGACGAGCTCATGGTTCCGCCGATCGAAATGGGGAGAGACGCCTCGGGATAGTCGACGGATGAATGAAGAACAGCTAGGTTTGGGATGAACGTACCTCGGTCATTCCGCAGCCTATTGAGCACATCTATTGATTTCTGGGTATAGGAAAGCTACATGTGACCAAATATCGAATCAGCATTTCAGTCGTGCACCCCAGGTGTAGGATACCAAGGTAGGAATACCATAAACATTTTAAGCATTTCAGCCTGTAAGATTCGGGGAAATTGTTGAGAAATTGAGTTCAATGCATGCAAAAATAAGGATGAAGAAAAATGCAAAAAAAAAAGAATTTTTTTCCTTTAAGAATTAATATTTTATTCAATGTAAATGTGGATTTTTCATTTGGACCCATTTTTGTCTCATAGCTTCACCTAAAACATCTACATTTGAGACTTATTCCTAATCAAGTGTGAGCAAATTGATACGACTTTGTTGTACTAGCAGGGCTGACAAACGACTAATCTTAGGAAGAGGAGTTCACAACAAGCGGTTACAAACCCGAGTTAGTAATGGTGGTTGGAGTTCCAGTTCCCTACCACTTGTCTTAGAAGCTTAGTGAGAGGGGTGTTGTCTCTCACTAGTAATGGTGGTTGGAGTTCCAGCTCCCTACCACTTGTCTTAGAAGCTTAGCGAGAGGGGTGTTGTCTCTCACGTTATATATTGCCAATACTAAGGAATGTTTCGGATTCCAATCTCCTTTGATGTGATTTCTAAGTGGAGTGTGCATTCTCAGTAGATCCCGTGCTAGGCAACGTGGCTTCCATGTCCACATGCATAACCGGGAAATGTGGATGAGGTTGTAGGACAAGGTTGTAGGTTGGGAAGCAGAGGCTCAATGCAGGGAGGGAGATCGAAGATCCATTCTTGTCTCAGCTCTTCATCTAAAATGTCTATCCTTTGGAACTTGTTCCTAATCATGTGTGTGCAAATCAATTTTTTTTCAATCAATAGTGATTGTCCATTTTAGAACCCCCTATTGTGCCATTAAAAGGGACCTCTCTATTTAGGGAACCTCTCTATTCATTGTATTCCTATCTTGCTTGTCATTGAACTATATTAAAGGTAGTAAAATCACTTTGCACAAAATTCCAAGGATGAACAATTGCATCCTATATAAAAAGATTCTATGTCATTCATCGGCCGAAATCAATGGCAAACTTCAATAAAATGAAATTATGTAATACCATATGTTTGTTTTGTTAGTTGCTCAAAAGAGCAAAAGAAATCATTTGAATGTCAAAATCAAGCTTTACAAGGGTATGAACTGAACTTAACCATGATGCGATATAGCATTAAAAAAAAAACGGATGATAAAAGAGTGCAGCATCCCTCTGAAGATAGTAGTATAATTATTTTTCAAATCAAAATAAGTGCCATGTGTCATCATTTGATTGATCCAGACCTACAAAAAGGTGATGTGGAAATTCTTTTAAGCAGACCAAGTGCCAAATCTACTGCCGCTAACTTTAGAAGGTAGATGAGTTGCTTTTGATATGTACGACAAGGGATCAAGTCTCCCACTGGTTAAAGAATCGACTCCATTGAATTCCGTTCAGATTGGAGCAATGAATGCAATCAACAAAATTGTCATGTATTTACAAACTGGCATGGAGAAACAACTTACTCATGTATGGTTCTGCTGCTCTGCCAACAAAAACCACAAGACTCGCCTACAGTACTATGACCTGGTGTAAGATGTGTACAAGTCACGAACCTCTTCACCTATGATTTGTTTCCTTTTTTTTCCTTGTTCCCCCACTCTGTCTCTCTTTTCATTTGGCCTATTCGTTGCTCCGAACCAGTTCTAGCAGTATCTGATGTGTTTTGGGCTCAGAACCCGGTTACGAAGTCACGCGGCCTTCATGAATTCATCATTTGCAACCACAAAAACATACCACCAGACGGAGCGACAGGAAAATCAGTAGAATGGAGCATGCACTGGAATCACCCTGATTGGCCTTTGCCTGATTGGCCTTTGCCTGATGATGTTGCTCTCGTCCCACAATTTGCACTTGCAAGTGGAAACTTTGTTCTTCCACTTTGCTCCACAGACGTAGCAAAAGTCGTTGCCGCATCTGCACACCACCACCACCACCATCAAAGTCGTGGAAATAATAATTTAAGCTTACAATGAATGCACCAGCACCGTACATATTATTCTTGCACAAGTACGATCACCAAAGATTGGAAAATGGGCGTAAACGGGTGTCACGCTCTCTAGCTTTAAATCATACTAAAGCACAATGGATGTAATCCTGCAGGTTCTGTACGAGTAATGGGATAATAAGGTGCAATGTCGTGCAGTTTCAACATATTTAACTGGTGTAATCAAAGGAACTACAGCCTGCCTGCTGAACTCTTCGACAAGTGTAATTGGACCCCGAGGAGGAGTAATGGAATGGAGTACTTACAAGCAAGTTATGTGGTAGCAGCCTTCCTTGAGCTCAATCACGCGCTTACACTCGGGGCAACTCTGCCATTTCTCCTTCTTGGCTAGGTCGCGCAGTTTCTCATCTCCGGAGCGGTTCCGATTCTCCGCATCTGCGCGGTACTGACTGCAAGTCAGATTGGCATGCCATGGGGTGTTGCACTTCACACAGAAGCCCCGGTGACAGGCCCAGCATTCCACGAACCGGCTCCCCCGACCACCATTGGAGGCCGAGCAATTCTCCATGAAGGCCGAACAATCCTTGAAGGGGCAGTACACCTTCAGGGACGACGGGATGGCCGCTTCCGTTTGCCGGGTGGTGAGAATCTCAAAGCTGGCCTGGGAGACGAGCTCATGGCATTGATGGACGTTGAATTCGTGGCTGCAGCCGTCGTGAGGACATTGGATTTGGGCGCTGCCAGACGCGATCTTCTCCTCCGCGTAGTGTTGGCAACAGTAGAAGCAGTACTCGTGGGTACACCCTGCAAACATTGGAACAAAGGATCAACAAACAGTACGGGACAAGAGTAGTATAGGGAATCCGCTTGTGCAGAGTGTAGACTCGACGTTCTATAGTATTTCAAACCGGATAAAGACCTATCCGGAGTGTAGAGCACCATAGTGTAATCATTTATAAACACCAAAGGCCAATTGGATCTACCCCTAGAGTATTTCTTTTCTGTAAAGCGAGACAGCCTGTATGGCCTAGCAGCCACTTTCAGCCTTATCACAAATCTTACTAGGGTTTGTACTTCAAAAGGGTCTTTGAAGAGCATTTGAACCGAGGCTTGTTAGTCATCTGCAGGGGTTCTTCAAAGCATCGGAATTGGAAGAAGAAACTCTAGTTTCCTCTTTCCGAGTCCTCTACAGTACAAACCAGCCAGATGTTCCATTAGGTCATTCGAAGATTCTATACTTTGCGACGTCGTTTTCGCAGTAAAAGGAATGCTTACCAGTTGTGCTCATGAATGAGGTATATGGTCGCATCTCCGTGCAAATGACGCACTCCATTTCCAAGATGGGGTCTCTGCCGACTCTGGCAGAGCCTGAAGTAGTGCCATCTTTGGCACCATCTCTGTCTGCAGTTTGTCTTGGGTTTTGACCCAGAAACCGAGGCATCCTCTCTGAATCGTTCATGGGACGAGCTGGACCCGGAGCTCCTGCACAACAAGGACTTCCCCTACTCCTCAGCAATTTTCCTTTGCCTCTGATTTCTGTGAGGTGTGACATAGTTCACCTTCAAATGCGAAATCTAATCCTAGCATGTACCTCAAAAGCAAAACCCGTTTCAACTTCAAAAGCAAAACGAAGATGAGAGTACAAAGGAAGGGCGATATCGGGATCTGTGGGAAAAGTACCAGAATACCGTCCGGAGTTTCTAGAATAGGAGACGGCCCGACTTCCGGACGAAGAAGCGCCATCCTGGAAGGAAGACGACGGTTGGGATTTAGGTCTGGATTGATGATGAAACGACTCAGTTATGGCTTCCAATTGAAGCTGAAAAGCAATTTCTTCGTCATTTGCGTCGGCGGCTGCTGCGTCGGCATTCGGTTGCTGCGTCACCCTAAACCCGGAACTCACGAAATTCCAAAACATACCGACTTCTCAAACTATTCCGAAACCCGACTCTTGCAGCCTCTTTGTGATTCTGGCCTAATTCCTCGTTGTGATTTATGGCCGGAAACAAATCTCCCTCGGAGTACCGTCTACGATAAGATCTGCCAAAAAAGTGAGCGTGTAAGAACAAGGCATCTTTCAGCTGACAAAACAAGCCGAAAAATCTTCTGACACAAAACAAAAATACGTAACCTCGTCGTTATTAACCAGAATTGCTATTTTCTACGGAATATAAGAGAAACAAGAGACCCAACAGCGACAAGACGGAAGAAAACCACCTGCGCCGGTCGGAAATGCAAACCCGCGCTCCAGCTTCCAGCAATTACGCAAATGGAGCTCTAAAACTTCACCCTGAATCCGCTGCTCTGGCACCCAAGGGTCTGCTTCGCCATCGTCACCGTGCTATCATACAACTGAGAGAGAACGGGGAGTTAGAGAGCTAGAACTTTAGCCGACATTGGATGCTTCGATTGTTGTGTCCGCAAAACGATCCCGACTGCCGAAGGAAAGGAAACTGCTCGTGGGGAACAGCAGAAGTCGGTAGTTCCTTCCGGTGTTGGGCGTGGGTATGGGTCTAAGAGCATCGCCACTGTGACACGGCCAAAAACTCACGGCAAAAGTCCTTTGCCGGGCTCATTTGGCCAACCGGGCACAGTGTCTTTGAAATCCCCCACTGTGACACACCGTGTGAACCCGGGACCATTAATGGAAAAGCTAGAAAAATAGATTGTGGGACCGTTAATGTAAAAGCAAAATTCTAATTTTAATTAGAGATTAGAGATCTTTGGTCACTGCTCCACTACTCCACAATTCCACTATCTTGGCTGTGGCTATGGCTAATTTTCAAACAAGCTTTTTGTTGCGATTGTTTGGAGTTCTCTTGTTTTGTTGCAAAAGTTATAATTGTTTTTTTTATTTCAATATTAAACCAAGTAACAGAATATATGTTCTAATAAAATATTAATTATTTTTTGGGGATTGAATAGATAGGTACCTACTCAAAAATATTTGAACCATTTAATTCAAATTCCTTATAACTCTTACTTTATTAATAGAATAAGTTAATTAGAGAATCCTATGTATGGATTTGATAAAACACATATAAAACAACAACATGTACTTCCTTAAAATATGAGTTTTGAATTAACTTTAGAACCTACATTTATAGATAACTAAGAGATTAAAAATAAAAATTTCATCTTTTACCTAGTAAGTTGTAAAAATGTTTATTTATATGAAACATGTGTAGTTATTTATATCAAGCACATATTTATTAATACCAAACACATATAGAACAATATCAATTTCTTGCTTTAAGTATGAGTTTTGAATTAATTTTAGACCCTACTTCCATACATAACTAAGAGATTAAAATTAAAAGTCTATCCTTGCATGTATTCTTACATATATATAATATTTGTTTATATTTTTAATTTTTTTGGTCTAGGATACCCTAAACCCTTCCCAAGTATGTGGGGTGCATTGTGTGTAGGATTGCTTCTAAAGCATCCTCACATATTTGGAGGGGGTAAATTAGAAGAAGTGGATTCATAGAGTTTTTTATTTTGAGTTTCAATTTTTTTAATCTAGGATATCCTAAATCCTTCCCAAGTATGTGAGGGGCATTGTGTGAAGGATTGCTTCCAAAGCGTCCTCACATATTTGGAGGGGGTAAATTAGAAGAAGGGGATTCATAGAATTTTTTATTTTTGTTTTCAATTTTTTTAATCTATAATTTATTAAACCCTTCCTAAGTATATGGGGTGCATTGTCTGAAGGATTGCTTCCAAAGTATCCCCACATACTTGGATGGGGTAAATTAGAAGAAGGGATATGACTGTCCCTCCCTAATTCACCCCCATGCATGGCTATTTCGTCCACCCTATGCCCTCCCAACACTCCACAGTCACCCCTTGCCATGAATACACAATCCCATCTGACAAGAAAACACAAAAAATAAGTAAAAGTAATCAAACCAGGGCACTATTCAAATCTCGTCGTGCACTGGTTTGGTGAGTCTGGAACCCTAAACCCTGTTGACCGTGCCACAGTGGGGGGGGGGCCTCCGGCCCCGGCCAAAGGGGTCCCGGCCAGGGAGGCCGTACCACGGTGGGGATGTTCTAACACTGGTATCATACCGGTTCTCAACAATGGTATCGACACTCCAAATCTGTTTCTAGGATGCACTGATAAAAAAACACCAATAAGTAACACTCTTGTGAAGTATCATGGTTAGTAACCTATTTTTGAAGTTTTAGTTTTCATTAATTGAAGCATATATCAATACCATCAAGAAAAGAAGAAGTATTAAGAGTATCATTAATGATATGCATACACTAGTGCATGACATTAGGATCTCTGTATACCATAGCTAGAGGTCACCAACGATATGTCAACACCAGTCCACCAAGTACTTGGTGGAGAGATTGTTTTTATAATGAAATCTATTATCCATTGTGAATCCTCAAAAGGTATGGGACAATTTGAAAATGAGAGCTTCATTGCTCATTGTCAAAACATAGGAATTGTGTTTAATGTAGAACTTTATACCTCATTTTAGCATAGTTGATTATCATTTTTCAAAAAAAATTGAACTCAAAAAAGTTGTAAAATCAATCTAAATTTCACCTAAAACCCCGAGGCCTTTTCTCCATCAAAACACACTCAAAACTGCCACTTCTATTGCAAAGAGCAAAAAACTATAAAAATTGTTTTTCTTTTGCATATCTAACCGTAGGATCTTATACTAGACTAGTATGAGAATGTACGCAAGAAATTTCAAAAACTTTGACCAAATAGATTGCAAGATATTTGCAGTCAAAGTGAAGAAAACAAGTTTTTTTGCACCTTGCTTGACTAGATTTTTGGGCTTTGAACCTATTTAACTTAAATTTTTTGTATTGTTGATTTTGATTTTCTAAGTTTACATGTTGAATACTTCAGTTGAGAATCTAGGAAAAAAAATTCAAGAAAAAAAAACTAAATTTTTACTCATTAAAAAATTGTTAAGTAGAAGTAGGTTCAAGATTGAAGGAATAACTAAATCATTAATAGCTCTAAGACAAAATTGAAATACCATAATCCCAACGATGAGATTGTTCTAGAAAGAAAATTCAACCTTGTCTTAAAAAAAAATTCTGAAAATTGTAAAAATTGCATTCAAAAATGAATCCTAAAAGTTATTTTTTCAAGAAGATGCTTAGATTGCCCGAAAAAATAAGATTGTCCATAACTTTTTCATTATTAGTCCAAATAGAACGAATCAAAGCTTCAAATGTAGACAAAAAGACATAGATTTTGAAAAAAATATTTAAGAAATTTATTTTGACTTTCTGTGATTTTTTTGTGCTGCCCGCCAAACTCTATTTTTGGCATAACTTTTTCTCTCGGGCACCAATTGAAATAAAAATTACATATCCACAAAGCTCTCGCAAAAACGCACAACCTCAAAAAATCCCAAAAAATTTATCTACAAATTGAAGTCACAGGAACCTACCCGGACCCAAATTGTCCCCCGAGGGGACAAACGGGGTTTTAGGGGTTAAAAAAATCCCCGTGTTTGTAAGAAATGTTGCAAACAAAGTCTAGATTGATTTTGGTTTTATTTTCTTCAAAATCATTGAATAGTAAAATTGTGCATATCAGACCAAAATATCCTAGAGGTCAACCTCATACTACTACGTTGATAGTGTTATAAAATTCATATTGATATTGATACTGGTATATGTTTATTGAAATCATTTTCAATCTTAATATTTGCTGTCACTCTTACCCTTTGAAATTCTAATCTAGTACTTGATTGATATGTTGTAAACCTAACTCACGCCCAACATTGGTAAGTACCCCTTGAAAGGACTCAAGGCTACCCAAAATATGGAACAAATACCTTATCAAACCTCCAACTAAGCCTAATGACCCTTCAAACAATAAAAAACAAATGTCCTATCATACCTTCCAACCAAGCCTAATAACCTTGCAACTTCACTACCACTTATTAGACCTAACAACCCTTCAATTTGGAATCAATTCAAATGTAGTAAAATGCATATCTTTTAACTAGTGGATGGCTCACATCACAACAACGGATGTCTTTGGAATTTGTTTATAATCAAGTGTGAACAAATCGAATCTCTTTCAATCTACAATGGAGTCAACTATTGTTTGTTTTAGGACACCCTACTATGCCATTAGAGGGGGCTTCTCCATTTATGGCATTTCTACCTTAGTACATGAGATGATTCTAATTTATCAAAATCAATGTCAATATAAACAATTTAGCATAGTTGGAGGCACCCTATTCAAGAAAAAACATTTTTGTAGAATTAGCAATTGAAATCATTATTTTTTTAAATAGATAATTATTTGGATAAGACAATATAACTATGAATTTTCAAAGAAGAAGTTCCCTAGGCAACTAAAACCATCATATAGCCTAGTCAGAAAACCAAAATCTACATAATCAGTATCCAACCAATCACAATTAAGTATGGGAATGATTTTATTGCACTTTAAGAGACATTTTCAATAGAAGTCTACTTGTCAAGAATGAATACACAATGATTTTGAGCATCAATTTCACCTTATTTGTATTTCCCAACGTGAAGGTCATATTTGGCATATATTAAGTCAATTTTATAAAAAAATGCCACATATCATCTTGTGAATGGTGTAAGGTGACATGGACCCTTGAGAATTTGATCTGGAAATCCAATTTCAGCACCTGAATGTTGAATCATACCTTCACATACAATATATTTATGATTGAGCAAGATGGGAATATTACTTATTGTTTTAATTTCTGCATACAAAAATAGTTGTTTGTGACACTACTTTTTCTTTCTTTGCAATCTTCAAAACAACACTTAATACAATCTTACCCCCCAAAATCAAGGAGATAGTCTAAATTTCAATAATTGTAAAAATATATTGAAGAATCTACCATAAAAGAATAGTTTGATGATAAATTATGAATATGAGTTGTAAAATGTGATCCATAGATGACATTCATATGATTCAATTTAAAACTAAACCATGATCCAATATTTTTTTAATAAAACTATTTCCAAAATTAAAAACCTTTCTAATAAAATTACAAATAGAACATTTATAATTTACATACATGTAATTTTTTTGAACTACAAAAGTAATTTTTTGAGGTTAATCATGCTTGTATACTTTGTATTATAAAATATTTGCAAAAGAAAGTTTTAAGAATCAATATTGTATAAATGTGAAAGAATTAATAGAAGATACTACAAACATTTAGATGAACGGAAAAAAAAAGATCTTGTGCACTTGCGACATATTTGAATTCATTTGGTTTGAACATTTGGTCCTTAAGAGGTTAATTAGCTTTATGAATGTAAATACACTTAAAATGATTCATATATATAATTGTTTCAATGTATAAAATTTGAACATAGTAAATATGTAAAACAATAATATCATAAATTGATTGTAGTCAACTTAGAGGTACCTTTTTGATTTGTGTCTCAAACCAACATTGCAAATTCTTGTCTAAAAATTTCCACTTGTATTCTTAAGTGGTTAGGATCTATTTTTAGTACAACTATTTTTAACCTTTGAAAATTCATAGTTTATTTATATTATCATATCTAAAAATACATACTAAAAGAATCTAAAATCTTATTTGGGCATTCAAGACTTGGATACCTTGACACAGGGTATGAGACCCTGATAATACAAACCATGCTCAATTGCTTAACCCCAAAGTGACAAAGAGGACAGAAAGTGTCCTCACACAATTTCAAGTTCAGTTCAAAGTGCTGTAACTTTTGCATCTAAGGTCCAAATTCTATAAAACTTGTTGGAAAAGTTGAGTTCTCACCAATTGACTTCAACTTTTGTACATGTCATCTACAACATGTACACTACAAGATTGTACGGTTGAGATTTGTATAACTTGAAGACATTAGATCCATAAAGCTTCAAAAGCAATGATGTTTTTGAACCCCAGAAATTGAATGTCACTTTGGGGTTAATCGGGTCGATTTAGGTGCTATTAACTTTCATGAAAAGCCTTGGGAATGTGTTAAAACAAAACAGGACAAACAAACAAAAACACACGAAAAAACAGTACAAAGAAAAAAAGAAAAAAGAAAACAACAACAACTGGGGAATCACTGCGTTCACACAGCGTCATGCTTTGCGATGATGGGATGAAAAATAGTCACAACTCGATGTGCCCCATTCACACATTCAATCTGGTCTTTGGTGTTGTGGCTTGCGGGCTTTCGTTTTCTCGCAGTGCGATGTCTCTGTGTCGCTGCATCGCGTGTGTGGAGCTTGCAAGAATGCTCGACGCTGTCTAAACTTCTGATTCACTCCTCAGGTTCGCATTCAATCACGAAATGAGCCTCGAGAGTGCGGGCGATGCAAAATGGGCACTATATGAAGTGCATAGTCCTTGGATTAGGTCGTCTTTGGGGTTGGGTTACCAGAGGATTTTCGTTGTTTAGAGCAATTCGGGGGAAATCTGCTTTAAAATCGACATAGTGCAGCTGGACTGTGTAGTTCTGGGTTGAACGTGCGATTGAACCGAGGAAGTGGACGATTCTCATGTCAGTTCATGTCTATTACTTGGAACAGGGGTGTTGTGTAACCTAATTACTGAATGCTTGCCTTGCTTTGACCTATAATTGGGCGGAAAACCCCTCACGAAAGATTCTCACATGAGCGATCTCGTTCTGCCTCCAAAATTTGGTAGAATATTTGGAACATTCTTCGTCTGACCTGCCATCTTGCTGCAGGATTGTTCTCGGCCTAGGATGAAGCGATTCTCGTGCGTAGGATAGAAATGGATTTCGTTCACAAGTCCAAAGGAATGGGTCCTAAGGAGCTCCATCACGAGAGGAGGGACTCTAAAGAAGTTGTGTCCAGCAGAGGGCCTAGCCGAGGTCGAAAGACGTTGGTGAGCAAATTCATGTACTTTTTAACGTTTTTTAATGTGTTTGGATGGGTCTTGCAATCAGTTGTTTGTAAATCTCGGAAGTCTTATTTGTTCGATGTTAGAAACGGACATTGTTTATGGCGAGCATTGCAATCTTCTGACAACGGATTCAAACAGGGAGTAGGCGACAATGGGAGTGGTCGCTGTGGTATCTGCTCAGCGCACGTTGCAGTCCGTGGCTTGCTCGACTGCTGCAGTCATGAGTATGTTCCACTTTCTTTTAGTGAAAATTTGAAAATGCGGTGTTTATTTTCCAGTTCTAAAGCCTAAATCATTTTCTTCAATGCAGGTCAGCAGCATCTAGTTCATTACCACCTGTTTTTGGTTCACGACGATACAAATTTGATTCCAAGAAATGAGAGGCTCTTAAAATGAACTGGCATTACGCACGACACCCTAATGTAATCCCTCCTTTTACTCTGTGTAGGTACTGCTTTGACTGCATCGAGAACTGGTCATCCGTTTCTAATCTCTGTCCTCTCTGTAAACAGCAGTTTCGGTTTATCTCTGTAAGCGTACCTTCAAACGTTTTAGTTGATCGCCTTTTCCTGTGGTTTTGGTATATTAGAATCATTCAACGACCCAAAATCCGATTGATAGTCACTTGGTGTGCTCTCTTGTATTCAATTTTATTCGTTCATTTCAGAATAATGTATTTTTATTAATTGGAATGAATTGAGTGGAAGCCCTATTGTTGAAATCTGTTGAAGGAGCTGTTTGATATGAAGGGACTTGTCATACTGCCGGGATAGAAATCCGCAGACAATATTCTTGAGGGTTGCTCATATCTGTTCTAGAAACAATTGACTGAAGTTTTTCATGCTTGTAGTGGCTGATTTGTACAGGTGGAGAATGTCCATGACCAAGAAAGTGATATTGTAGAAAATGTTAGCCCTTACCCTGTGAAACGAGAAAGGGAGGAAGAATCGTGGGATAATGAAGAAGCCGATCTTCCTTTTTCGTTTCCCTCTTTCTTCATTGATGAAGATGTAGGTTCTTCTTCTCCTTCCTTTTCCTTTCCTTTTTTTCCTCATTATGAATTACTCTCGAATCTTTTATGGACAACCAAATCAAGGTAGGGTTGGGATGACGTTGGCACCAACCGCTGGCAATTATGCGCACATCTCAATTTTGAAGGTAATGTTTCTCCTTGTGAATTTCCAGGCTGTGGCATGTTTGGAGGGAAATAAGTGCCTTGTCCGAGCAGGAGTTCCTCTTCAAGATGAAGATGGAGCTGATACTTCTGTTGCTTGTGATTCATGCGATCGCTGGTAAGATCGTCAAATGCTTTTAGAGAACTTCACCTGTTCTTGGATTTTGCATGTATTTTCCTTTGAGTGCCAATTCAATAACATTTCTCACCTATATGTGGAAATACTGCATTCCAGATCCTCTTCTGATCTTTAATCTCATAGACGATGTGGCTCCGCTCTTCCAGGTACCATGCTGGATGCGTTGGTTTTGATCCTTCAATTTCATGGGGTTCATGGTTGTGTCCAAGGTAAGAGTTTAACACTTGCAGTGCTTTCTTCATGGATTGCTGTTGTGCATCAGGAACTTTGTCATGTAAGGATTGAAGGTGTGCAGTTTCGGTTTATCTGCATTGAAAGTTTCACATCTGCTTATTTTCCTTCTGTGCACTGTGGGAATTCATATTATCTGATTTATCCTGGCTTTAGGTGCTCGGAGAAGGTCTCGGCTTTGCGACCTCCACCACCAGTCTCCCTTTCGCCAATCACGACTGTGGTCTCATCACCTATTCTACCTATTACAACAGTTGTCTCGTCATCTAGAAGTGAGCGGATCCCTGTTGCGGAACTTGCATACAACGCTACAGTGTTCTCTGAAGACGACCCTACAGTTTCCGTATCAGTAGTTGGTGAGGGAGAATCGGCTTTGATGCTTTCAACTTGTAAATCCGTTGAGTCTACGATTCTTTCCCCGGAAATTCGACAAGCATCGACTTTTTCAGGTTCTATTTTAGCTTGAATATACTGTTTATATATTTGCGTATTTGCTGTTGTTGTTGTTGTTGTTGGCGGGTTTTACAGCGTCATGAGGCTTACTGCATACAGAACGTGTAATATAAGATTTGTTTTCATATTGACTTTCTGGTGTTCAGATACTATGGGTAAAGCCTCAATTGTGGTCAAATCGGAGGAAATTACCTACGCCCCTTTGGAGTATAAGGTAGTCCGAATACTCTCATGCATGTTCTGTCCTCTGGTGATTATGCTCTACTAGAAATACAACCCGTACATGGGACCATATAGGCAGAAGTGAAATTACAAAAGAATCTGAGCTTTAAAAATGGAATTGATTTACTATAATATTGGGGTGGTTAACGGAGAAATGGGAGTGCAGAGTAGTAGACAGTAGGGTTGATTGATTAAGACAAGAACACCATCGTCCAGTATAGAAGAAGTATAGAAGCGATGAAGGTTTTGCGGATTATTTCGAGGCAATTTTTCGCAAAGGCATGGTATTTGAGATCATGTTGACGCATCCCCGTATTTCTCTGAATTTGTTAGTTTTGCTGTCTTGTTATGATTTCAGGCCACCAGAATCCAAGAACCTGGTCCATCTGCTCTTGAGGTGTTGTCCACTGAAGGACAGAAACCTGTACTTTCTGTTCCCTCTAGTTCAAAACCAGAGATAAATGGTTCTATGAGAGCTGATTGTGGCCCGGTGGATCGGAGACCCACCGAAGCATATGGATCTCTCCCCTTGCCTGTTCCTTTGGCCAAGTCTGAGCAGCGTGATGTGGCGGTTCTATCATTCCAAACTACGCAGTTACTGCAATCCGAAGAACCTGGAAATGACCATGGGAATGATTCTGTACTAGAACTTGGGGTTGCAGCAAACACTGATTTGCCAGTAAGCTATTTCGATAATGTGGAGTTTGAAGAGCAACCTAGAAAGGAGAAGCGGAAGCAATCCACAAGACAAGATCGGTGGGCCTTCTGACATGCTTCTGCTTTATGTTCCTAAGGTTGCATTATTCTGCTTGGTTAGGCACCGTTTCAAAGATATATCCGTTGTGCGTGTACAGAGCATTTTCTACTTTGGGGTTTATGAATTGTCTATTCTCTGCAGAGGATTACTCTTGGATAAAACATTGAGACACTTTCATGTATGTGCAAGTCTTGTAATGTGTTTCTCAAGTATTCTGTTTTTGTGTAATTTTTTTCAAATGCTTTCACTCTCGCTGATGTCATCGGTTTGAGTTTCCCATGCAGAGATATTATTCGAGCGGAAGACCTGCCAGAGCCTCCTCGGAAAATAGCGCGCTTTGCTGTGAAGAAAATAGATACAGGGAAAGAATCTGCGAGTGCTCCACCGGTGGAGAAAACTGATGCTCATTCACCGAAGAACTCCAGAGTGAATGAGACATTACCTTCTGTGAAAAACCAAGTTGATGAGGAGATTCCCTTCACAGAAGATGTGCCTGTGGAAGACCTGGTGCACATCGTCAAGGATGAGCTCACATTAGGTACTGAAGTAGTCAAGGATGAGCACACTGGAGGCATTGGGAGCAATTCAGCGGGTGGGGTGCGAACTAGGGTAGTTATGCGTCGAGAATCAGATGGTAGGGCTGCACAGATTGTTGAGGATATCCGCCGGCAAATGAGGGCCGCCGCAGGCTACGGGGCAACTGAGGACCATGGCAAGGTGGCAGTTTCGGATGAAAGATTTTTTTCAGCATTCAAGGTGATGCCTAACTCTTTCTATATTTTTTCGAGTTGCTCATTTGAATCCCCAATTTTTCTTCATGGAACTTTGATGCATAAGAATTGTTTGGTCAATTGAACCTCGTAGAGGACTTTATTCTAGATCACAAACAATTCATTTCGTATCTAAATATTTTTTGCAAGTTTTATGCCCCACAAACTGTGGAAATTGCGAGTTTTGTATACCGTCTCGGAATTTGTGTTTTCTGTATTTTTAATGGTATAATAAACCGTTTCACAATCAAATATGGTTGAAAGTATTAGCAAGTGTGAAGGAATAGATCATGTCAAGGTTGATTTAGAATGCCCGTCTAACTATTTAGATTGCAAACAATACAGTTTAGGGGGGTATTTCTTCAGTTTAGGAAGAGCCGTGGAGAAACTTATGCGGTTTTAATGTTTTTAATGTCACTGGAAAGATATTCAAGTCTTTTTTCACCTTCAATTGACACCGATTTAAGACATTCATTTTATTTTAATCATCATGTACCCTACTGACATCTAGATGTTGTGGTGTAGGCTGCCATGGTACGCAACCAGGAGCAAAACCAGGGCGTAAAATCTCAGGGTTTGAAACGACGACGGAACTCCTGGTTGGACAAAATGCTGGATAAAGCGCCTCGTGGTAAGGCAGGTGGAGTTCGCGAGAGCCTGACCAAGAAATTGTATGCGGGAGGAGTGTCTCGGAAGACCTGGGATAGGGATTGGGACATTTCATTTTGGAAAGAACAGTCAGCCCGTATTAAGAAGGCCAAGCAAGTGGCTTCAGATGTTGTGGAAGGTCGATCTGGTGTGCGGGTTAAGGAGGAAGTGATTAAGGAGGAGGATGTGGTTCTGCAGAAATTGAAGAATATCGATGCCGAGGGCGACTCCATTTTAAGTAGACTTTATGTTGCAGATACTTCTCTATTTCCACGAGATAATGATATTAAGCCTTTGATATCATTGTTAGGCGATGTCAAAGAAGAGGGCAAGCCTAAGTGTGAAAAAGGTAATTTCTGTTACTTTTTAAAATCTTTATCGGTGTTCAAAGAAATAGCTGTGGGTATCATTCAAAGACAGGACGGAGAAGATGTGTGTACATTTGACAGCCTCATTATTTACAAACCTTGTTTCTTTGACGTTGCCTCCGCAACCCAATTAGAGGTTTGCTGCAAATATTGTTGGGAATTTGTTCGAAGAGGTTTAAATGTATGATTTTTCTCTGACTGAATTGCAGCGACATCTGAATCCAAGAATTTGAAGTCCCAAGCAAGTATGGGTCGAAAACCCACAGAAACAAAGTCTAATAGAGCTGGTGGCGCTTCAAGCAACGGGGCAGTCATTCCATCTTCACAGGGGTTGAAAGTACCGTCTTGTGACACTTCAGAAAAGACCACCAAAGACAAAATAAAAGGGGCAGGTTTGCCAGGAAACCATAAACATGTTGACGCCTCAAAGGCATCAGGACCTCCAGATCCTGAGGAGAAAAAGGATAAACGTCAATGGGCACTTGAGCTATTGGCAAGGAGGTCTGGAGATGCCGTGACTTCATCATCAGCAAAATGTCAAGGCAGGACTAAGAAGGAGTCCTCCCTTCTGGTACAAGTGTCGCTGACATAATATTATTTCTTCCTTTAATTGCTGGAAACGCGAATTGACTGAGAATTTGCAGTAGCTGTTTCTGATAGTTCCTTCAAATAGCGTATCTACTTTTTCTGGCGTCTGAAGTGGCATTGCGCTTCATTGCGAGGTCCGTGAAACTTGAATTGGTGTTCATGGTAGAGATGCGTCCTGGTATTAATTGGCACCCCTTCAAGTTTGGCTCATGCTTAGCTATCTTCTGAACAACAGGGACAGGTTCCAGAGGTAATGAAGCCTACACTACCACCTGATCGTAGGAGCAGAGTCCCCACAGCAGTTCGACAGGTAATGACGCTGACGGAGCTTTGAAAGGATTGATTTTTCACGGGTTTTTTGTTACAAGCGATCTACACTGATGAAATGGTGTGTATGGCTTCTTGTTTATTTCTTACTGGTTTTCACTTATGGTATTTCAGGGCCAACTGAATCGAATTCTTGAGCACTATTTGCGCAAGGCGAAATTGACAAATCTCCAAGGGGGTTACAAGTTGAAGTCTGTGATTGCATCAGGAGTGGCCAAGGAGCTGGAAATTTATGAGAGTTCCAACAGCAAAGGGGTGTATGTGAATCTGTGTGTTAGGGCCTTGTCTCAACAAGACGAAGTTAGGCTTCAAGTCTCCATTCCTGAACCTGGTCAACCAGACGGAGCGGCTGCTGTAACAGAGGCTTTGCTAGCCACTGGTCTTATTTCTGATTCTCCTCCTGCAAGCCCTTGTGAAAACCAGAACGCTAATACTGAAACACGTCCAAATAACCAAGTTCTAGAAGACTTACAGGAAGTATCATCAAGAATGCTCACAGGGAGCACGGGTCATGCAGAGAACTCTCTTTCCAATTTTCCAGACAGTAACAACGCCTCATACTCTCAGGTCGGAGACGTTGAAAATGTTCTGGATATATCGCAACCTGTGTCCTCTGTCGTCTTCAATGAAACGGATTTGGACTTGGAGGTGAAATCTGGCGAAGGAAATATCGCCTCTTCAGCACAGCCAGCATCTCCTAGAAACAAGATGAAGGTTGTTCTTTCTAAAAGAAATAACCCTCCTCAAGTGCCTGCGAACAATGAAAAGAACCCTGAAGGGTCGAGCACGAGAATAGAAGGTGCAGTTCCAGTTATTTCGCCCTCAACCCAAGAAGGAAAGAGTTTGGATGTGCTTGTAGACTCCACCACAAAATTCAGTAATGGACCAAAGACGAATGAAACGAGTACGCTTGCCAAAACAGGCAATGGATGCTCTGTGGTTCCTGGTGAAGATAAATCAGGTGCACTGAAAATGAACAAGGTTGAGTTGGAGTCAAAGCCTGGAGGTGCTCCTCCCGTTCGGTCAAGTGGCGAGTCTGATGGCGATGATTGGATGAACACCGGCAAGTTTCCGGACCTGGATAGCCGCATTGATAAAATGAGGAAAGACGTTCTGAAGATGAGCTCATCGTTTATTTCACAGTTCGGGGAGGAACATATTTTTGGTGGTTCGTTTCACGAGCCTTCTTCTACAAATGAAGCTCGACTTGGACAGGCTGCTGAACCTTCCAGTGCTGCTAGTATTCCAAATAGAAAAGCTAATGGATCCAATCCTGGTGGGAAGGAATCTGAGGCATCAACTGCAGTTCAGAAACAGGCAAGTGTTTTTCCTTTCAGGTTCCATTGCTATGGATGGATCTTTCTTTTCAAGTCTAAGTTAATCTTTCGGAGCCCAAGCTAAAAAATCCACTTTGAAAACTTATAGTTGATTACGGTATTATAGGAACCTTAGGAACATATTTCCATCTCTAAATAAATGCAGGTTTTGATTTTAGCTTTCTAATTGGTTCATTTTGCTACCTTCTTTGAAGCTTCCTAAATAATTCATTTAGCCAGGGTAAACGCCCGCAGAAAACATGGCAACGGATACAGTACACCAAGGTTTGCAGGTCTTTTTTTAATTTCAAGAATCAGTACATCTGTCCAGTCGAAGGTGTAATGCTTGTTGTTAACAATTTGTGATGATGTACAGGTGGAGGCATACGTGAAAGAACATCTAAAACCTTTGTACAAAAGTGGGGTAATCAAGTCTGACCAATTCCGGTATGCAGTTTCCAAAACAGCTTCCAAGGTCATGCAGCATCATGGAGATGCAACGTCAGCAGATTTTTTGATTGTGGAGGGAAGTAAAGTCAAGAAGCTAGCTGATCAGTATCTTCAGAGCTACGTTCAGAAGAAGTGATTAAAATTTGTCTGTCATGATTACCATGATTTGTAGAATGTATAGATTATTTGATTATTTGCATATTGTGCATTTGGAGGAGTTTCTCAGTATGTTCCACAATTTGGGGTTTGGATCCAGGAGGATGCATTGTCTCTTTCTGGCTTCAATGGATTGCACTGATGGCATTTAATTTCTCACTGTTCAATGTTAGAAAGCAATGTTGCTGCCCATTTCACTTTCTGTTTCTCTTGAGAAATTGATTGCCCCACATCAGGGTGTGGCATTTTGGATGCTATCACTTCAAAATTAGATTCTATCGCAATAGGGGTAGTCACACCTTCTTCACTCCGCACTTGGAGAATGGAGAATGGAGATGTGGTGGCTTAAGGTTGGCTTCATGTTGGCCCTCCATGCTAGAATATTCTTAACTAGTTATATCTTCCGCACTCCTAGTCTTCACCTCCGGAGGTGAATAATGGGAGTGGTGAAGACTTGTTCATTTAAGTATATTCTCCATCTTGTGTTGTACACCGTCTTCATGTTCATCCTACGCTCCACGTCAAATGTTGGTCTCCGATTCTCCACTCTCGTTCTCCAAACAACTTTTGGGGGTGTCACACCTTCTTCATCCACCGCGGCTCTCCATTGGTTCCTCCAAATCCTCATGAACTTATCATTCTCCATTCTCCACTTGCCTGGGAAGAAGGTGTGACTACCGCTAATGTGTGACTCGTAACGTTGCAATCTGTTCATTAGAAGATCTCATTTCATAATGGTTTATGACAGATGCATTTGGAAAATCTAGGTGTACATTTATTTTCATAATGGTTTATGACAGATGCATTTGGAAAATCTAGGTGTACATTTATTTTCAAGCTGTAGGTTAGAAATGGGTGCCTCCACGTGGTAAATCCTAAAATTCCAAGTGTCTTCTTGGGGGTATGTGACAAGTCTACTGGCACATGCGATCTTCATTCGAGGCATCATTTTTGTAACCTTTTCAAAATAGAAAAGAAAAAAAGGTTGCTAAAATTTCATACTTTACTGTCATCAATGGCTAAGACATACAAGAATATCAAAGAGAGCTTAGAAGAGTCGACGGGGACCAACCAAGAAGAAATGAAATAGTATTTTTATTTTTTTAATAGACAAATCTTTTATTTATAAAAAAAATATGCTCCAATTCATTCAAATAAGTGAAGTAAATATTCTGAAGCACATTCTAGATTTAGCAGTGGAAGTCATCACTTTGGGGACAAATAATGGATTTGATACACTTTCACATGAAGTTGAATTTTGTAATTTTTCTAATAAGAATTTTTTTAAATAGCTTAAACTTCATTGTTGGTACAATCTCACCATTGCATTCAATGTATTTTTATTTTCCCTTACATCTATGAATGATTCAATTTTTTCCTCTCTCATAAACGTACATCCATTTCAATTTTTTTAAGAATGCCTATCAAATTAGATTTTCCTAACTTTTTCTAATTTTTAAATTAACTATTCATATTTAGAAAATGAGAACCTCATATGTGCTATGCAAAAGATTGAAGTTCACCATTCAAGGCCCAACAAACTCTTGACAAAAGAGCTTTCCAATGAATGCTCACACTTTCATTTCTTGTTGTATATGGATGTCACTTTCATTTGGTACATGTATTAGAAATGGCAATTTTTGAGCATTTTTAGTGTTAACCCCTAAAGATTTTTGATGATGTTTTGACCAAAAATGCACCAAAGAGGCCATTTCTAATACAAGCACCATATTTTAGGAAAATCATAGGATGTTAAAGTACGCTGGTTTGAGAAGATGTGGAACAAATTCAAAAAAAATCCATTGTGTAGATTGCAAGATATTAGCATCTAAAGTGACAAAACTACTTTTAGCGGATCTACAAAAAAATGGGCACCTACACTTTACAAGGTCATATCATTATAAATAAAAAATTGTACAAAATGGTTGTAATTCTTTGGATTCATTCTTCAATGCAAGTTGGCTACATGCTTAAAAAATTTCAGATCATTTGGAATTGTACATCATATAAGAAAAAAATAGTAAGCAAAAAAAAGTAAAGAATGATTCAAAATACTAAATTATTAACAATTTATTTATGGGATTGAAAAACACCAATTGAAACCCAATGGTTGCAATGTTGGAATAAATAATCTACATCCTATGATTTTATTTTATTTCCAAAAAAATTGAAAATTGAATAAAACAAAGGATTTTAAAGTTTATTTTAGAGTAGAAAATTCATAACTACCTGCAAACTAAAACTCCTCATGACCTTTGACTCATTGATCAAAATGGAATGATAAAAAGCTTTCTACGTATATATAAATTTATAAAATAAACAAAATAAAATAAAATAAATTGCTTCTTTTTATTTGCTTGGATTGACCATCCGAGAAAAAACAACCCATATTAGGCCATAACTTTTGACTCACGTTTCCAAATGTCATTAAATTTAGTGTATATGAAAGATATCCCTTGTTCCTACCTTTAATTAAAATCTCAGCCTAAAATATGCAAATCTTTAGTCACACGTATCTGCCCAAAATTCCTTTGTTGCCTCCAAATGCATGATGGTCCTCTAGGGATTAAGGTAGGACCACCCATACCCAATTTGTAGGGTATATTTATTTCCAACCAAGGTTGAAACAAATTTCCAACTGAAGTTTGGAATGTTTTTTTTTTTCTCCTTTTCAAGGTTGGGACTTATAAAGCCATCACAAATGTTCCAAAGCAATGAGCAAGACAACAGGAAGTAATGAGCAGAAAAATAGTTCTTGAATGATTAGAATTGGATGATTCTCAGCATCGGACATGGGTCCAGGCCAACTTTTGCCCTTCCAAAATTCATAGTAATTTCAGTTCAAGTGATAAAATTACCAAAAATTTTGCAACCCCCTTCATTTCTATCATTGCACCTCCAAAAATATTCGCTTTGCCTTTTGCACTAAGTTAGTCCTGATCATGTCCAGAATTTCTTATTTGATTGGTTATGGGTGCCTTCATTGTAAGCATTCGCACAGTTGGAAAACCCCTTGTGACAACTAAATTACGTGCAGCATTATTGTCAAGCATAATGGGCAGCCTCCATCACCGACACGCACAAGGGAAGCGTGAGAAAACAGGGGGAAGTTATTGGGCAAGCAATGAATGGCCTAAACTTAACTCACTTGGACTGAGCTTAGGGACATGAATTTGCACGCAGCAGACACTTGAAGGCTCTGTCAGACTCGTGGAGGAAGAAGCCGTCGACTTGGTTAAAACAATACAAATCACAAGCAGATGATGCCTCCCGCAAGGTACACCTCTTGTCCTTTCCTTATTTCCAGAGCCCCCACATTGTCGGCCAGTAGCAGTCATCCTGCAACTTATCATTGAATGAAAAAACATGTGAGCAAAAATGAATAAATTAACAAGGTATGTCAAAGTCATGGGGCAAGGGGAAATCAAATGGCAAGAGACTACTGATTGTTTTCTTGTGTTTTTTAATGCATTGGCCACCGTTTTCCAAAAAAATAAAAAATAAAAAAATAGCAAGAGACTGAAGGTGACAGACGTTAATATTATAACTTAAGTGAGTAGTTCCGGGATGACAGGTCAGTCAGTGATACTATACTATACTTAAAAGGAGAAAGTTTCAGTTGTCGGTCTTTGTAAACATGACGGAAGGAAAAACAGGTTTGCTCACTGATAATTATGAAGTCTATTATTGTTATTAGGGCATACTGTACGTTCTCAGTGCGGTACCAAAGGAACACTAATATGTGATTAAGCTTGTTGTAAGGTAGGAGGCTCTGAAAGCGAGCATCTAAGGGCTGGTCTGCCTTTTTTATGTGGTTTCTTGTATGAGATTATTATTAGCTCATTTTTCAGACAAAGAAAAATAGATTGTGATCATAACACAAGTCGTTTCGTATTTTTTGAAGCATTTTTGAATTACTTATGAATTTTCAAACGTAATGAGTCATAGGTCCCTATTTATGACCCTAGGTCTTCCATAAACTGTTCAGATGCAGTTTCAAAAGAGAAATGGAAAAACAAAGAGAATGATTGGCTCTTGCAATAAATAATATTTCTTTTACCGATCCATTCAATGACTACAAAAGATCCATTTAAAGACCACCTTATGTCCATTTCAGGCAAGTCTACATGAGCAGTTCTAAATGCCCGCTCGCTTTCAGAGCCTCCTACCTTACTGTACGTCAGGAGTTGGGGCTGCCAACATTCAAATGGGATGGTCTGCCACTCTGCCCCTATAACTTAAGCCAATACCTTACAGGCATCATATGGTTCTCACTCTGTTTTCTAAGCTGAAGGTAAAACCACCCATTACCAACCACAGTCCCATCAGCAATCAATAGAGTGTCTGAAATTTAAGAGAAGTTGGGACTAAGGGCCGCTTCACACTATGGCCGACCAAGTCGAGAGGTCGTGAGATTGGGTGGCCAAACTTTGTTGAGAGTCCAAAAAAATGAGCAATAAATAAACAATAAAATATAGGAATTGGAGTCTTCAGCCGGCCATAGTGTGAAGCTTCCAAAGGCTAAGTCCAAAGTCCAAACCCTCGGCAATGAACTCCCACCTATCAATCTAACGATTGAGATCTTGTCATAAGTTGACGGACTCTTGGCCATAGTTTGGGTTTCCATTTTTACTCGACCCTAACTTCCTTTGAGAGTCCGTCGCCATGTAGGCAATTTATTGCCATGTAGGTAGTTAGAGGGTGATGGCCTTTGGACTTGTGCCTTCTAGTGTGAAAGGTCGAGAGGCTGAACCTTTGGTTTCTTGAAAATTGATTGGTGGAAACCCAGTGCCTCTCAACCTTTGGCCATAGTGTGAAGTGGCCCTAATTTCCAAACATGAGTTCCTGATTTTCCACCATCAATTCCTCCATTTTTTTTATGTCACATCTACTTGATTTGGAGTGCCAAAGTGAACAAGAAGTAGTCTCTTAACCCCTAAAAGCCCATTGTCCTTTCGGGGGACAAATGCGTTTTTGGGCAGGTACCTACGAGCTGCAATTTTCTCCTGATTTTTTGAAACTTTTTTTGGAGGTAGAAAAGCTGATTAGCTACGTGGTAATATAATTTTTTTCACAACCGGTGCCCGGTAACAAAAGTTATGACCAAATAAGCTCAAAACAGGGGACGGGGGGCAACGCGGGCAGCAAAAAAAGTTTGCACTTTTTTATTTTTTATTTTTTTTTAGTATTTTTTTCTCATAGATTATATTTTTTTCTATCTGGAAAGCTTTGATTCATTTCATTTGGATTTGTTATGAGAAAGTTATGGACATTCTTGTTTTTCGGGCAGTTAGAGCATCTTTTTGAAAAAAATTAACTTGTAGGATTCATTTCTAAATGCAATTTTTCAAATTTTTCAAATTTTTTTTTTTGCATGGTTTATTTTACTTGCTAGAAAATCTCACCATAGGGATTAGTGCATTTTAATTCCATCTAAAATACATGAATACTTTAGATTTTCCTTCTATCTCGTACCTACTTTTCCTTAACAATTTTTTTAATAATGAAAATTATGTTTTTTTGATTTGATTTTTTTTAATTAGACTCTCAACTCAATTCTCCACTATAAAGATTTAAAGCTCAAAACTTTGTAGTGCAAAAATTTTAAGTTAAAAATGTTCAAAGTCAAAAAATCCAGTCCCACAATGTGCTGAAAATTTTGTTTTTTTCACTTTAAACGTAGATATCTTGCAATCTGTGCGGTCAAGAATTCTGAATTTTTTTTCACACATTCTCATACTAGTTAGGTGTAAGATCATACGGTTAGATGTGCAAAAAAAACATTTTTAATTTTTTTTCACCCTTTGCTAAAAAAGTGGCAGTTTTGGGTGTTTTTTGGCAGAAAAAAGGCCTTGGGCCTTTAGGGGTTAAATGAGCATTTTTGGAATAGTCCACACATTGGACATGGG
The DNA here is from genome assembly GCA_951230915.1 of Antitrichia curtipendula. NCBI lineage: Eukaryota > Viridiplantae > Streptophyta > Bryopsida > Hypnales > Leucodontaceae > Antitrichia > Antitrichia curtipendula. Next base: position 42,127,654 of record OX579636.1, read on the forward strand.
TTCAAACCAACTTTTGCCTTCTAAAATTCATAATAATTTCAGTTCAAGCGATAAAATTACCAAATTTTGACAATCCCCCTCATTTCTATCTCTACGCCTGTGGAAATATTTCCTTTGCCTTACTGTACTTCGGATCATGTCCAAAGTTGCTAATTTGGTCGGTTATGGATGGTTCTACCTTATTTGCCAAAAAAATTCACAAGTGAAGAAACTTGGCATGAGGTATCTCCAGCCTGGCTCTGTCTGTCTGCCCTTGGCTTGGGCTGCTTGTTCTTTGTGAATTGCTTGGAATATAACTCCCCGTTCCAAAGAGAAGAAGAGAAGGAAAAAAACTCTGCATATTAACTTGCTTGTAAGGTAACAGGTCCAGAAATTGCCCACTGAAGAGCTGAAACTGAATTTGGGGAAGGCGAAACTTCTTGAAATATTTTTCAGTAAATTTTCCTTGAAAGAGAAGTGGATTTGGCATCTAACCTGAGTCGTTTCATATTTTTTGGAGCTTTTCGAAATTAGTTATGAAATTTTGATGTTGAATTGAAATAGGGCTCTAAAATCGTCCACCCCTGAAATGTACATTGTTTGTACATTAGTGAAAGCTATGAAAAAATAGCATGTACAAATAGTGTACATTTTACATGTAGGCGGTTCTCAATGCCCGGACTATTCTCGAGCCTTCTACTTTAGTGACAGTTTGAAGAAAAGTGCAAAAAGGTACAAAAAGTTTGGATTTTTGGACACATGGATTTTGCATGTAAGGTAGAAGCACTAGTAGTCGATGTGAATATTTATTATTAAGTGTAACTTATAATAATAATTTAATGTTGACTCTCAAATAATAATTGTCAAAAATATGATACATAAATCATATCCCTCCGATGGATAAACTTGTATGTAACCAATATTTTTCAATAAAATTTGAAGCCCCCAATTGAAAACTCCTTCCTTAAAGTTCACAATGTTCAATTCTAATTATAATGATTTTTAGAGATCTTATTTTACTCATTTATTCAAAGTTTTTGAAGGGTCATTTTTTGAATAGAAAAAGGTTATTTTTTGAGGCTAGACCTACTAGTACCTATTGAATAATATTATATTTGCAAAGCAAAGAATTCTCAATCTATACTATACAAATATTAAAGAACTAATATAAGAATCTTCAATTTAATCAATGGATTGAAAAAAATACATTTTTGTGTGCTTGGAATGTGTTCCAAGTTCATCCGTCGTTCAAAATTTGAATGCCAGGTCATTTTGGGGTCAAGGTACCACCACCTTATGGAACAAGCCTAGACTACTTAGATTTCATTTTCTACAATGAAATTACTTCATTTGAGTTCACAAATATATTATTAAACAAATAAATTGAAATTATTTTAATTTCAATTTTAATGATAATGATCCATAGCATTTGACTCATTTGATAATGGGATTATCTTGTTACAATGCACTTTCTGTAAAAAAATAAATTCTTGAAGCTCATAGACAATTTCCATTTGATAAGGGAAAAGGTACAACGAACCAGGGGAGCAAGTCCCCTGTGGCAATTTTTTAAGAGTAATTTTTCTTTCTTATTCATTTCACAAAGATGAAACACCGGAGACCTGTATGTAAGATTAGGTGTCACTAACTAAGCCAATGAGCTGTTTCCCTGCTCTGTAACGAGCATAAGACAAATCTGAACGCATATAAGTATAAAAATTCAATTATGTAACATAATTGGAAATGGGATTTTTGTTTTCGTTTTCGACATTTCTATTGATACAGATGAGTATGAGGTAGGGGTCTGTCAAAGTGACGTGTCTCTAAAAGCGACCTCTAACACAGAGGTACGTTTTACTCTCTTCAATGTACCAAACTTGTACATTTCAGGAGGGGGTCGCTTTTAGAAATCACTGTGTTTCAACTTCAAAAATTTGTAACTAATTCCATGAAGGTCCAAAAAATATGAAACGACTTGGATTAGATGCCAATTCCATTTTTCTTCCTAGTAAAATTTACTAAATTTTTTTTCAAGGAGTTTAGCTTCCCTGAAAATGAAATCAGCTCTTAAAGGGTTGCTTTAACAGCCTCCTACTTTAGGGCTGGGGTGAACTGCCCCCCTCGCTCATCCCTAAGGAAAAAACCTGAATTTTTTTATTTGCCACACATAGTAAATTTGCAAAATTTGAATTCATATTTACAATCAGCGGCCCCAAATTAGCTAGGCAAGGTGTAGAAGATAAAACAAGCACAAAATAGAGGGTCTTTTTTTACATGCACCCTTGGAGTGACTTAGGCACGACGAGCAAGGGGTCAGTTCACCTTGACCGTTTGTAGTAGTGCAACAAGCCTCTTGCAGAGGTCCAACCAAGGGTGAATGTAAAAATAAAGCCTATAATTTTGTGCCGTGTTAATTCTAATTCTCTAGACCCCTCCTAGCTAAATTGAGGCCTTTGATTACAAATATGAACTCAAAGTTTGCAAAATCAAATTTGTGTAGCAAGTACAAGATTCTTGCGTTTCTTCCAAGAGTAAAAAGCGTTAACATCACTCAAGTGAACAACTTAAATGCCTATGTAATTTTTGTTGTATTTTAAAATCGCTTGAGTTTAATTAAATATTTTTTAGACTATCTAACTATATTTTGCACTTTAATTAAGTATTAAGCACAAAGCTGCTAGGAAGCTACAATACTCTCTAAAAGCTAATCACTTTTTTATCTAAAAAAATAGTTTCAAAAAATCTTGCCAAAAATTGAGATCATAAGGGGCACCTATCCAAACATTCAAGTGTCCTTTGATGGAACAAACCAAGCTTAAGGGGCATGGTAAAAAGTCAAATCTAAATTTCTCATAGATATTGATTTAAATGTCTTTTATGTTTGATTAAAAAATATAGCTCCAATAATCTATTTTTTATTCCATTTTAATTCTTTTTAAATTGTTAAAATTATAATTTTTGTGATTCTTTGAAGTTAGCACCTTGAAAGCTTAAAATACACCACTTTTGAACTTTTCTATCAAACATCTCTTAGTATAAGTTCATGAAGTGTGTTAATTAGCCCATGATGTTTGCACTATTGCCTCCACTTTTTTTATTAGTCATATTATTTAAAATATTTTATAATTGATATAATTTTGACATGTAAGTTATTTTTAATCCCTAAAGGATTGGGGGTTGGGGTTCCATAGAGACATTCCAAAAACTGTGACTTTTCAGTATGTTATTCAAAAAAGAAAATCATTTTTTTTTAGAACTTCAAATGTACAAAACTAAAGTAACTTGTTTTACCAAAGTGCGGAAAAAATTTCAACCCTTTTCACTGCGCGGACTGAATGATTATAGCATTTGAAGTGAGAGAAAAAACTTTTTCCCAATCTTGCGATACAGGGTCAACAAACTTTGGTCTCATTTGGAGTAAAAGTTTTGCTCTACACAAACATGAGATTTTTGACCATTTATAAGTATATGGTATGAGGTTCACTCACAAAAAAATTTAGAAAAAAATATAGAGTCTAAATTATTCTAAATCACCGTGCAACGCAAGGATGTTGAGTTAATTGGCAATACACTAGTCATTTTCTTGTGCATTGAGGAAATATTTTATTTCAAATCCAAAAGCTGAAAAATTAGAGACAAACATTTGGAATATGTGGAAAAAATTTCAAGAATTTTTGGACTTGACTAATTGCAAGTTAATAGGACTTGTAGTTAGAAGAAAATGTTTTTTCTTGAAACTACCCCAACATAGTTTGACTCCTCTTAAAATGTGATTTGACAACTAAAATTTGTCTTTTTAGACAATTGTATGCCATATTTTATTAGTTACATACATGCCAAATTTCAAAACTTGATGATCTTTTCTGCAAAAGAGTCTCCAACGATTCCCAAATTATCCAAGCTGCCCGAAAAGTTTAGGGCAACATAACTTTTGATCTAGACACACGATAAAAACAACAACTAGTTCTACATATATTGACTTCAATGAATAAACATATTAATAATCCTAGAAATAAATCATAATTATAACTTTTTATTTCAAATTTTTTTAAAGAAAAAACTTCTATAGAATTAAAAACATTCAATTAAAAATCAATTTTAGAATTAAATTTGAATTATTTGCTTAAAAAAATATACAAAAAATCTTGGTTAATGCAAAATGATATCTAGCCTCCTGGTTCACTCTATGGATCATATTTTATGCTTGCAGTTAGGAGTTCATTACTAAATATTCTTTTAGGTTGCACTTTATAGTACATCTTTGTCTCGAGAATATTTGAAATTCTTTTATCTTCAAAGAAATCAATCAATTAAACAACTCATTTATAAAGAGTGTTTAGGAAAAATTTGAGTCAAACCAACTAGTATATGAAGTTTTCTATTGTTACTTGGTTATTTCTTAATATGCTTGTGTTAATTATTGCATTTTTATTTGAAAAAAATAAATTTAAATGCATAAATCATTAAATTGCCTAAATTTTTAATTAAAAAGACGGTTACTTATTGACAACCAGATAAGGTAGCACATGTCTCATGATATTTTTCATGGTTGTCAATAAAGTACCATGAAAACAAACGAATTCATTTTATTTTATCTTTTTTAATCTAAACTGTAAAATATCATTGTAATTTTTTAGTTTTAAAAAAGATAACCCCTAAAGGACCAAATGTTCAAGTTTCAAACAAAAAGAAACACAAATACATTCAAAACACATAGTAAGACATATTTTCATCCATGAAAATTTGAATAGATTCTCATGTTAGTTTTTTTAACATTTACACAATATATATATTTTGAAGTCTTTGCTTTGCAAATATTCAATAATTCAAAAAGTACTAGTAGATCTAACTTTTAAAAGTAACTTTTCACTTCAAAAATTGACCAGAGTACATAAAGTAAAACAAACATCTTAAAAAATACAATGATTAAACATTTATCTTTCTGAACTTACATAATTCATTTCTTGTGTAAATTACAGAAATTGCAATGGTACTTTCCATTTGTTCAAAAAAAAAAAAAAATTACAGAAATTCAACATGCAATTGATTCTAGAAGGAGTTTTCAATTTTAGATTCAAATTTAAATGAAAAATATTGATTAGCTCATTTGTTGATCTAACCATATGGATATGATTTGTGGATCATATTTTATAAATATTTTTTCGGATTGTCTATAAATTATTATTCTAAATTATATTATATAATATATCTTCATAATTTGAAAAAATCAGACTACCAATGGTTCTTAAGAGCGTCTCCACCAACAAACATTTGAGTTAGCCTTAGTTGATGTGCTTTTCACGTTTGTATGCTAATGAAAGCCCCATCTCTTAACTAGGCCCCTACTTGCAACCTACAAAGTCCTAAATTCCATTATGTTGTCTACTTTCCAAAATAAATTGTTTCCAATTTATAGGGTGTAATGGAAGGATAAGGCTACTGGGACATGTCCAAAGCAACAACCATAGAGTAGTCTACACAAAATAGTGAAATTAGGTTGCCCCACGTTAATTTCTCGACATTTGACACTATATAAATACTTTTAGTTATTGTACAAGAATGCACTACTTTTGAATTAAGTCTTTCTGTAATTTGAACTCACGAACCTCCATGTGTACAAATGGAAATATTTTTAGATATATTTGTTGACTCTGATGGCTTCTACAATAACTTTCTTGATGTAAGGCAACCTAATTGTCAAGGCAACCTAATTTCACTATTTTGTGTAGGTTCCCCATAAAGTAGTCGAGGCTCTAAACTAGGAGCTCTTTTTTTGTATTTTTGTGAATTTTTAGTAAGATGCATGGCATAGGTCTAATGTGGAGGGCACTACAACTTGAAGTGTGACAATGAAATTTAGAGAGGCCTACATTAAAAAACTCTAAAGTCTCCAACTAGTAGGACAAAGGAAGAAACGTAGCCACGACAAACTCGGGGACAATCTTATGTACCTTGGTGGAGATGTTCTAAGGAATTAATAATAACCTCTAAAGTTAGCCCTTAGTTTTAATTTTAATTTTATTACATGGGAGAATTCTATTGATAGAACCAGAAGTTAAGGTAGGGGGCTGTAAAAGCAACCTGTCTCTAAAAGCAATCTGGTAGATTTTGCCTCTAACATGTACCAGAAGTGTACATTTCAGGAGGGGGTCGCTTTTAGAAACCACTGTTTTTCAACTTCAAAAATGCATAACTAATTCCATGAAGGTCCAAAAAATACGAAACCACTTGTGTTAGATGCCAATTCCATTTTTCTTACCATGAAAATTTACGAAAATTGTTTTAAGGAGTTTAGCTTCCCCAAAATGCAAATCAGCTGGTAAAGGGTCGCTTTTATAGCCCCCTACCTTAGTCCTTAGTCCTCAACTTTTGACCACTCACTTGTTCTCTAACTTGTCTTAGAGTAAACTCCTGATTTCAAAAATAAGTTTAGAAAAATCATTGCAAAAGTAATGGAAAATGTCTAATTAATCTATGTTTCCATGCCAATTGACACTCTGGTTCTTTAAAACTCAGAATTGATAGAATGGTTATTTCACAGGCAGCACTGTCCGTCACTACATAACTACCTTATCACAGGCGATTGAGGGTACACCCCATATGGAATCATTTAACCACCTACCGGCATCAATAACTTCGCGAAGGTCGAATAATTACTTCAATGGAATGCTGAAGGCAGCATGATGGGGAAATCATGGAAATGAAGCTCATTCACAACACATGTGCTCCGCTCATTCATTGCAAACAGCATTTAAGACAGAAGCACCGGTAGTGGATCATTTAAGCAATTTGGGAGCGGCTGGTGAGGTGATGAATTTTTTTGCCATATATGGTAGAATCGCTCACTGTCAACCACTTAAGCGATTCTGCATATGTTCTGGAGCAGTAAGGTAGTAGGCTCTAGAAGCGACCCTTTAAGGTCTGATTCGCCTTTTTCAAAGGTTTGCATGATTAAAATATTTTAGCTCATTTATCGGAGAAAGCCAAATAGATGCCGAATGTAACACAGTCAAGTGGTTTCATATTTTTTGAAGCATTTTTGAACTAGTTATGAATTTTCAAAGATTTCTGTTGTAGGTACCTATTTGTGACCCTAGGTCTCCCAAAATCTGTCCCCTTGCAACTTCTAAAATGATTTGAGGAAATCAAGGTCAATGATTGGCTCTTGCAATAGAAAAACTATTTTTCCTTGACGCATTCAACAGCTAAAGTGGTCAATTCAAGGATCACTTGCAATCCATTCGACAACTAATTATAGGGTCGATTTGAAGGAGAGGGTCGCTTTTACAGCACACTACTTTAGAAGGCAATATGAATTTATAGTCATGTAGGAAGATAGAAATGATGGACATTGCCAAGTTTTCATGATTTTTTTCCTTAAATTGAATATACTACGAATTATGGAATCAAAAGTTGGCCTCGACCTATACCCAAGATATCAAGTCTTCCAATTTTGTCCATTCCATAACTACTTTCTCACTCACTGCTTCCTGCTTTCTTGCTCACTAAATCATGATATGTGTCATGACTTCATAGTGCCAACCTTGAAAAGAGAAAAAATCAGATTTCAAACTATGGTTGGAATCTGTATCAGCCTTGGTTGGAAATAGCTGCACCCTACAGGTTGGTTATCGATAGCCGGTTGGTAATGCATCACAAAATTCAATGCATGCCAATATGGTGCATTGAAACGCTATCAAGCTAATTTTGTATCAACCTCCGTATTAGATTTGAAACTAAGTTTGCATGGAGGTTGGCACCAAATTAGCTTGATAGCGTTTCAGTGCACCATATTGGCATTGTAATGGCATGTCCTGACTTTCCTGATGTGGGTGGTTCTACCATAGGAAGATAGGAAACATGTGGATTCTGAATTATTCAAAGTTTTATTTCGGAAATTGAGGTCATTGTGAATTTTGGGAGCTAGAAAGTACTAATAGCCAAAGTCTAGAGTCTTTCAATTCCGATCACTTGAGAACTACTTTCTTGCTCACTATTTTAGAACATGTGTCATAACTTTATAAGTCCCAACTTTTATGAGGACAAAAAATTACATACTAAGCTTAAGCTCTAGCCTAAGGTTGGAAATAGGGCACCCTACAAGTTGGGTATTGGACATGGTTGGCAATTGGTGCTTTTACCTTATTGAATTGAACCTCATTTGTCTAGTCCATAACAACGTTCACAAAATTGGCTAAAATTGGCTCCATTGCTATATAAAATTTTCAGCAACTAAATGTACATTGGAAAAATCCTTGGAAAAATAAGATTTTTGCCAAAGATTGCAATAAACAATATAATTTGATAGCCAATTTGCAACTTCCTCCACATTGAAATTAGTATCTATTTAGTCAATTTTGTGTTATAGTACTCCTAATAATCCTTTACAACTTGCAAAATCCTTTTTTTTCTATTTTTTAAAAATACTACTCACTCGCAAGGTAACCAAATTTGATGCATGTTTATCTTAAAGGTAGCATATTGGACTAAATATCATAAACTAGTTCTAGGATTGAGGACAAGTTTGATGCGAGACTATCATTATGGGCATGGCTAGAACAAAACACATTCTTAGTTGTATTGATAGGTGCAACAAAGATCATAGTTCTAAGGTATACAACCTATTTCCAAAAATATTAAGTGTTTTAGCATGTGTTTGATTGAGTGAGCAATGGTAAGGGATATAAATTTCTCTAGTCAAGGAAGATAAATAATGAAGATTGCACTATTTTTTGCTAATTCTTCATCAAATTCAGAATTAATAAAAATTAAGAAGATGTAAATTGTAGTTCGACTTGTTCATGATGTTCAAGCAAACCTAATTTTGAGAAACGCAAAACTAAAAAATAGACTTAACAACTTCATTAACACGATGTGTTATTTTTCACTCAACAATGAAGTTGCTAAACCACATCATATTCCCCTCATTCACAAAAATAGGTCACCTTCTCTTGTGCAAATGGAGCCCTTGTTAGAAACATGTTGTATTCCTTATTGTGGAAAGTGAATTTCATGACATTTGGTAGTTAAGGGGGTGCTCTGTTCTGGCGGGTTTTACACCAAGAGATGGAAAATCTTGCCTACCCCTACTCGCTCAATTTGAAGTCCCTGACTAAGAAACCCAGCTGAGTTGTACTCCCTTTTCTTTTATAAAACACCGTATGATTCAAAGAAGAAAAAAATACTAGCTTGAATTAGTATGCAATTCTAGAATTGATCCCACTCTAAAATCTACAAATGGTGTAAATTGGAAAATCTAATCTTGACCTCAGTGAAGATTTGTCTTGGGGGATGTTTTTAGAATGGAGTTGCTTTTACCACCCTTCATCTTAGTGTGTCTAAGTGCATAATAGTTAGAAGTGCTCTAACACATAACAAAAAGTTTACTTCTTTATTTATCCCTTAAAAGACTAAGGAGACCCTTTTGAGGAGGGTCATAAATCAAGTAGGTTTCATTGACTCCATTATTTGAATGTTTTTGCATAAAATTTATAGGAAAGATTTTAATTTACAAGTAAATATTTGTTTCATGTCATTCGAATAGATATAGCAAAAGTCATAAGGTTTCTATTAGACTTCAATGTCAAAGCAAGTAGTTAACAATATGTTCTAAAAAAAGATTGATTGATTTAATTTGATTATCTAGATTCATACAAACACATTTGAACCACTCAATTTCAAATAATGAGATGAATATTACAAGGAGTTTTTATTTGGAAGCAATAGAAATAACACATAAAGTTGTTATATGAACTCAATTTTAAAATTTTCCAAACAAAAATAAAATCTTTGATAGTTTTATTTTACTATAACATTTTTACCATTGAATTTTTAATTTTCAAATTCTTATGAAAATGACTAGTGATTTAGTTTTTTTTCCTTTAATTAAATATCATCTTCTAATTTATAAAAAAATTAATTCATAAAAGATGAGCCAACTATTTTTTGGTCACTATCCAACTTTTTCAATATTTGAAGCAAACCTAAAAATAGTTTTAAAATTTTGACTATATGCATATTTTATAATCTTGATACTCAACATTGTCCCATTTGAAATTATCTATAAGAAAGTTATGGAATTTAAAGTTTATAACACAAAATTTTTGTACAAAACCCTTGGGTCTTTAGGTATTAAAGATGAATATGAAAGTTATTTTAGTAAAATGTTTTACCATGAATTTCAAACCATTTTCCAAAATATTGACTAAAACGCACAATTATATGAGATAGTTCTTTTTCCTAATAATTATTGAAAGATAAAACTTCACCTATGAAATGGGTTAGAATTTTTTTTTTTAAGTTTAGGCACATTGAGCTTGCAATAGATACAAATTTTCACTCTAAAAATTGGAGAAAATGTACTTGAACAAGTTATCTAAAAGACCCCACAAGTAGATTTGTTAAAGAATAAATTCTGATGAAGATTTTATCCTTACTTTGAGTACAGGTATTTTGAAACAATTTTTGACCTCAAAACATTGCAGTCCTCTATAGGTTAAAAGTTTCACAATGCAAAAGAAAAAATATATTTTAGTATTTTTCCATATCCAAATTAATGAATAGCATATAATTGAAAGCTTTCTAATATATAGGATTTAATTATTGTACCAATTAATAATTATTCATTGTGGACACTTCAAGTTATCAAGTATTCCACTAGTTAAAAATATTATAAATAAAGGTTAAAAATTCCTCATAAGTAAAGGTCATATTTTGCATATGTTAATAATATTCTGATGGTAAAGGACTTTACCATCGATAGGATACAAATACTCAATAATATACAATTTTTTTTGGTCACAAAACGATATTTTCATAAACATAAAAAAAATTGCAAATTTTTTTTCAAAAAGGGTCTACCTAAACTACATGACCACCTCAAGTTGGGCCTCAAGTCAAATTTAAAAGAATCTTCGAGAGCTTAAAATTGAAAAGTTTACATAAAAAGAGTATATGGTTTGAACCTACAATACCTATTCAAAATAACTCAAACATTTAGTATCATTCATATGATTGTTGTCATATTTTATTAATCACATCTATAATCATAATTAATGTAATGTGTGAATTTCCTTCAAACCAACATTCAAAAATACTGCAGTGAAAAAAATAGTTTTTGTTGCTAAATAAAAATAAAATTGATTTGTTTTAAATGTACAATAGGACAAATACCTTCAAATCTATTCAAAGTAGATTTCAACAACATTTCAAATTGCAACCTATAGATCATCTATAATTATAGAGTACATGAGGTCTTAAGTCTTTGATTTATTAAGAATCTTTAAACTCCATTCAAATTTATAGTGTCTACATTTTTTTTTCATTTTTTTTCTCTCTTTTAAGCATAGGTATATCAACTTTTTAAAAATTCCCATGAGGGGTGGATCTTCAACAATGTACAACAACATGCAACAAAATGTTGAAGTCACCGTGTCTCAAAAAAGAAGCATTGACACTATTTTGTAAAACTAGTCAAACAATTAAGTGTATAAAGGTAGCTAGCTTTGAAGTTTATTTACTTTCAAACCATAATTGCTTTTTGATTCCAATTTTTTTAGAATTGTAGTATATGCAGGATACTACAACATTCATATTTGCTCATTTTCAAAGTATGGTGCATGGAGTGAAACTGAATAAAACATAGATTTTATTTTTGGAGTTACTTTAAGGTAGGATGATCCATTATGCACAAAAGATCCGTTTAGGACACCTAAAGAATGACCCATTCCAACCTTTTTTCAATAAATGAGATCTTAGGATAAATAAGATGACCATTATGGATACATTTTTAGTTGATTTGGGGATAGCCTTGAGATTCTTTTGGGCCATGATGGACAACATACTTCAAAAATTTATAAAAATCATACTTTGCTGAAAAAATATAATTTCAATTGCTGTTGCTGTTTCTCACACTTGTCTTTGTGTGGGATTAAAAAAAACAGCTATGGCATGAGGGCAATCTCCTAATTCAACCAATTACCTGAATAACCTGACCATGACAATTTGCCCAACTTACAAGGAGATCTTGGATATTCAACTGTAAGTGCACAATACCCTATGTTTGGGCCAGATTTGACAAAAAAATATTATTATTTGTGAAAAGAGTGACACACGTCATCCATAGCTGAACGGCCTTTCCATGTTGTTACTGTAGTGTGTTGTGACATGGAAAATTGGAAACTGAATTTTGAATAAGGTGGGTACACCCAAAACCGCCACTTTTTGCCACTGAGCCTAGTTAATACTATTAAACTGGTCAAATTTTCATATATTCTTGTTGGCAAGTGAAAGGAGGTTCCAACGCACCAGAGAACGTGGCATTTGGACATCGTATGCAAAAGTTATTAAGCGTCAAAGTTTGTTTCTGAAAGCATTCCATCCAAATAGGTACATAACTGATTTTGGAAATGTACACAACCTGTAGATGGCGCTTTAAGGTCAGGTGCCATTTTGGGGGTGCCTACCTTAGAAAGAGGTCACCTCTAAAGCTCATTTATATTTCGAGACCCAAAATTGCTTCAAAATACTAGTCTCCGGGAGTTTTTATCTTTTATGTGGACTCAAATGATACAATCACTCTTTTGTTGCATAACATAACAACTGGCTTCAAGGATTAGTTAATAAATTGTAAAGACAAGGGGAGGGAGGGGGGGGGGGGGGGATACAAGTTTAGGTGTACATTTCTTTGGGAGTCCCAATCTCACAACATTTCTATTGTCCTTTTGAGGATATCATACAATAACATTTGTCTACCCATAATCAACACTCCCTAAAATGCAACACCTACATTGAACCCAAACTTGTCATTTTTTCTTAGATATTGATTACAAAAGATGTACACAATCACAACACAAAAGTCTAATAGAATCTAATGTTGTTTTTTGGTACACTTGAGGCAATATAACATCATTATCCAACGTTGGGGGATCTTTTGCTCCCCCCTATTATTGAAAACTCCCAGTCTATTGACTCTCTCCAATCTTTGCAATTCAAATATCTCTCTAGTTGGCCAATGACTTTTTTGTAAATTAAACTAAATTCAATACCAAGGATTTTGGAGGGATTATTCCAATATCTAAAGAGAAACGGTTTAAGCTGGTTATCAATATTCACCTATAAGAACCCCATGTTTTATGTGACGTTTTATAATTTTTGTGACAGATTTTGGGTGCCATCTAATAAAATAAACTTGTGTTTTTATGTCATCAATAACATCCAATAAAACATGGGGTTCTTATAGTGATTATGAGTATTTTGAAAATTAATAATTTAAAAAAAAGGATTGTGATTGAAAATTCATAACTTATGTCCAAATCATTCATGTTTCATTCACCGAACATCTTTTTATTCAATTGTCGATGAGATCAATAAATAATAATAATTTATTAGTAATAATAACTAGTTGTAATTAGTGACGATTATGGATGTACTAGTCTCATAGACTTATGAAATGGAGGATGATATCCACTTAGTCATATGACGATATATGATGAGTTTGGATATATAGTGATGTAATTGCCACAATCTACCAATTGATTAATTAGCAATCACAATGTGCTTGTGAAATTTATTTTGTCCCTCCCCTCATACTTATAATTTTTTGGAAGTTGTTGTCACTACAATCAATATGGAATATCAACACCATATCATGTATCAATATCCGCATTTGTATACCATGTATCATACATCCATATATTCTATATACTAAAATGTATATCATATACCACATGTCATATACTATATTTTATAAACACCATATTTGAAATCAACTTCAGAGATTCAAAAATAAATAAATTGCAATTCAAATTGATGGCACGAAAAGAGGACTAGGGTGAACTATCCCCCTCACTCATCTTACCAAAGTCTATCCACAGGTGCATATAAAAAAAAGCCCCCTATTTTGTGCCGTGTAAAATCTACTTTCTATATCCCACCCCCACCCCGACCCCCACCCCCACCCCCACCCCAAATCTAATTTGGGGCCTCTGATTGCAAAAAAATTCATGCATGGAAAATAAAAAATTTAAGGGTTTTCCCAGGGAGATGAGCAAGGGGTGGGGGCAGTCCACCCCAGCCAAAAAAAAGGACTGAATATTTTTTTAAGCACATTGATGGTCTTGGATTTTCTGAGTTGGGACCCATTGACTCTTGATGCCCCTGACTTTACTTTTTGTTGCTACTACGCATGTTACAGTAGCCATGTGATGCATGATATGAAATGAATACAAACCCTCCTGGCAAACAGTGAGGAGAATCTGAGACAAAAATGGGGGGCCAAGGAAGCTTTAAATATTGGGGGTAGTACACGGGCCACCGACTGTATGATTGAGGACGGAGGAGGAGCGGGTCCAAACTGCCTAGGGGGGTGGGGGGCATTGTCAAATGTAAGTAACAGGCAAATTACAATCTTTTAGATTATATTATTATAATTTCCCCCCCAGTTTGAAAACAAAAAAACAGGGAAAAAAAAAGTGCAAAAAGTGACTGGAGGGTTTTTTGCGCAGTTTGAAGAGAGAAAAAAAAGGGACAAAAAAAGGGACAAAAAAAGGGCAACAAGTGACTTGGGATGAGTTTTTCCCCCACCAGCAGCATGTAAGCACAGTTCCTTTTCGGTGCCAAATTTGTTTAATTTGGGAATTTGGACAGTTTGGTAGCCTGTTTTGCTTTTCTTGGCTTTCGGCATTTTGCTCTTCCTACTTTTTCAACACTCCCAATTTTAGATTGATTTTTTTCTATTTCATGTGCAAATATGTTCCCTTTACTGAATTTTCTCAAGAATAATTTTTGGAAATTTAGAATTAGTAACAATTAAATCTTTTCAGATTTTCAAAAAGTAGTTGTACAATTTTTTAAATTTTAGAAACAATCCAAATTTTCCCTACTAATTCCAAAAACTAACCTACACGTACAATAACTTGATTTGAAAATGGTGGTTGAATTGTCAAGTCCATTGATCTCTCCTTGATTAGCATCATATAAGTGAGTCGATTGTGGGCAAAATTGTAATGGTGCTGTACATTCAATTTTTTTTTTAATGTACAACACTAATGGGCTTGCTTCGATTTGCCCACAATGGGCTTGCTTCCATTTTGACCTTAATGTCTCTCTTAACTTATGTTCTCATAAAATCTATGTCACTCTACTCATAGTTTCTATAGTCTTATGCAATGTATTCCACAATATCAAGGTGCACTTAAATAAAACAAGAGTGGAGTCCATTGCAATGCAACACCAACAAAAATGTTTCATCATGTTTAGTCGATTTCATCGAGAAGTAGTTTAGACGTCATTAGGACTTAGCAAGAATAGATGAATGAAAGATTATGTGAATGAAAATGTGACAAAATTATTGATGGATGAAATCGTTATATGGTTTGCATTCTGTATAACAACAATATGGTTAAACATGATTGTATTGAAATATAAAATGTAGCTATGTAAATAATAATTTATAGTAGTTTTGTAAGTAAGACTCTAAGCGATGTTGGGGCCATTTCTTGAACAATGAAAAACACAAATTGTTCCTTGGTGTCTACATGATGCATCTTTTATCCATAATTTTTTTTGTTATTGTTGGGCGCATGACAACATTTGAATCCGTGTTTGCATTGACATTATTTTTGTGTGAACTTTGATATGTTATAAGTTGGTTTTATTGCCACAACTTTTAGAGTGCCCTTTGGTCTTTGGACTTTGTTGTTAACTTTTTGTCATATTTGTCTAGAACAAGACTTTACAAGTCATTAAACTTTGTTGCTTCAATATAAGATCTCCCATGTTTATATGTGTTTTTTAATCATTAGTTCAAATCTGGTGCATACCATATTGTTTGTTTTTTGATCCATTATGAGATGGTACTCCCTCCATCCCAAAATGATCTTTCTATTGGCCTTAACTTTTTTGTCCCAAAATGATCTTCCAGTTGCACTTTCTAACATTGCGAATTGATAAGATTTGGTTTTTGATTGCTACATGGGACTAGCAAAACAACTCTAAGTAGTAGTTCCCCCTTCCATCCATGCAATCATTGATCAAAAGACAAATGAAATTACTAAAGGGGTCAATGAACCTTGTTCATTCTTATTTTTTGCAACTATTTGAAAATTGCCCTATTGAAGGAGATGAAGCTTTGGGAGGTGGAACAAAGAGACACATATGGTCTTGGGTATATACTACATGCCTACAAAATGATGACCTCACATTCAACAATTAATTGACCAATGGTTTTCTTTAAAAATGCCCCCCTCCAATCTACTTTTCATTTCCAAACTTTACTTTGAAAAGGGTTCTGAAACTCAAAGTTTATAGAATGCTAGGAATGCACCAAACTCTACTTATAGTGCAAAATTGGTTTTTAAAATGTTGTTTCTAGCCTTAATTTGGAACATCTTATCCAACAAGAAGATAATTTTGGGATAGAGGTAGTATTTGTTATCTAAAAATAAACTTCAAAACTTCAAAGTTTGAAAAATCAACATTGAAGTATTTTGCAATGCATTCTTTATATGTGAATAGATGGATGAAATAGTTTAAAATCCAAGAAATATATTAAAAATAGCATAATATTGACATATTTGTATGGATGTACATACACAAGGGTGAATAAACGATTTACATTTATAATTGCATATTTATGGATGTTTCTCTAGAAGTTCATCCTCCAATTGGATCACCATTGGGTCAACAAACACTATCAAATCCACGTCAGGTCCACGATCTCCAAAGTCCAAAACCTTTATTTGATTGTCACAAAAGATGAAGCTTTGTGGATCTCTAAATGTATTTTAAAATATTAGTGATAGCAATTATAAATCTACCATTACAAAGGTAATTCATAATCCAAAATCTACAACTTTTGTTTATAAATTAAATGATAATTAAAATATTTCTACAAGCAATGAATAAAGTATCTTAAATGATGCTAGCTATCTTACATTCATTCAAAACTTCAAATTAATCCCTAAAGGCCAATCGTCCATTGAATAAACAATTGAAAATTTGGATAGGATCCTACAAAGTCAATTTTGGTCATATGTTCACAAATTTTGACACAAAGTATGATTTCACTCTACATGTAATTTTGTAATTTTGGGGTGGGCCACTTCAAAAATTCACATAAATTACGATTTTAATAAAAAAAGATTTAATTCCACTTAGGTTTGATTTGTAAAACAAGTACACAACTCGAAAAAATATGTGTTCCTATTGGAATTGGCCCCGAGATATTCAAATTCTAAATTAAAGTGGTAATAGGCTTGTTTGTCTTACTCCAAATGTTTATCTCTTACTTTTCATTGTTTGGATTTCAAATAAAAAGTTTCCTCAATGCACAAGAAATCATCAAAAACTATGACTAAAGTATTGCTAGTTCAATTAATCTCCTTACATTATAGGGTGATTTAGAGTAAGTTAGACATCTCATTTGCATCTGAAATTTTGCATGAATGAACCTTACATTAAATGCTCATGAATGGTGAAAATCTTCATTTTTGTATAGAATAAAAATATTCAATCAAGGAAGCTCAAAGTCTGATGATCGTGTTTCACACAAATGAAATTTTTTTTTGATAACACTTCAAATGTTATAGTCTTTCAATCCATGTGGTCAAAGGGTTTGAAATTTTTTCCACACGTTGCCTTACTTGTTTAGTACACTTTTATATGATTGAAATTTAGATAAAAGTTTTAATTATTGATTTTGGACAATGCATCAAAAATTGGCATCTGAAATTGTTCTTCTTCCAAAACATTGAATAATAGTTGCATGTACTATTCATTGAAAAAGATGATCTATTTTTACCTTCTCATTTAGTCATCTTTCTTCCTTCCTTGATTAGGGAGAAGTACCAAAGCTAACCGTAATAGGTGAGTCTATGAGATCAAAATGGGTCCACTTCAAAAATCTACATTTATATTGAATAAAATATTCATTTGTAGAGATTTTATTTCCCCCATTCATTCTTGCTCATCCTTATGTTTGCACACATTGAACTCAGTTTCTCGACAAATTTCTCAAATGTTGAAATTATCACAAATAGGTTCTCTTTCTAATGAGTGAAGGCCACAAAGGAGTCCATCACCACAACCCTCTTGGGTTCACTTTTCACTGCATTTTAAAAACCCTGCAATGTAAGTTATGAGACATTTCATTGGCAACCCTTTTCCATGCAATCTTTTTCCAGTCTCATCATGTGGCATGTGGATTCCTCCTCGTTTTTTTCTCCCATACTCAAAGGCTGAAGTACAATTCTCTTGCCACATGCTCACCCCTCCCCAAAAGATTTGGGCCCTCAATCAAAATTTAGAACTTCGAAGCTCAAACTCTCTCTAGCCCTTGGCCATTGTGTCATCAAAACTCAATGCAGTTCTGCAATGCTCGCATCTCTCGCATCTCTTGGCCTTTGTGATAAATAATCAAACAAATTGATGTTCCTGGTCCCCACACGGTCCCCCCCCTCCATTGCCATTTGATTTTGGGCCAATGAGCAGGCCATGAGTGAAAAGGGTGCCCGGCCACCTGGAATGTCAGTTTAACATCAGCAACGCCTCCAAATCAGCCCCCCATCATCATGACCTCTTGGGGAATACAATAATAGCCCAAAAGGGTCCCAGAAAAAATGAACCAAATGAACCCCCAAAGAGACCCCGAGGAGAGACCATCAGTGGGGGCTCTGGCAATCATAGAGCCACGCTCCCCTTCGAGTTCCCGGTGGTTCCCTAAAGTTCCCTGTGGTTCCCCATGCGGTTCCCCGGTGGCGTCCTCCGCCAAGCCCCCCGGACTGCGCCGTAGGCGTTGTCCGTTGAAGAAGAACAATCTGTATTGCGTCGGTCACGCCCGCAAATGGCTCGTCCGTCACCCTGTGGCATCGCGCGCAGCTCTCGCGTGAAGTTGAGGGCGTAGTACTTGTGCTTTCGTCTAGCCGCACGGGGCTCGCGAACGGTCGGAAGCAGAATGCTAATTTTTGCGCCTACAACATTCATTTCGAGTCCGCCCGCCATTTCTTCAGGGGCGAGCAATCCACAAAGATTTCGCGTGGCGGTGATCGCTCGTTTTCTCGTGCAGGTCTGTGGAGGTACTGTACTGATGAGCTCGTTGCAGAGCTGCTGGTCATATGTCTGAGCTAACTTATTATCGTAGTGGTTGACGTCTGAGGAAGTGTACTGTACTTGGGAGACTGCCTGGGGTGTGTGGTTTGTGTGAGGGGGCGAGTAGGATGTGAGAGGGGGTTGTGGCGATGGCGACCGGGGGTGGTGGCAGAGTGGGCGCAGAGTGATAGCAATGTAGCCCTTCTCGGTGTCTCGAGGACGTGGGGCTCGTGAGTGGTTGTCTGTCAGTCGATTTTTGGAAGGCAGCTTTGGTACCGAATTGGGACTCGCCCTTGTGATGGTTGCAGAGATGGTGCTTACGGAGAATTCACGGACATGGATTGAAGGTCTCCATGCGTGAGACGCAAGGGGTCCCCTTTTGCGCAGGAATTGCACCATGCAATGTGCACTGCAGTCTTGGGCAGAAAGGCTCTTGCTTGGTACGCGGGACGACGTCGCAATCTGGTGCTGTTGGGGGTAGCGCCTCTTCTGCACATCTGGGGTACCGGTCTCACTCCGTAAGACTTGCCCAAATTGTCGTACGTAGCTAGTGTGAAAACAAGTGCACGATCACACATCAGGCCGAATTTGCAAGCACAGGTCCGAACACAAGTTAAATGAGCAATGCTACTCAATCGATCTCCGAGAGAGCGTCGCAATTCAGACAAGTGAGGGGTTACGATAAATCAGTAGTGACGTGGAGTGGAATTTGATGAAGTGGGCATGGAGTTGAGGAAGAATGGTCGAGAACGATGTCGCAACGATGACCGAGGCGACGCAGAAGCTCCCACCAAGGCGACGACGACGACCTAGAGCTGTAGGGTGCCTCGTGATCTTCATATATTTGGCCACCACCATAGTAGCGGCGGTCAACCCGGATGGTGAAGCGCTCCTGGCCTTCAAAGCCCCCCTGCAAGACCCCACTGGAATTCTGAACTCGTGGAACGCGGCTGATCCCAATCCCTGCCTTTGGGGGGGCGTCACTTGCAACACCAACCTCAAGGTGCAGCGTCTCTTGCTCCAAGACACACAGCTCTCAGGGCCCATTTCGCCCGCGTTGCGGAACCTCACGGAGCTTCGCACACTCGTGCTCGCGCGCAACAATTTCACGGGAGCCCTCCCCAACGAACTCTCACAAATCGGTACGTACTCTCGCCCTAATGGAATCAATCGCAATGTGGACGTTGCAATGGCTGAGTGGGGTTGGTTGGGGTTGCAGAGACGTTGTGGAAGCTGAACGTGAGCGATAATGGTTTGTCCGGCGCGGTCCCGGCATCCCTCGGGACACTGTCGCGCCTGCGCATGCTGGACCTCAGCAAAAATTCATTCACGGGCGAGATTCCGGCCGATCTGTTCCAGTACTGCGAGACCCTGCGGTACGTGTCGCTCGCAGAGAATCACTTCTCAGGGACGATCCCCGGAACGCTCTGGAATTGCACCACCCTGGAGGGCGTAAATGTCGCCTTCAATGCATTCCAGGGCGCCATTCCTGCCGAGCTCGCTCTGCTTGCTAATCTCATCTACTTGGACCTCGCGTCGAATGCCATCAGCGGAGACATCCCGCCCGAGATCGGAGGGCTTGCTAAGTTGCAGAGTCTCAGCTTGGCCCACATGGAGCTCCGTGGAGCCATCCCCGAAAGCTTCGGCAATCTCACTTCGCTGCAACGATTGTAAGCTCGCTCGCTATGCATGTCCTCCCTCCTCCGTTGACTGTGTCGATGGTAAAGCTCGTCAGGTCGATTGCCATGTTGACACAATGATCGACTTGGTTGGTTGACACTTGGATTCCATTGCAGGGATTTGTCGGTTCTCCATTCTCCATACTGCATTCGATATGTCCGTTGTGAGCTCGCCATGTCGATTACCAATGTTCTTGCAGTGATCGATTAGTTTGATTGATTGACGCTTGGATCCCATTGCAGGGATTTGTCGGCGAACAATCTGACAGGCGCAATACCGGTGGAGCTCGGTGAGGTCACCGGGATGTTAGAATTATATCTGGACCATAATTCCCTGAACGGCACCATTCCGGCCAGTCTGGGCAGCTTGGTGAACCTGGCGCGATTTAACGTGTCTTACAATGATCTATCTGGGAGGATTCCCACAGCCAATGCTTTTGTGCGGTTTGACTATTCGAGCTACCTGGGCAATGAAGGCTTGTGCGGGTCGCCATTGACGACCCCGTGCGAGCACTCTCTGTCGCCATCGCCATCGCCGTCGGCAATTGTCACACACACGACGCGCCGGCTGCTGAGCGTGTCGGCGATGATTGCTATCATCGCGGCGGGTGCCATCGCGCTCGGTGTCGTCGTGATCACGGTCGCCAGCATTTGGGCAATGCGGAAGCAATCGGAGCCGCCCAAAACGGAGATTCTCGTCTACGAGAGCACTCCACCATCGCCAGATCAGGTGGTGCCCATCGTGGGCAAGCTCGTGCTCTTCAACAAAATATTGCCGACCCGGTTCGAGGACTGGGAAACGGGGACCAAAGCATTACTGAACAAAGAGTGTCTCATTGGGCGCGGATCCATCGGCACGGTGTACCAAGCCACGTTCGATGACGGCTTGTCGATTGCGATCAAGAGGCTGGAGACTCTCGGCCGCATTAAGAACGCGGACGAATTCGAATCCGACATGGACTACCTGGGGGAGTTGCGGCATACAAATCTCGTCACCTTGCAAGGCTACTACTGGTCATCCTCCATGCAGCTCATGTTATCAGATTACCTCCCAAATCGAACACTGGCTTCCCATTTGCATCCCGCAACGATTGGAGCGGCCACAACGCTGGTGTGGTCACGGCGGTTTCGCATTGCGATTGGCCTGGCGCGCGGGCTGGCGTACCTGCACCACGACCTTCGCACTCGAGTGCTGCATTTGAACCTCTCCGCCACGAACGTCCTCCTGGACGCAAGATTCGAGCCGAAGATCAGCGACTTCGGACTCATGAAACTATCACCCCTGTTGGACGCATACGCCGCGACGCGGAAGCAGGGCACGGCGCGGGTGTATGCAGCGCCTGAGCTTCTTGCCGGGCCGAATCCCAGCATTGGGCCGAAATGCGATGTGTACAGCTATGGCATGGTGTTGCTGGAGCTCGTCACGGGGCGGCACCCAGAAGCAAATCCGGAGGGCGCGGGGAACGCGCTGGCGGAGTACGTGATCCGCACGCTGGAGAGCGGGAATGGCCCTGATTGCTTCGATCCCAGGCTGACGCTGTTCCCTGAGAGCGAGGTGGTGCAGGTTTTGAAGCTGGCGCTGGTGTGCACAGCGCAAGTGGCATCCAACCGGCCCTCCATGGGTGAAGCGGTGCAGGTGCTGGAATCCGTGAAGCCGTCGGGGTCATGGACCTCCAGAAGCCCATCGCCATAGCCCCAGATTCCACCAACGATCTTTGATGGAGCTTTCCTAGGGGTGCCAGCTTGCGATTTCTCTCGAGAGATTTCACTCTTTCTTCCAGATTTGGCACACGCGGTGTTGCGTCCGAAACCACTTGTCTATAATATTTGCGCCTGCGTAAGAGTTTTCCAGTCTCGAAACGGAGTTGCCTCTATTTTGGAATCGAAGTCTTGCACACTCTGACACCTATCAGCGGGGACTCCCTCTGATTACAGCGAAAGCTGCGTCCTCTCTCATTCTTTGTCTCCTATACTTGGATTTCAGCAAGTTGGTTGACTGCACCTTTTGGAGGACTTTGAGGAGGTCATGTTCTCCATGCAAAGTGGAGGAAGGGGGTTACGCACAGACCGTGAATCCCCAAGTTTTTTGCCTGCAGCAGCATTTGATACTCTAAGAATAGAGTGCATAAGTCAATGCAGCAGTTGGATACCTTCAACTCGACGCCCGGCTCTTGGATGCTTTCGAATCTAACGCGGTCTCCTTTTGAGAAGAGGTATGCCTTCTACAGTTTCAAAGATCTTTCTTTCCATTTTCTTTCCATTTTTCTGTTTTTTTCTATTGTTATTATTGAGGTATGCTGAGAGTATCTGTTGGTGTGAGTGGTTACGCTGTTGAGAACATGCTTTATACCGATGTATGGTACTTGTATGCAGACTATCCTATTCCAGGCGGGTGAGCGGTGATGCAGCAGCTCAGCTAGAGGTCTGAAAACGCGAGTTTCAAGAGCAGCTGCATTCATTACTCCAGGATGACAACGCTGACAATAAAGAACAGTTAGTAGAGTCTCACACGCTTGGGTAGTGTATTAATCAGTCCACAAATCATGTGGCCCAAACTGTAATGAAATCGATCAAGCCTTGTACTATATTTCCATTCTATTCCTTCTGGTATGTTCGCATGTTCGTACTTGTCACCTTCATCTCCGCGCTGACTGATAACGCTGGTACTGGTTTCCCAAACCTACAATTTCTTGCCCGCAACGTAGAGAAGCGTTGTACAGGTTTGACAGACGCTTCCTTCGAAATATATAAGGTGGCACCCATTCCCGTGGGTTGGAAAGTCATATTTTACTGAATCCTCTCCAAAGGGCAACAATAACCACAATAACTACATTCCATTCTAATAATGGGAACCACTCAACAGCTGAAAGCCACGGGAATGTGTCTTTATGCCTCTGTATAGCAACCATGCATTTTCTTAGGTCTGAAGATCTGCGAATATGGGCTTCACTTGCGCAATGAGCTGGTTGGCGGCCAACAACTCTTCACACTCGTCTGGGAATGTCACTGCTTCACACTCACTCTGCATCGAATCATTCTCCTTGTCTTTATTCTTCGGTTCTTACAACAGAAATAAATACATATGATTGCATAAATCATTGGTACAAAATGATATTGAAGACACGTTCCTACCACAGCTTTCTCCAGAGTTGCGAGGGCAGTTTCAAGACGTTTCTGGCAGTTGGGTATCATCATGTAGGATTCTGCAAGAACATGCACCTGGGGGACAAAAAGGGGAAAAGTTACAGCAAATCAGTTACCCACTCATCTTCCGTTCTGACTACTGGTACCTTGCCAATCAGTGACTTGTATGGAAACCCTACATTCGCTTTTGGTTAAGTCAGGAAGATGCGCATACATTATTTGTGCATTGCAATCCGTGGATATGGGGTAACCTCCTATATTTCTAAACTGAAACTGAAATTTACATTGGCTGTGCGTGAGGCCCGTCCACAAGAGCCTCGGGTCGATTTTGGATACACTTCGCACTATTTTATGTTCCAGGCCCGACCCAAAAAACAATGTTGCAGCTATCCAATCGTATGTGAACACCTCAGAACATGTTCTTAGAAAGGAGATGTTGACAGGAGTTCCTAGTTGTGAGATAATAAGGAGTTCTGAGCGTACACCTGTAAACAACACAAAATTCCATGTCTATTCACAGAGCGTGCAAAAATGCAGAATTAGAGGCAAAGGAATTCTCTTTCAGTGGCAAACAAAGAGCATGAATAACAATATGAACCACGCTCAGACGCTTAATTGGATTTTCTTTTGTGATGTACAGTACATCCCTTATAGCTTCCGAAGACACGAGAAAATAGCATGAAACTAGAATGCCTTGACTTGTGAGGTGTACTTGTTGCTTGATATCAAACGGGCACGCCTGAGAAGTTTTCATTTTCTCCGTCTTGGCGAATTCGCGCTCCACTTCCTGCTCGTAAGAGTGCAACTCCTTCATCACCCGCTTGCACACTCCCGTCTTCACCTTGAGGCTCTTCAACGCAGACACGTCCATTCCCGCTGACGTCTTGCGCTGCTGGTTCGTCTTCCTCATTTCCTGAAGTAGAGCACAAGGAGACATCTACACAACGAAGCCGGCTTGTGTGATATCCCTAACTAATTTTCCGACTTGGCAGAATAACTACCCATTGTTTGACTGAACTGTACCCAGGGCTAGTTCTTGTTCACAAGCTTAAGGTTATCAAGTTCCCCAAGCTTTTTGATGTGCCTAATTCAAGCCAAATTAGAACCGGTGGAAATATTCCAGGTCAAACTCCGGTGAGCAGGACCGTAAACGGTTAACCGTTTACCGTCAACAGAGGGCCGTTTACAGTCACAAAGGGCCGTTTACGGTTAACGGTTAAGGGCAAAGGTGCTGTCAAGTGAATCTTTTAAAGGAGTGTAGCTACAACTGGATGTACGAGAGTCCAATTGGACGTATTGCTCATATCAATGAAATTTTGGTTTGCTAGTCTCATGTGGACAATTCATAAATAAAACGCGAGAACGCGAGAAATAAGTAGGCGAAATGGTTTGCTTTACTTTACACTCATGCATGAACAAATGCTTGTCCAGCTTCCTGAGAACAGGAAAACGATGTTGAGTGACTGGGTGAAAATTTGTTCCTCTCTATTCTCCCTCTTAAGGAAGGAATGCTTGCTCATTGAACTACCAAAATAAAAACGCAAAGCGTGTACAATCCAAATGTTAATTATAGTAATCGTAGATGCCTCGTAACTGCGTCCACAGATGTCTTCGATCCTGCAAATACGGCCACAATCGGAAAAGAGTGAACTTCCAGCTGAGATAACTAAGGACGGTGCAAAAGAACCGAGAATGAATATGATACGCACGAAATCTGAGGTAAACTTCTCAAACAAAAATAAGAACGAACTTGAAGAAACGAACATAAGTAACAACGAAATCTACCTGGACCGATCACAAGAACTGTCTTCGATCCAGCTGCCACCTGCTCAGACAATGTGTGAACAATTTGAAGAAATCAGCACTCAGTCTTGTGATTAATAAGTATTTA
The DNA here is from genome assembly GCA_951230915.1 of Antitrichia curtipendula. Lineage (NCBI taxonomy): Eukaryota > Viridiplantae > Streptophyta > Bryopsida > Hypnales > Leucodontaceae > Antitrichia > Antitrichia curtipendula. Next base: position 42,153,433 of record OX579636.1, read on the forward strand.
ATTTCAGCAGGTATTTCCAACCCAAGCAGACGAAATTTTCCGGTTCTAAAAGCATGGTGAGACCTGAGTTCGGCCTGCATCAGCAATCGTGTGAGTTGGGAGCCCTGCACCATCTGCTCTGCCTCGCAACTCATTCCTGTTTCGCATTACATCACCAGCCAGTCTGGTGAGCTTTCTGAACAAAAGTTATACAGGATGCAGTACCTGCCCGTGGGTGACTTATGTGACTTCTGATATAAATTCAATTCATACCTTCTTAATTTATGACACAATTTGTGGTCGATTTGTTTCCAATAAGCAGTAATGTCGAAAATAAACATGCCACAAAGAATGGATGTCTCACATTTCTTTTTGATTTTTGCATGTTACAACGATTTTTGGTTGTCCGCAATCTTCCCATCTCCTCAACAAAGCTCTGTTTCTGCTGAGTAGTTCATTGTATATACCGACGGCCGCATCTGCAAAATACGAGCAGGTTTCATAACCTTAGTATGCAGGAATATTACCCTAATGAAATGTGGGGGAATGCGCATCTTGAAATACAACTCGATCTATTCACTCTGAAATAGTCGCATTTCAAAAAACCCAAGGGCTGCAGGTGCTGAAATTTTGATGAGAAAAAACTCTACTTCGAAAAAGTCAGTAAGATGCAAATGGAATCTTAATTTCTCACTACAAAAAATTCATGATTATTTGGCCCCCAAGACTCGTAGTTTCACCATTTTCCAACCCCTGGAAAACTTCAGATTTGCATGATGACAAAATAAAAATACGATAATAGCATAGATTCTGAATCTTGCTAAGTGTATGATTTTTCACTCATGGATGGTCAAATACGCCGCTTATTCTAATTAGTGTATGACACAAATTTTTGTCGGATTCATGCTACTAATTTGAACACAAGATCTTTGTGTACCTATTGATGAATAAGATTGGATCACCATTTTGTGAGCTTTGGATCTCGTGTTGGCCACTTGTTTTGACTAGACGCTTGTTGATTTCTATCACTCAAAAGCTTCTTGATGCTGGTGCCAAGGTACTCTATTCTAACCAAAAATTCATTTATTGCAAGGCAAATTATTTTAGCGGCACATTAAATCGCAAAAGACACTAAAAGGATGACACTAAAAAAAATGAACGGTGTACTTGGGAACTGGATGGGACTCAGGGACCAAATCTGCAAAGTGTCCTTCTGGTCTTGGGAAACCCAGTAAACCTTGTAACTCAGATTCATGGACGCACAAAGATATTGTTTAGTCCTACGAACTTGCTAAACACATCGACCTTGTAATCTCTTTGTGCAGTCCAAAAATCATAGACGGCCTCTATACAAAACAAGCAGCTGAGCTGTAGGTTGGAATCGACTGTAAACATCATACACATGCCATTATATGGTATGGAGCTTACGTGCACACTGAGATGCAATCTTTCCAGCTCCCATTCTCAGATCCTGACGTACAACAAACACCTGGACGACCACAAAGGGTTGACATGCACAATGAAATTAGTCCAGCATCCAGAAGCCAATTGAAGCAGAATTCACACGAGCAACAACCACAAGCAAGACCTCCCCATGATCGCAGACCTATTTGCAAGGTACCGACGACATGATTTCAAACTTTTAGTTCTCTAGCTTTTCAACATTCTCAATGACATGAATGGGGAGGTCTCTGCTTGGACCTACTTGATTGCCATCTCCCCACTGCACAAATCTCTATGAAGTATGTCCAAAAATCACTGAAAACTGTACTTTTAATGGAAACCCTGCACAGACGCAGATGCAACTGCATGCAACAGACGTCACCTCACACGCCATGTTATTGTTGGAATGGGAATGAAAGTTGGTCCATCTTACCATTTTGAGCTCCTCGCTGTCGTTGCTCAACGAACCCCCCTTGCGGCTTGACCCCGCACTGTCTTTCTTTGTTGGGACGGAATCTGAGCCCCAACTACTAAACCCTCCCTTGGGCAACTCCACCCAAAGCCCCAGTAAAAACCCTATCAACATCCCGGGCAGTAAGCTGGCAGGGTTTAGGGCTTGGGCTAGCCATGGCTGACCCTGTCTCTCCCTTGTCTGTGAATTCCAGCCCACAAAACCTCATCAGACAGGAATCTTTTCCGAAATGAGTCCTAAAAATCTGTTCTCCCCAGATTCAAATTGACCTATGTAGTAAAGCAACGCAATTACTGCGCTTACACCGTCTCCAGTGAGGATGGCATTGACATGAAGAGGGCAATCCGACATCGCTGAATCAAAGCTCGATCTTAGTTTACTCAAGTGGAATCTCCATGATTTACTTAGTTCCTGTCTATAACTCCGCAATAATTTTCTGTATCCCAATCCTTGCAATTCACGACGTCGCTCTCACTCCCAAGACGGGATAATCTGAAAATTGCGGAGAACCCAAAACGCAGAAGTGAAACAAAGCCTCAGAACCAACAGAAGAGGTTGCATTAGAAGCGGAGCCTTACTCGTGGATGCAATCGACTGCGGTCGGTGCGTGACCCGAACATTGAAATCCAATGCTACCGCACTCTTCGCCAATCTGAATTCTACTCGCAACCTCGCCACGGTTAATTGTGAGAGTCTCCAATGCGGGGCTTTCAGTCTAGCGATGGCACGAGAGACCTGAAGGTGCACTTTCCTTCAAGAGGGCCGAAGATGTGCAGATGTGCCAATTGCGCGAAAAGCAAGCATAGAGAACTCAATGGGCATTACTTAGGTGCGCTGGGGGGTGGATCAGGAGTTGATTTAGTGGCAATTGGGTATTTGATATTTTGGGTGGAAAATTTGGTGTCAATAATAATTTGAAGTTAAATAAAACCTAGCCAAGTTGCTACTTTTAGTAGTTTATACTTTCGAAAAATTCTTTTTGAAGTCTAGTTTTAGCATTGAAAATTTGATTATGAATTTTCTATTCAAGATTTTGTGCAAGGGTGTCCATTGCAATCTTGACTATCTATGGTGTTTAGGGCCCTTGGAAAATAATGAACCTCAAATACATTAGATCTTGGAGAAAAAATCACATTAGAAATTCATTTAAAAAAATTGTAGAGTAGATTTTGAGATAGCCATAAATTGATTGGGGTTATACATGTTAGACCTTTTAACCACTTATTTTTTTGGTGACCAACTTTTTAGATTTGACATGTGAAAAGAGGACTAAAAGACTTCAAATCACTTTCACAGTTTTAACACCCTCATGATCAAACATTATAATCTTTCAATCCATAAGTGATATTTTTGTGTTTTCTTTTTTCTATATGATCTCTAACATGTCTAGTTTGAATTTGTATGGTTATTATTAAAAAAAAATTGATACAACTCATCAAAATGTTGACTTTTTGTTCAATTTAGAGCAAATTCCAAGAAGCTCAGAAAACGGTTTGGGAATTTAGGGTTTTCAAGATTTTAGTGATTTTAGGGCCTCAATATCATGAATGATTGTTGGTTTTTTAATTTAGTGGGAAAAAATTGTACAAAGGAATATATCAAACAAAATAAAATGTTGTAACTTCCTGAGGAGATTACTATTGATTTTTTTCTAAACTACATAAGTTAAAAGATAAGGTCCATTTAATTTAAAGGAGGTAAATTTTATATAATATCTAGGGCTATTGTAGGGTCCATGAAATGCTATATACTCTAATACATATAAATTTGACTATGTAAAAACATCATGTAGTAAGAATCTTTATCAATAAATTAGCCTTGACAAATAGGAGCCATGCAAATTTTTCACAATATGGTGAATATTGATGTGGATAGATCTTGACAAGATCTCTGTTGGTTCTTTAGAAAATTATGTGAGTTTAAAAGATAGGGTCCATTTAATTTGAAGCAAGGAAATTTTATATAATATGTAGAGCTACTACAGTGTCCATTTAATTTGAAGTGGAAAAATTTAATATGATATGTAGGGCTACTATAGGATTCATGAAATGCTACATACTCTAATATATCTTAATAAGATTGTATAAAAATATTATGTAGTAGGAATTCTAATTAATACGTTAGCCATGACAAATATGGGGCTAAGTAAATTTTTTATAATACGATCAATATAGATGTGATCAAGTTTTTAGCGTTACGTGACATCTGTACGTCTTTCAAAACAACAAAACATCAAGATTCAACCACAATGTCCATGACAATTTATTTGTTTATTTTTAATTAATTAATTTTTTTTTAAATTTAAAATTATATATATATATATTGGATGGCCTATTTGTCCAAGTCGACAAACATATCAACAATAGCTACAACTTTAAAACTAAAAGAAAGAAAAGACAAATTAGTGGTATATCTACAATATAAGATTTGATAGCAAAATATCCTTCAATGCCATTTTAGCTAATAAATTTTTAGAAAGGAGCTACTGAATAAATGTGTTAGTATTAGTTGTCTTGATAAATTCTCTCATGAAGATCAGAAATTGGCCAAGCTGATACATGTTAAACATTTTTGTATAGACTCCGTTATCCAATGTATTCCTGCTCCAATCTCATAGACTAAAAGATTCACACACTTTGTTAGGACACTTAGCTGCCACTTCTAGGTCGATAAGCATGAACTCGTACTAAGAGATTTGTATAATGTTTGGGGGTCTAATGTCCCTGTGGACAAAGCCATTCAAATGAAAGACATACAAGGCTTTGCAAATGCATCAAGACACATTCTTAAGGTCTTGCTCAGACCTTATAGTGAAAGGATATGCAATGGATTTGTACTTTACAATGTAAGTTTCTGAACATTTTAATTGCTCACATACGTGTTGAAGAAGATAGTAGCATCTAACTGCAACTTTATATGCCTTCCTTATTGCATCCACTGCGGTCTCTACAAGAGCACAACTCCTTTCAAAGTTCTTAACACTCTTCCAAAAAGACTCAGTTAAGAAATCTATTGCCATGTCTCCATGTACATCCCTAGTAGAAAAAAAAGCACGGTCGTTTTGAACTTCTAGCATTGCGTCTACCATGCTACACAAGAAGTGATAAGCATAGCCTAAGCTAAAAAATAACTTGCATATATGTTTCAAAATATGGAAGTCAAGAAGTAGAGAGATCGAAACAGGTCATAAACGCTGTTCTTGCAAGTCTACATAAATCCATTGAAATATTGAACTTGCTGCAATATACCCGAGTATAAATTTCAACTTTCCATATTAGATTGTGAGTAGCATATTCACCTTCTTCCTCAAATTTTATTCAGCTACATGCAACTTCTAGATTTTGTCTTCATCTATGAGGAGGGTGTGTCTGGAGGCCCCACAAAGTATATTAAGCCTTGACCTATCTACAGTAACATCGGAGAAATTATCCCTTGTCTTTTCGTTACAATTGAATGTCAGAGTATGTGCAAGTTTGTGTGGGCTATAAGTTTGGAACATGAAAAAGAGTGCACTCAGTTGGAAGGATATGAATGATATTGTATCCATCTTAGATAATGGAGCGCTACAATTGACATGCAAAGCAGTTGATACCAATGCAGGTAGCAATGAACCATTTGCCTCTTCAAGATACTCATCTTTTCCAAAAATTTCCATTGTGAGTATCTAATATGCTTCCCTGATCACCGGAAGCTTCCCATGTGCATCAAGGAACAATACCCTAATAACATCAAACGCGATATTCATTAAATTGGGAAAAACATGGGTACCACTTTGTATTTCACCTAAAACCCAAAAAGTTACCTTAAACCAGATTTGAAGGTATCAGATTTAGTTTGAGCCACTAAGATTTTATCCCTCGCAAATTCCTCTTCTTAGGTGAGGACATGTGTACAAAAAATACGTTGAGCTCAATTTTAGGAGGCCTCCTAAAACTTTTAGATCAAAAGTTGAAAGTCCCAAAATGTACCATTTTTCCCAAATTAATGAATATCACGTTATCAACTTTGTTGTATGGAAGCTCAGGTTTTACAATGGATATATACTCAATCTACTTATTATAATAGTCCTTTGCACGTAATGGCTCTACAAAATGCATCCGACAAGGAATAAATATGAGTCGTATGAACCCTTGCTCTACAAAAGTGCCTTCCAGATGAGTCACGTCCAACATAGACAATGCTGAACAAGTATCAAGTTTCAGAAAGGGGAAGAAAGAACAATGGCCTTAAATACACCGTAGCTTGAAGTAGAAGTAGGTCAGAATGCACCAAAATTGTGCCATTGGACACTAAACATTTGAAAGTTGTTGAGACCATGAAATATCAAACAAGAGATCAACTAATTCACATAGATACAAGTAGTAGATAGTAATTGTGACTAAAATATATAAGATTTACACTAATCAAAATAGTCTATACAAGATCCAAGATCTCAAATTGAAAAGTGATCCAAAACTATTGGATAGACTTCATTTTGTCAACTTAGAAAATGAAAAAATGAAAACAAACCATACAAAAACTCAAAACTCACGTTCCTAGGGCCTAAATGCCCCTGCCAAACGCTATCTGGAGTAATAAATACCCTTCCGATTGCAACCCCAAACCTATCTAGTTTGAAAAAGACAACAATAGTCACTAAATACATCAATGTTGAATACCGCATATCACCCAAATCTTTCACTCACACCCTCGAAAATCAAGTAATCACCTCCAAATATAATGCTCCATTATCCCAACACTTTGATTCAATCTCTTGACTTATGAAGTAGATGGTTTGAGGCTGGGGTTCTGATCTAAGCAACAATCATGAAGCTTGATTAGTTGTGGTTCCAAACCCAATATTTTAAAAGTTTTGATTAAGTGTCCCATGTCCAAAATATCAATATAATAGTCATGTCCTCCTATACATTGTAAGCCCCATAGTTGTCACCTAGGCCTTGGATCTCCCCCCTGCTTTTTGTTCATTTTTATAAGTATTTCTAGTCCAAAAGATCTAAAAAATGTGACATTGTATTTTATAGAAGTCTCTTTGAATGTTGTGTATTATTTTTGAGAAGTTCGGAAGTGCTCTAAGCTCTTTCATTTATCATTTCCAATGTCTAATTAGGTGTTTAGAATGTTGATTTGGAGTTTGAGATAGTTTTGAGCTCTAATGGCCAAAGTAATAGAAAGTACTTAAATTAGTCTTTTGCTGGATGTATCCGTAGAAGTATATATGACCGACTACAGACTAAAAAGTAAGTAGTTCAGGTTGTCAAAAGTTCTTTAGATTCTTAGAAACCTTTACAAAAAATTTGCATAGAAGTCACAATCCAATTTGCGAAAATTGAAAAAAAATCATGTGTAACTTTGCAAGTAAAATCCATAGTTGTGATTTGTGAAATATGTGTGACCAAAGCGCAATGGTGAAGTTGGATCGCCAAGATTTCCTAGTACGGGAATGATTCCTCCCTGGAGAAATTAAATTCGGAGGTACGAATTAAGATCCTCCCATTTTTAGTGCAAAGTCAAAGCATAAACTTGCATTTAGTATTTGAGGGCTTCCTAAAAGCTACCCTAAAAATTTCATAATTTTTTGGATTGGAGGAGATGACTCCATGGGTAGTCAATTGTGTTTACTAGCATTGAAAAATTCATAGAAATTATCTGAGTAGTGATAAAATTCCACTAAAAATTAGGATATTATATTTTAGCCTAAATAACCACCTAGAAAAATTTCACAACATTCTAACACTAACAAGTATAAAATTGGCGTCGACAACGACCTTTAACAAATTTACAAGATTAACGGTGGGTTGACCAATGTACCAATTAATTTAGACACTTTTCTTACTTTCTCAAACCTTTTGAACAACCCAAGCTAGTTAAAATCTTGAGTAAAGGCAATCTCCAACAATTGGATTTTTTACCTTTTTCACTAGTTTGCTAATTGCTAGTTTTCGCTTGCAAAATGGTCTAGAAGTAGGGGTCAAAGGATATCTTAGAGTAATTTGGGTCTTTTGAAGACAATGGCACAATTTGTTTGGCATTTGGAGCATTTCTCCAAAAGTTAGAAAGCTCATAGCAGAAGTGTAGAATTTGAATTTAGCGTTAATTTGATTTTTACATAGGAGAAGTTTTAGGCAATTTGAGAGAAGAAGGAGAACCTGGAAAAGTATAAAAGGTCTTTCCTCTTCTATCTTTGCACCTCTTTTCATTTTGTTGTTTAGCCACATGCGGCCACGTTGTTGGAATTTTTGGCTTTTTGCCCAAAAAACTCTTATTTTCTTTGCATTTGGAGCATTTGCTTGTTGATTTCAAGTTGTTTTTTGTTTTTTGTCCCTTACATTACAGTACATTGGTGTCTTTTTGAGTATTGCCTTCATTATTTTGTGTTTTTGAATAGGTTAGTCCCCCAAAATCGTTGCTTTCTCTTGCATATGGTTCTAATCCTAAGAAAATTCTAGCCGAATCCTAGTGATTATGTTAGCTAGAGTCCATTAGAGAGAAAATCAGGCCTCAGGAGGGTCGCCAAAAAGTGACCAAACCAAACTATTTATCAAAAATAGGCAATTTGATGAATCTAGGTGCAGTGCATTGTCAACTTGTGTGAATTTTGCGAAGGATGTCAAGATTTAGAAATGAGGGTGTAACAAAGATATGTTTAATAATCAAGAGCATTAGATAACACAATGATTAATTGAAAAATGAAACAAATAAGCCAAATGAAGTAGCTTTTGCAACTAGTTACCAAAAAAATTAGAACCACTAATGATTTTGAATTAGCTTCACAAGCCACTTAATTTAGTGCAATTGAAGTGGAGAAGGAGAGCTATTTATACAAGTGAATTAGTAGTAGGTAAAACAATCCATGTGGGATATGTAAAATTAGGATTAATAAGCGTACAACCGCTCATAGTTAAGTGAAAAGTAAGAATTGTGTTCAAAGTCAAATTTCAGACCTCATTTAGGCATAGTATAATAAAAAAATTTCAAGAAACTTTGAAATAAAAAAAGTTGTAGAATCAATCTAGTTTTCATCTCCGAAAATCCGTTTGAGGTTTAGAGCCTATAAGAAAAAGTCATAGACAAAATTCGGAGAGGGTGATTGAAAATGTCAAAGAAAAATTTCCTTCCAACCTTTTTTAGAATTTTGTCCATAACTTTTTATTAGAGATTCTAAATTTCAAACGGAATTTGGTAGATGAAAACTGGCTTAATTCTTCAACTTTGTTTAGTTCAAAGTTTTTTGAAAAGATCATTCTACTATCCCTAAATGGGGTCTAAAATTTGACTTTTAACACAGTTCATGCATTTGATAATGAGTGATCTATCATTAGATGTTTTTTTGGGGGTCTAGAGGGCCGTTTTAGGCCCGTTTCCCATGTTGTTCCTGATCCAATGAAAGAATGGTTCGCTATCAAAAATTCTAATTTTTTTTTTTTTTGGCGACGTGGCCGAACTTTGGCCACGTTAGACTGCAGTAGTGGCATTGCTTCCTTGTTCCCGCAACCATGATAACTCAAAGCCCTCCAAACCCTTGAAATCTCCCCTAACACTTCTAAATATCCCATACCCTTTGGGGATTCACTAGAGACATTGATTTCTCTATAAAAACAACCTCTTCACTTTTCATGCTTACCAATTGTCAAAGAAGTATGTCAATCAATGAATTTTGTTTGTCACAATGTTTATAAAAAGATTCTTGATGGTAGATGTCATTAGACTATTTTTGACATTTTTTTTCCATACCTTGGTTAGAGTATAAGGTATGCAATAATCAAAATTAAGGTGCATTACAATATTTGAACCTTGCTTATTTAACTTTTTTATATTTGTATTTTAAACCACTAATAGTCATCCTAGATCGCGACTTCATGTGAGCAACTTTCACCAAAAATATTAGATTAGAAGTTGAATTTGAAAGTTAGAATCAAATTAGGTGGTAGGAATTTAGAAACCAAGGACGCAAATTCAAAAGTATTTATAAATTATCATAGCTTTGAAAAGATTTTTACCACAAAAAATATATAAAGGTTACAAAATTTACTTTGAATGAAAAGTCGTCGTAAAAGTAGATGAAAGATTAAAATTCATCTAAAGGAATCTTCAAAAAAAATTTAGAATCTAGAATAAAAGTAGAAATTAGAGATAAAAAATAGAAATAATTTTTGAAATTCAAAAGTAAAAGTAATTCACAGAGGAATTTTGATGAATTGGTTAATGGTCAAAATTCATCTGTAAATAACATTTATCACAGAGGTTAATAGTAAGAAGTTTTTACCTTTTTAGAGGGATAAAAGTAGAACCTTAAAGATAAAATTACTTTATCCTAGAAATGAAAGTAAAATCTAAAGTTCAATAGAAGTGGTAAAAATGATTAAAGATTTATCAAGGAAGTTAAAAGTGGATCAAGGAACAAGCTAGGGGCAAAATCTTAGAGGGAATATTTCCAGGTTTCCAAAACTACTTTTACCTTTAAAATTGGATTAATATCAAAAGAATTAGAATAGGATGAAGTTTCAACTAAAAGTAAGTAAAAATTGGATGAAAGTCAATCAAAATTGACCAAATCAAGTCAAATTCTAAATTTAAATAGAAGATTAGAAATGGAAAATAATCCAAAAATCCACATTCAATTCCGATAGCTAAAGCGTTAGAAATCAATGGATGAAGTTTTAGAAGTTGATTTTAGGGTCAAACTTCATCAGCAATTATCCATTAGAGATTTAGGTCAAATCTAGATTTCTTTATCAATTTGGAAAGGAAAAAATAAGCTCTACGACTAAGGCTATTTTACTTTTTTGCTTGACTTACCTTTATTGGTCTTTAGTTTTGATTGTCATTGTCAAAATTGACCACAAATACTAATATGCTTTGGATTTTGAAAAGTAAATACAAGTGAAAAAATGAGGAGTAGGAAACAACAAGAACAACCATTGCTTGGAAGGTGTAAATGGATTACATGTATATAGACACCTACTAGGATTTTTTATCAACAAAACACTAAAAACCTGGTTGTATATACGTATTCTAAGGGTGGAAATAAAGCACCCACATATATGTCTCTAGATCATGACTTTTAGGGCACAAATTCTTGTGCCTTTGATTGTAGCAAAATACAAGCTTCATTGAAATCCAAAAGATGTTATAAAACCCCCATGTTTTATTTGACGTTTTACAATTTTTGTGACAGATTTTAGATGACATCTAATAGAACAAACTTGTGTTTTTATATCAACAATAATCTTCGATGTAAAATGGTCGCATAGACCTTTCTATTTCTGACCATAGGCTGATTGCAAATCGATGAAGGGCTAGTTGCAATATTGACAGCCTTGCAGCCAATCATAATGTGCCACAACTACTGTTCAAATTGCACCACAACTTCATAGAAACAAAACAATCTACAAGTTAGAAATAGGGTGGTGGTTGGAAATGGATCGGCTACCATATCAATTTCAATGTACGCTCAATGCAAATTTAGAATTGTATAATTTAAGACTTTCATATGATCTTCACATGAAGTTATATTCATTGAAATTATATACCGTGAAAGGCTCAAAAGGGACATAACCTCTCATTGTATAGAAGCTAGTTGTTACTGATTTTTTGGTAATGGATTTATTTTAAAGCAACAGTTCAGAAGATGCACAATGCCAAGTTTGGTTTTCAAGGCAAATTTATCACCATTCCATCGGATATTCATAAAAGCGTTATAAGATAACTACACCTAAAATGGATTGAATAAGCTTTGTGGCATAACCAATGTACTGTAGAAAATTAACAACATTTTTTGCACATTGCTAAAGGATTATGGATCAAATTGCAAGTGGTTCCATAATTTTTGGATGAATTATGAATTAGTTACAAATTTTAAAAGGTTCAAGGTGTAGGGTGCTAAAGTGTCATGTAGGTGATGCCAAAATGAATTTGATGCACATGAAGAAATGACAATAGAGAGAAGTTAAAACAACACAAAGTGCACGCAAAATGGACCACTTGTAGAGTTGCCACCTCCACATGCAATTCTATTAATAGAGCTGCACACTACTCAAGATTCATTTAACATTTATCCTTGCCATGCGCACTATTTTGGGAATCCTCTTTGTTTATTTTCTCTTCAAAAATAGGGGTCGATTTTCAGGAGCAGTCCATTTTAGGTGTAGATACCTTGACTCAGAACGTAGCCCCTCTTTCTACACCTTAAGATTTGCAAAAAATACAATTGTGATGAACTATTACACTTGGCATTATGTCCCATAATGCTCTAGAGCCTCCCTGGGCTCTTTGAGTAAGGTAGTATGCTCTTAAAGTGCCACTGACCTTAAAAACCGCCATATATACCTTGTGTACATCTCCAGAATCAATTCTGTACCTATGTGGAAGAAATGCTTTTAGAACCAAACTTTGTTCCTTAATAACTTTTGCATACAGTATCCAAATGTCCCATTCTTTGGTGCGTTGGAACCTCCTTTCACTTGCCAACAAGTGCATATGAAAATTTGACCAATTTAATAATAGTAACTAGGCTCAGTAACAAAAAGTGGCGGTTTTGGGAGTACCCACCTTATTATCTAATCCATACAATCACAGCTGATCCACCATTCCACCCTCCACAGAGTACGTACTTTTTGAAGGAAGGAAAGAATCAACTGCACCTGGATCATATCCAGCAACTGCACTTCCTGCAATCCAGGTTTATAAAGAGTGCTTCGACAAGTGTAATTCAATCTACAAGAATTCTAAGCTTCGTGGAGAACAGCTACTTAGTAACTTATCACTACCAGGGCTGCTATATGATAATGTTTTTTGCTGATACTTAATGGAGCGGAGCTGTGCACTCAAATGGAACAACAGGGTAACGTTCCCTGTCGGCGCAGTAATCGTACACCAGGAAATTGTCTTTCACCCAATGCATCTGCCCCACGCGGCTCGCAGGTATGGAGCGAAACCACTCGGCGTTCCACCAATTTGCTGCAACAAAAACCCCACCCCCACAACATCAGACACCAATCAGTAGCGGTTATTTAAACTTCCCTGAGCGCATAATTCTTCTATGGGTGATGAAATTATACTGTAAGTTTCGAAAGCAGACAATCACTATGGATGTGAGAATCACGTGGTAAGGTCGGTAGAGGACCGACACTCTTTGCGTCCAACTGTAAGCATTTCAAGCAGTAACTTGTTTAGGAGTGTGATTTCCCTGGAAGATCGACCACTTTATCTAAGTCATGATTTGTTACACCCAAGGGGTGCTGAATTGAAGGCCAAGCAAGTGTTGATTGGACGAGAAGGGTTACTGTTGGTAACAGGGATCAGGCAATACAAGACAGGATCAGGTCCCTAACAATTCAGTATCATCAATTACCTTACAGTTCGACACAATTACCAACAGGCCAGGGCCGTAGGAAAAAGAGGAAGAAAACATAATAGTGTCATGGCAAACAATCAGCAGTATGCGTTAAAACATAGTCGTGTCAACTCAAAAATCAAGCAAATTTAAAAGCTTCGATAAACTTTCACATGTCTTGAGAAGCTCTCACTTGCTCAATTTGAGTTCAATTTTGCAAACAAAGGTGTCGGGAATTCCTTTTCAAGCCAATTGAGAGGGTGCCAGGGAGCTTACAGGAGGTAGGAGTGGCGCAAGGGGACTCGGCGATTTGCTGAACGGAGGCGGGGCTGTCCACGAGGCAGGCATCCAGAGTGAAATTGGAGAAATGCGCGAGGAAAGGGGCGTGCTGGAAGTCGATCTTCACACGGCCACCGCTTGTGGCCCACTGCGAGGCGTCGAAGATGCTGGAGTACATGCCCATGGGCTGCTGGCTCAAGTACGGGTACCCATGCGCTTCGTTGTTTTGGAACACCCTGATCAACACGTCGTCCACGTACATGCTGCCACACACCATAGAAACAGGTATCACGCTCCCCATCAATCCCGACTCCCAAAATAAGCTACATTCAAGTAGGACACAAGAAGACTTGTTCACGGCTCCTATGCCAACCTCTGTTACCAACAAGCAACTCATCTCTTCCAATCAACACGTGGTTAGACTTATCCTCATGCACCAATTGATGGCCACTCTTGCAACAGTCTAAGGTAACAGCATGCCAATCCATGCAATGCCAGAAACATTATTCTGAAAAAGACGTTGGCAAGTCAGGTAGAGGATACAAGAGTCGTTACGGGTCCTATACCGACAACGACTACTCCCTCCAAAGAACACTTAGTTAGCCTCACGTAGCAACAACTGGACGTAAGAAATCACGACGTGGCTAATAATGTCTATGGCCACTCATCTGTGAATCGAAAACAGGGGGTAGTGTAGCACTGTCCCTTCAGTGACGACCTCCCCGTGTTTGAATGATTGAGTAAGAAATCATCTGATACATTGAGTGAGAAAACAATTTGATCTCAACATAGCTTGGCTCTTGAAGTTCCCAAAGTGGTCTCCCAATGAAAGCATTCCATTGCATACGTGGACGGAAAAAAATTATCCTCTACCATAGAGAAATTAAAGCATTTCTAATCACAGCACTGAATGTTAAGAAGTGAGAGCTTACGAGACAGATTTGTGGTTCCAGATGACGCTGTACGTGTGAAACTCGGATCTCGGGTCAAACCAGAGATAGATCCGCTGCTCTCGGTTGCCAATGCCACTGGCGTACACGTTGGTTTGGAGAATGTAAGGCTCCCCCGTCACGTTGCCAAGAAACTCAAAATCCACTTCGTCATGGTTGTGGCCTTGCGAAGACAGCTGCAATGATCAACAGTCATGAGACCCAGAGTGAAGGCGCAATAACTTGGCAGGCTGTTAAAGAACAGTAGCTACGAAAGCCAAGGACTTAATAACCTTTGAGAACATTATTGGACATAATCAAAATTAGTTTCATTAAATCTTCAACAACCAAATCTGTACGTTTTGGTTAATCAAAGTGCTCACATTAGAAGGTTTTCAGGAGGAGCATGTTCAACATTGCAATGGGAGGAACAACAGGAGGGGGCAAAAGTGTTGGATACTATGAAACTCCATGTTCCTTGAATTTCCAATTAGAGGAAAATGAGTCTCCACAATTGACAACATGGACCATCGCAAAGCGTGAAGATTAGTTTTCAATGTCGAAAACTGTTACCCCAGCATTGGAGAAGTCATTGAAGAATGTGAGGGCCACATGGTAAGTTCTGTCGAATGATAAGAAACGCCAACGATGGAAGTGGCTACTCTGAAATCCACTAATAAAACGGTAATTCTATTGTGCGGAATTCATCAACACGGACAAATTTTGTACTGTACATGGAAACCTGGGCAGTATCAAGATAGTAGGCATTTCAGGCGGGAAGGGGCAAGCAGTTGAAAATGTTCTTGAGGCTCTCCGTTCTCCAAACAAGGTTCCCTTCCGTTCTACTAGACCTGAGAGATTCGTTCGCCATAGTCAAGATCTCACTAGGAATTACGCCAACTTCACGATCTCATGATCACCCTCATTAACGGACATAAACTGTCAGGGCTGCTTCAACGCAGATAAGACTCAATAAACGTAATTAGTGCGGTCTGTGAGGACCTCCCCGAGTTGCTGCACTTACATAAAACGCAGTGACTGTGCCTGCGGAATTGCCTGAAACCAGCTTGATTGAGGCTCGGAAGTACCCATATAGGTACTTGTTGGTGGACGACACAGCCGTTCCTGAACAGTAAATCGAAGAAGCACACTTGCATCAGATGGGGAGGGGTTGCATGAGACTGGCAAATAGTCACCAACCTCATTCCTGGATAAGAGGTGCTTTCACAGAGTTAATAGCTCTCTGGACAAAGTTCTCAAAATGAGGATTTCAAAGATGGAACAAAAAACAGCCTGAGCAGAAAGTGCTGCGTGCATTTACTTTGATACTGCTAAATAATTGACAAGACCCATCTCAAACCTCACTTCCACATATTTCAGAGGATTAGCATCACTGATAACTACCAAACGAGAATATAACACAGATGTCAGACCCCATAACTTCTCCGAGCAGCCTTAATCAGCAGACATGGAACAAAACAGACATGGTTTACTCTGGAACGCCACGCTCAAGGACAATATATTTAATGATATAAGTTGTGAAAAGTAGCGGAAGACATCAACTCAAGAACTTAATTTCCGTCGGCATCGATTTTCTGGTTGTTGGATCCAAGCTTAAAACTCTGACTGATCCCAAGACATCAAAAACTTATGGAGACAGAAAAGAACAAAAAGGAAAAATTCCATGATCGAGATCAAGCTCAAGGGGGACAGACTGTGCCATGCTCTGATTTTTGGTTGATAAGCTCCGAACTCAATCCTCTGATTGATCCCAGGCAATTGGACATTTATGGAAACAAAAGAACGGGACAGACTGTGCCATGCTTTCTGCAGCTCACCTGACTTTCGGTTGAGGCTCAATTGCAGGGTGTGGCCGCCATCCACAGCTGCAACATTGGACTCCGACCAAGCCACGAAGAAATTCTTCTGAAACTTGGAGTATTGAAACGGCGTGAAGGCATTGGTGGTGCTGCTGCTCAAGGGGCGGCCAGTTACACATCCCTGCAAGCCCACAAATGCAAGCAGCAACACCAGCAGTGGCATGGAGTGGGAGCGAGCCATAGCCTCGGGTTGCTCTCCCAACGATGGGACGACAACTCCGTCGAAGGAAAACGCAAACTCCGTCGTCTCTCCTCACAACTGACGTTTCACTTGGACGCCACTCTCTCTTCTTGAGTGGACGCCGCCCATGCAAAACTTCCGGTGGTTGGCTCAACAGAATTATCAACTTCCAACTTGTGCACGCGAGTCTTTATCAGTGGGTGGGGAACAGGTCAGTTCCCGTGTGCACGCCGGGTTCTCAGCTTGTGTTGGTGTGTACACGAGGTTCACAACCACTAGGACTCAGGTTTGGTCGTTCCTCCTCAGCTTGTCTGTACTGCCTCGGTCACCTCCAAGGCCTTCATTTTCCAACTTGGAATGCACTCAATTATGCACCTCAAAAGCTCCTGCCACACGACATTGCGGATTGAGAATACAACCATAAGTCACTTTATTCAAGCGATTTTTTTACTGCACCGATCATCTTGCATCCACCTATTTAGAATCTAATGGCATAACAACACCACATTCCTACGCTTCAATGACAGGTAGGGTGTCCACCTTATTTTGAAAGCCACGTAGAGAGAAGAGGGTCGTGATTAGTAGGCAGCTGAAATGTCGATTCTATAGGAAGAGAATAAAATTGGTATCCGGATCTTACCTGTCACAAATTTTTACAGGGGTCAGTGAGGGGTGATGACAACCCAATAGCAAGCTACATAGAGCTGCTCATCATATTCATCATCAGGCGGTCCTTCCAAATCTACGACCTATACTCGCAGTAAGAAGTGGTTAACTTACTACAACTTGTGAGCTTGATAATTATCTATTGCCGTTCAAATGCGTGAGTTGGCAAGAGAAGCTTGCTAGACTTGGACTTACCTCTGCTCAGTAACAGGTTTTGGCTCCTTGCCTTCCTCATAGGAGACCTCTGCGAGATCCTTCGATGTCCTAACCACTCTACGTTTTGCAACAGTTGTTGTCAACCCATGCAACCCTTATGAGACTCTAATAATGCAATGTGTCGACTTCATGACTGAACACCTCATATTATGGGGTACATACGGTCCAGGAATCAACTGTTGAAAGCAAATGGAGTGAAAGCGTCTCCTCTTTGTCCCAGGGCTGACAGGTTCTGTAACATCCAATCTGACGTATCATGACTTCTTTGGGCAGCAACCAAGATAACCAATGAATCAAGAACAGAGACGTAACAGGAGGCACGTACACATTTTTTTACACGAATCCATTCCAGTTCAACGCCCTGGTTTCAAATGTACAAAGCTTTACAAATAAAAGCGACTTTAGTCAGTCATCATCAGAGTTATCAGAATCAATGGGGTAATTGCTCTCTAAAGGAATATCTTCGGTAACATGAGAATATTCACTGACTCCCATTTTCCTCCTATACATCCCATACAAAGTGTTAAACAGACATGACGAGCACGCTGTTATAACCAATGTCACCAAGATAAGCAAGATGGGGCTCAATCCCCCTACACTGTTTTTCATCCCGAAGGTCCATTTCGGCGCATTAGCATTGTACAGAATTTGCGGGTCTATTTTACTCATTTTGGAGTCATCCAGCTGTTTCCAAGTGAAAATCCCTTGAGTGGTTTTTGCAAGCCCCTTCTTGGTCTTGAGAGAGGCCTCCACGACTCGAGCTCGTCGAGACCATCCCACTTTGCTGCGCCGGATAAACCACAGCAGATTGAATAGTGGCAAAATGGTAAGTGACCGGAAATGAGTCCTTGAAAAAAGGCACGTTGAATTGTGAGGTATTACGTAATCAATATAAGACGAAACTGGCTATGCCCAATTTCTAGCTCACTTATTGCGTTTCCGTGGAAATCAAGTGTACTTTAGAAGCAGCAAGAGGATCAAACATTGATCGAAACAAGGAAATGGTTGGTGAAGTAAATGGCTTGTAAAGAGTAAGCATGCTTGCGCTTTCGATACGTTGCATGGGAGCCAATGTATTTTAGTAGCAGGTAGCAGTAAGACCAAGAAAATTGATCAACACAAGGAATAGTTGATGGCTTACCCATAAGCATGATACCCGACACCACCGCCATAACAGAGATGGATACCCATAAGCTCCCCACAGTAGTCATTGGTATGGTCATGTCCAGCAAACGTAGCTTTTACATCTCCAGCTTGCAAAAGTGAAGTGAAGAAACCCGAGTTTATCAAAGGAGAGAGAACGGCCTCATGTTTCTCACCAAGAACCTTCGATGGATCCTTGAGTACAGAATCGTATTCAGGAATTGGAATATGGAAGTAGGCGAGCGCGGGCGTTGGAGTTGATGCCTCAGGTGCTGACTCCTGCAATTGAGAGTCAGATCATCACAAGAAAAACATATAAAAAAGCATACACTTCGGAATTTCAGAAACCTATGGTATTCTTCTTCCAGCAAGAAAACAATTTGTTCGTTCATATTCTAACTTCTAAAAGACCAAGGATTCTTGAATTTCATATGACCAATTCGATGGATCACATGATGAAAAATACAATTCAGATGGGATCAAATTTCATATCACCAAAATCAGTGAAGAAAATTTTAAGTGCTGGTAAAACATAAATAAAATTTTACAAAAAGAAAATCCCCATATGACCTAATCAAAACTGCTAAAAACATGAGACTCAATTCAAGTCTTTTGAGGGCTAACGCAAGCACAACCCACCCGAAGCTTAGCTGCAAGGAGGTGATACCACAGTATCTGACTGGCGCGAATCCAGTCGTAACCACCGACACGAGAGATGTTTGAGTACGCTCCAGTGTCGAGAAAATAAAGGTTCAGTAAGCTTGTGTTATCAGACCCCAAGCCTTGTGGACCAAACACCTGGAGGTAGTAGTTCCCAACACCATTGACCTGGATAGGAGTTTGGCTACCTTGTTGGCCCAAAAGAGACTCCATGCTTGGATTCAACACTTGAGAAAGGGAATACTCCATTTTGGTCAAGTAGTTCATCACGTCTTCTCTGGGAAGACTGGATTCGTGGTCATGGTTGCCCAAAACTGCAGCCCAGGGTATTTTGGCATCAATCACCGGTTGGAATGCTTCATCCATCGATGTCGTGGCGTTGTTTGCATCAAAGTCGATGTTGTCTCCTATTCATAGATCCACAAAGAGATTGCTAAGCATAGGTAAACACACCTGGCATCATAAAAAATCACAAAAGAGCGTAGGCATATCTCTTTGTTAAAACACATAGGTCAATCACTATACTTGCAGAGTAGTGAGGATTTGGCGAGATAATCTCTACCATCTCAAAAGACTCCCGGTTAGATTGACAAAGTTCTTAATGTTAAGCTAAATTCACATAGTCCTCATGTGGAGTTAATGATAGTGCAACACAAATGGTGGTGTACACTAACGTTTGTGCGATGCCAGTTTCATAGGCATTAACTTGATATTACATTGGCAACTATTAAGTTTACATCAACCAACATTAACTTAATATTAATTTACACATTATCTTAATATTGATCTGATGTTCCATTTATTTTAGCATTAACTTATCATTAGTACCAAGTGAAACTAATAGGGGAATCTTATGAGATGACGCCCTTCCCCCCAAAAGCAATCGCACCTGTGAAGACGACAAGATCTGGTTTTTCAGATGACAGAAGCTGTTGAATGAAGAGCGTGGTATTCACATCCGAGCATGTCCGCAGTTCCTTAGGAGCCAAATCCTGGCATGGGGTTTTGGCTCCATTGCCGTAGTGCATGTCAGCAATCTGCACTCTCACATCAATCAAAATCAGAGTACTACAGCTTACAAATCCACACAGGAATGCATAAACTCTCACTAGGCATCGATTGCACATTGCAAGAATCCCTAAACGACCAAGAAGCCCAAGTTGCTCCTCATGTTTTCTGGCAGCCTTGAGTGGGACATATGAAGATTTTCTTTTATTCAATTTTAAAAAAACATTTAATCACAAATACAATGCACTTCACTGATTCTAGTAATTAAATTTCTTCCCTCATCTGAATTCTATCATTTTAACAAGAAAATCACTTGCATTATAATCACGAATCCATGGCCCATTAGGAGTTAAACCTAAAACCCTGCCGAGATCCTAGATATAAATTCTACATCCATGTTCAAAGCATCATACGCTACGAACAGGAAACACACGATTCCCGAGGCTTCTGAAATGCTGTTGGTGTTGAATCTGACATTCCACCGCACAATCTCGCACTCTAACACGACGACTTCAAAAGAACACTTTCATAATAATCTTCACGGCCGAATTGCAAAGAAACTGAAAATGCCCGAATTGCAAAGAAAATCTCAAATTCACATGACATTCACTCATACCCTAAATCTACAGTACCTGCAGAATTTTAAACGTCCCGTCGGGGTTAAACCGCAGTTTGGTGGGTGCAGATTGCACAGCGTATACGAGCAAAGACTCGGAGGACAATAAAGTGATCCCCCACACGGCCAACAGGAACAAGAACGGGCATGCTGCAGATGGCGGCCATGGCAAGTCCATGCTGCGAGCGCCCATCCAAATGGTGAATCTGTGCAATCCTGCAGGGTTTGAGCTTTCCCTCGGATTTATCCCGGGCGCAGAGTTCCAGTGTTACATGATCTAGGGCCAAATTCGCTCTCTGGAGTGGGTCTGCACTGCTCAATGCTTCTGCATCGTTCGAAAAGTAAGAAAAGGGTGGCGCAATTCGCACCTTGTTGAAAAGCAAAAATTCTAACGACTTATGCAAGATCCACGCTCGAGCACACATGAAGTGAAAAACTGGAGATCGAAGCGCTCCGTCCTCGGAGTACCTGGACCGTCGACATTATCATCCATGGATGATAACGATTCTGTTCGTCCATCGATTCGAAATACCGGTAGTGGGACCTCGTATGATGAGACTTCTTTTTTAGATCTTATTGGCTGGCTTTCTCTGGTCCCTCCCTTCACACTACGTCCCAAGTCTCAACTCTTTGGGTTCAGGTTCAAGGTCAAATTTTTAACTTTCTTAGGTTGTAGAATGCTAATAAAAATTAGGGCTTTGCGTTGCTACATAAAACCATTGATGATTGTGTTGCAAGGAAAGGGTATCAATTTAAATTTTCATTTTATTTGTTTTCACAATTTTGTTAGCACCAATGAAAGAAGAAACATTAGAAACACACGAAGTAACACACCTTGTTTGTTTAATTTATCTTTTCCCTTCTAATGATATCGCCACCACCAAAAAGTTTTATATTTCAATCTAGGTAAACCTTCTTTGATATAATATCATCAATAGAATATCAAATGTGGGATTAAGAATTTTATAGTGTGAAGGCCAAAGTCCCAATTCTAAGTCCAAACTTATTTCACATAGAATATTATGTAGCAATTAAGTGCCCAAGCCTTTGGGTCAAGAAGTCAAAAAACTGTTTTAGCGGGGACACTTTCAACATCAAATCTGCAATTCTGCATTGGACAAATTTGAACAAAATGTTAGAACATGAGGATGCCTTGAATGGTATTTTTCTTCCTAATTTTATATTCAAAACAATAGTTTAGAGCCCAATTTGGTTCTCTATAGTTGCTAGATCCATATGGGGCTTCAGGTTCTACTTCTTTCAATTGATACCCAAACTTCCAAAAAATATTGACATTAAAGCATTTTGGAGTGCATGGGGACTTAAGGCTTGGAACGTAGTGCAAAGCCCCAAATCCTAATTTTTAGCTCTTCAATGATCAGATTTTGATAAATTAATGGGCCTTGGAATGTAGTGTAAAGTGGTCCTAATTGTTACCAATTGCCATTTAGCATAGTCACTACAATATGACATTTTAAATTGGGTCTTATTGACAAATGAAAGAGAATTCTCATGTACTCTAGTTTGCATTTTTTAGACACTATGTGAAGAAGAGATGAATTTTCAAATTGTTAAATACAAGTGTACTATAAATTGTCGCTAGGTTCTAGTACATTTATTCAGTTGAATTAATATCTTTATTACAAGTAAAACTACATAGACCATATCTTTAGTTAATGGCAATTTTGGATGTACTTATCTAAAATGCTCAACCATCTATCAAAAGATTAATTGAAAGCCAAGCTATTTGGGTTGAACTTGTCTTTTTATTCTAACAGAAACCTATCACCAAGATAAATTGCAAAAGAATGATGCAATTTTTTAACCAATAGGTGCATTCTTCATTCTACAATGATCTCAAAAGTCATCCATCGGTCACTTTGGGACCTCCACATCCTTTTAGGATTCACTTGGGAAGAATGTTGAGGCCCAAAAAATGACTGATGGATGACTATCAAGATTAAAAATGAAGAATGCACCTAATTATTGATCCAAATATCAGATCATTTTTAAATGACTACCTTGGTCCTAGGCTAGTGTCCTTCATGAGTTAACCTTTGAAGGACGCTAAGGGTGAAAATTGGTCAATGGATGACTTCATTGTTCACTATAGAAACAAAGAATGCACCTATTGGTTCAATAATTAGAGCATTTGATGACTACCTTGATTTTGGGGGCCAACATCTTTTAAGGATTAATCCATAAATGATATTGAAGACGTTTTTGGGCCAATGAATGACAAAGAATCTCTCTATGTAGGACCAAAGTGCAACTATTCATCCTCCAAATTTTGTGTGAAAAGGGAAGGTCTTGTATGATAGTTTGTCTTCCAATGAGTACTTTTTCATTTTTTTAAGCCAACAATTCACATGGTGCCCAAACAAATGATTTCCGTGGGACTGGCTCGTTCTAGTCAGCCATCATTTGACAACAACAAAATGATTCTTTCATCTTAAACAATCAAAACAATCAAAAATTAAAAACTAAAACATCAAACAATCTAAATCCCCCTAAAATTTCACCAGTACGTTACGATTTCACCGCATTCCAGTTCATAACAAATCATCCATTGAAACAGAGTTCAAATCGACGGCACCCCAGATCATCCAACGAAAAACCAATAAAATCATCCATCCCCGCGTGTTCGAATGAAAATTGCGACGTGGATGTGAGCTTACAGCGGAGCTTAATCGGAGGTGGCGACGGAGATACAGAGACCGCCACGTGCAGGGCCGAGAGGCCTCCGGAGCAACATTGTCGAGTGAACAGGCAGCTGGTTCAGAGTACAGTGCAAGTTCGTCCTCAGGTCGAATTAGTCAGTCCTCTGCACTGCCACAACATCGCCTAACTTAACCTACTGTTTGCCATTTCGGCCCACTGCATGTAGAATTCCACGTTAATTTTAATTAAAAAATTTGCAATCTCAACATCAGTGGCGAAATCGGACGAAGAAGCGATCCTTATTTGAGTTGCTTGACGTTGCTTCTGGATGCGATTCGAGGCCAGTGATGCGATCGGCGTCGCTTGGTTAACTTGGCCAGGAATCATTCACGTGAGCAATCATCTCCTCTCTAACTTAGGTGTTGAATTTCATTCTTGTCCTTCCGTGCACGATTGGGTTTGTGGGGTGTGCCCTTCTTGTGTGAGTTTGAATTTGATACGAGGTTTTGCTTTAGGGGTTTAGTTGAAATCTGAGGTCATGCGGGGTCCAGAAAATGGGTCGTCGAGCGGGAGTTTTGATCCCGATTGACGGATTTGTGGCTACTCTGCAATTGCTCTGCTGTGGAAATAAAGCCCTAATCTTGGTGTACTTAGTAATTTCGAACCCTTGGTATTATTATTGTGTGTAGAGAACGAAATCCTTCACGTGAGCAATTATCTCCTCTCTGGATGCTGAATTTTGTTTCATTCTGGGTGTTTCATTCTGTTTTTTTCTCCTTCTGGGATTGTCTGTTTTGCATGATGACGATTCTTTGAATTCGTCTCCGAGGGAATACAGTTTGCTTTTTGTAAGCGGGTTCCAGTTGAAATCTGGTGTAATGTGGTATCCACAAAAATTGATTCTCGCACGGGAGCTCAGCTTATGATTGACGCTGTGAGGCTACCCTGCTATTGCAGTGCTTTGGAAGTGGATCTCTAATCTTGGGTGTAGTTGGAAATTTCTAACCCCTGGTTTTATTATTGTGTGTAGAGAACCGACTAACGTTATCAGAGCTGCCAATATGAGTCATAAACTCAAAGTGCTCGTCGTGGGTTGTAGCAGCGGAGTAGGTATTGAGGTAAACCTCTGCACTACTACTCTTGTGCAGGAGGAATAATAATTACAAAAGTAGACTGCAATGGCGGCATGCCAAAACAGTCTGGACTTCTGTGTGCAATTACATAGATTTAGGGCTTGGCGGGTATTCAGTTGTGGTTTACATAAGATGTGGCTTATTATGTACAGTTACTTTCCCATTGATATAGGTAAACCTAATGCCTAATGGATTAGTGCTCGGGAGAGAACTCTACCTGCCTTTGTGTGACGTTTGCGAGTCCTGTTTTGTACATGTCAGTCCTGACGGAACGAGGACATGTTGCAGGTTGTGAAAACTCTACTGACATCAGGGGATAAATTTCAAGTTTATGGTTTAGTGCGAAATAAGGAAAGGGCTGTTAAAGCTATTGGTAAGCTTTTTATTTTATTCATGATGATTGGGTTATCAGTTCTACAATTTCAAATTTGAGTACTTCCTGCATTTTTGTTCCTAAGCTATTGGTAAGCTAATTAGTTATTGGGTAATCCCCCATTAGCTTACCAATAACTAGTTAGGAACTGATTCAAATTTAAAGTTATGTAATTGATATCCCAATTGGTGGTTATGGCTTATCCGTGACACGTGACTTCTGTTCTGAAGCAGCCTATGGGTCATCGAGAGTAACCTTCTTTCAAGGAGATGTCACGAAGCCCGAGACTCTAGTTCCGGCTTGCCAGGAAGTGGATGCAATTGTGTGTACCATAGGAGCAAGAGCAGGATGGCGTCTCCCTTGTTGGAACAATGACAGTCCAAAATATGTGGATTTCCTAGGCGTGAAGAACTTGGCGGAAGCAGCTGCTTCTGTTGGGGTACATTCCTTTGGAATCTCTGGCGGTTACTGAATGCATGGTTGTGGCTTTTCTGTCATCACTTGTTTATTCTTTGAGGTGGGACGGCATATGTTGTGTTGTTAATGGACGTGTTTTGGACTTCTTTGAATCTCTCTAATTTGCCTTTGTCATATAGGTCCAAAAATTCGTGCTCGTGTCTTCTGTGGCCGTGACGAGGACCTGTGATATGGTTTCTTGCATACTGAACTCATTCTACGGGCGTGTGCTTCGATGGAAGTTCAAGGTAATGTTTCAGTAGACTGTCATCTAGGTTCATATCTTACGGAGGTAATGGGCATGTATCATGCATGTTAATCTTAGTGGACGTGGTTGCGTCTTTCATGTTAGCTCATCGCTAGTGGTTTTCTAGTGTTGTGCATCTCTAACGCTCATTATGTACCCGTCTCAACGTCTTATTACAGGGAGAAGAAGCAGTAAGGAGAGCGTACAGGCACGAAGATTTAGCGTACTATATTATCAGACCTGGAAGACTTGTTAATAACCTCGGTGGCATTCTTGGCCTTACAGTTGAACAAGGTAATTGAATTTTATCTTAGGCAAATGGTATCTTGGGAACATTCATTCGTATCTGTGCATGTGCTTTGAGCTCTTAGTTGTACGCTCTTCCGTTATTTAGTTTGCTACGCAGTTGCTTCCATGTGTTTCACGATGGGGCTTGCATGCGACTTCCTCTGTGTAGATGTCGAGTTGCTCTTTATTCATCTCAGGCCGTCGTGTCACGAAACTGTGCCCGTTCTCTCTTGCAAGGTAGTCATTAACTGTTACATTCAATGGTGTCCAGGTGATCAAGGGAAAGGGTCTATCAATCGGATTGACGTCGCAGCTATCGCGGTGTCCTGTGTTGAGGGTCACTGCACACCAGATGTCACCTTCGAAGTTTTCAATAGCAGAAATAAGTATGCACCTTTGGAGGATTTAAACAAGCTGTACACCCTAGATTCAGATGAGCCTGTGTTGGAAGATTCAGAGATTACTGGCAGACTTTTACCCTGACTATTGCTTTTGGTTGAGCATTCATTTTTTTTTCTTCATAAATATTAGACTTCAAATCAGGAAATGGCTAAAAGTTGAGGAGACATCCTTAAAGTGAAAATGTACAGGTCTGATTATTTCAAGCAATCTGTAGTTCTTAGTTGTATTGTCTTAGTTTTAAATAACTCAACTCTTGTTTATAGGCAATTGTTTGACAATTCCAGCGTTCCAGCTGCATCTCTTGATGCTGGTCGTATTACATCAGTAGATGTTTTGGTGGGGATACTGGAATTGCAATTTATGTGCGGTGCATCTGTAAACCATTGCGGAGTAAAGCGCAACAATTTTAGGTCTAGTTAACTTGGTGTTATGCCATTTGTACCAAGTTTGAAGAATACAGTTCTCCTTGAAGTTTTCCTTTGTAGTACTGACATGATCATAGCAATATCGACTAGTGCTGTTGTGAACTAAGCAATCTCTCTGCATTTTTGTTATATACGCTTTACTTGTGCGCAATGATACACTTTGCTTCCACTTATTGATATGCTACTCTGCTTACATTGTACGTTATGATAGGATACTCTGCATTATTGTGAAAAAAGCCTGCGTATTCACAGTATCTGGGAGATCATTTACTGAAATGCTGACCTGTCAATGTTGTGGTCTTGTTGCTCATCGGCAGTCAGTAGTAGGGTGGCAGAAATGCAATAGAGGGTAGGACTAATTTCCAAACATGAGTTCTTGATTTCTTATCATGAATTTTTCCATTCATTTCATGACACATCTACTTGGTTTGGAGTACTTGGTTTGGAGTGTGAAAGTGAGCAAGAAGTAGTCTCTTAAATGAGCGGTTTTAGAATAGTCTACACATTGAACATTTGAACATGGGTTTAGACCAACTTTTGCCTTCTAAAATTCATAGTAATTTCAGTTCAAATGATAAAATTATCGAATTTTGGCAATTCCCCTCATTTCTATCTTTACACCTGTGGAAATATTTCCTTTGCCTAACTATATTCCACATCATGTCCACAATTGCTTATTTGGTTAGTTATTGGTGGTCAATCCTTAATCCCTAAATGCAATACCCTAGGGGATCAAAAGTGTCCTCACATAGTTTAAGTCCAATTCAAAGTGTTGTAACTTTGCATCTAATGTCTAATTTCGATAAAAACTTATTGGAAAATTTGCGTTGTCTTTCCTAATTTGTGCGGTACAATTTTCAGATCAATCCAAGATGTACTGATTTTTTGTAAGCCAATTGAAGTCCAAAGGTTCAAATTGACTTCACCAAAATGCATTTGATGGCTACAACTTTGGGGGCTTGTATCTCCTTCATCCAATGTTTGTTTTCAATAAAATTTATTGGGTTATATTCCTCTTAAAGTCTAGTTATTGTGGTAAAATATTCATGTCAATCTTAGTTGTTTTGAATGTTTGATGTTTGGGAGCAATTCAAAGTTCAAAATTACAACATCTTTGGATTATAGTGAACTTTGGCTACTTGTTTCTTCATATAATATTCTTTTTCAATAAAAAAAAATTGAAAAATTTGCACACACTAGTTTAGTTTGTGTGATTAAAATTTCATATGAATTCAAGAAGTTATGAGTGACTGAAAAGCATTTTAGTAGAAGGAGGTTCAACCTCAAATGTATTTTTTGGGGTATTTTTTGACATTTCAAAGTCAATTTGCAGACATAGTGAGTCAATTGAATGATATTTTCTTTCACCAATGTGTTTGTATTCTGGTTTTAAATCACTTAATAGTTTAAAGTTTTTTCATTTGAGTAGGTTTAGAAATCAAATTTCACCTCCACATGTGTTGCTAGGATAATTTTAGTATCCTTTTTCAATACTAAAACATTGCAATCTTGCAATCTATATAGCCAAATGATTCCAAAGTTTGATTCATGTCATCTACAACATGTACACTACAAGATTGTATAGTTGAGATTTCTATTCCTTAGTGATATTTAGATCTATAAAACTTCAAAAACAATGATATTTTTGAACCCCAAAAGGCCTTAGACTTTTAGGGTTAAGGTAATGTAGGCTAGAAATATCATTCAAACATAGAACAAATGGTTGAAACTTGGAAGATTCAATTTTGTCCTTTTTTTGGGTTCCACCTAGTTGGTTACACTAATTTACATCTAACATATACAATATTCAAGAACAAGAATAGAAGTAGTAGAATTGAAGTAGTGAGGTTTTTCCATGTCAAAAGGACTACTTTTTACTTGACCTTATGTGTTATTTTTGTCTCCCTACCTCCTATAGCCATGACCTCACTGAGTTGTATAAAAAATTCTAGAAGAATGGAGATGTGGTGCTCTCTTGTTGTCCATCCATGGCTTGTGGAGCTCTTAATCTTTGAAAATTGAGAATGCCCATCCTTCTCCTCTAGAGGTGAAGAATGGGTGTGAAGAAAATTTCTTGAAGAATTTTTCATCTCTGCCATGTGCCACTTTCACTCCTACTTGCGGCATCTTTGAAATTCCATTCTGTCTAGTATGGCGTCAGGAATTCCAACTTTTCTAATTGGGTACTTGAAACGTGATGCTTTATCCCATTTAGCTTTGCAAGTAAACCTATTCTCTAGTTTCCATTCTCCATATTCCACACACCAAAAAGGAGTGTCACACCTTCATGTAGAACAGCTCCCCATTGGCTCCTGTTTTCTTTCACCAACTTCTCATTTTTCATAGAAATTTCATTTGTGGAGAAGGCGTGACTGCCCGTAATGTTTCAACTGAAATCAACTTTAATAGAGTTATTTGTAAGGAAGCTTCCGTCAAGGCATTCACAGTCACTCACAGTCATTCACAGTCATTTACAGTCACTCACAGTCATTTACAGTCACTCACAGTCACTCACAGTCACTCGCAGTCATTGATTGAACCAATGGCTTTCCTTGTCTCAGTCTCTCAGATCTGCATTATGATAGGCCGCCCGTTGTTGCGTCCGTCTCTCTCTCCGTCTCTCAGGCAGACACCCCCTCTCCACCCAACCAAACTGACCAATGTAAAACCTTGGACCAATGGCGACACAGATTTGCCGGACTGTAAGGCGATTGGAAGAATAATTTCGCGGAGGGCAGAAAAAGTAGGAAAAAGAAATACGGTATCGAAGTTTGAGCGAGGAGCCGAGGACCCCAGTCCAAAAGCCTGCACGTTTCTTTCACAAATGTCTTTTCCTTCACACACTCTCGCCAGTTCAATCACACATGCTTCGCACTTCCTGCAAGTGGATCATCCTCATCTAGCAGTCTAGCTGCTACCTTAGGCTGGGGGCTGTAATTAGAAGACAACCTCACTGTCAAGCCCCACCCTGCGGAAGGCGAGATTGTACAGAAGAGATTCCAGTTTCCTGCAATCCTGCGAGCTCAGGGTGTTTGTTGAGTTGCGTGAGGGTGGCCATGGGGACTGTAGCACCAGCTGGGGGAGTGGGCGGACTTGTCATTGCAGTAGCAAGCTCTCCATCCTTGCGGAGAGAGAGCAGTCTGGGATCCAGTTGCAGTTGGAAAATGTCGTCTGTTGTGACGGGCGCCAGGATGATGAGCGTGGACGGGACTGCCAGTGAATTGCAGCGCCCGAGCGGCCTCATTCGAGCTGTGGCTAGTGAGCCCCGCGCCGTGAAAAAAGCCGCGCTGGGGTCCGAGCAAGGTGATATATCGATTCGCGTCTTTTAATTTCAGATATTCGCACTCATCGTGTACATCTGAAAATCTTCACAGCTTCTTTCTCAAGTTTGATTCAAGTTTGCGTTTCCAGGATAAGTCCGGGTAATGTGGATAAGACCGTCACCGCATTTCGGGTGTGGCACGGACGCTAGTTGGCCCGTTTGTGGTGTCTTTTCAATTGTGTTGTAGTGTAGTTCGTTTGCTTTTGCGTTTCAATGTAGTTTGAAACGTGTCCGTGGAGAATTTATGTGGGGCTTTCCTTTGCTCTGTACCTGGTTTTTGGTTGCTGTGCTTTGTTGTTGCAATGTGGACGGTGTTTCGTACGGGGTAACAAAACAATGTACGAGATTCAATGTACAGCAAGTCGTATTCTAGTGAAATGCAAGGTAGTGTGGCGAAGTCGTCTCACGGGCTTCCGTGCGCGGGGAACATTGCGTGTTTGTAGAGCTTGTTCCCTGCGAGTGCCAAACAATTAGATTGAACTGTGATTGTGTTTATGTGGGCACTCCATCGCCGTTTTCGTGGCGACCACTGATGTTTGGTGTTTGTGTGAGATGGCAGATGTGCAGCCCCAGGCTAACCCTTTGTCGACCGACCCCAACGGAATTGCCTCCAACATCAAGTACCATGCGGATTTCACACCTTCGTTCTCGCCCTACAAGTTCGAGTTGAAGCAAGCGTATGTCGCCACAGCGGAGAGCTTGCGAGACTCGTTAGTCGAGAGATGGAACCAGACGTTCAAGCACTTCTCCAAGGAGAATGCCAAGACTATCCATTACCTGTCCATGGAGTTTTTACAGGTGGTTAATTAACCTGTTGTAATCAAACTTTGAAATTGAAGTTAATTGTCCTCCTAGGGTTCCTTTTTTACTTTATCTTGACATTTTCGTGAGTTTTTTGCAAAATTGATTTTCAGGGTATGGTTGTTTTAGAGAATCCCTGCCTGCCTTATTTCCAAAAGTTTGGATATTTCATAATTTTGATTTTGATTTGTTGGTTTATTACAGGGGAGAGCTTTGCTGAACGCTGTTGGCAATCTGGAGCTGAAGGATGAATACTCTGAAGCTCTTCACAAACTTGGACATGACCTCGAGGCTGTTGCTGAGCAGGTGCGAAACTTTTCTAGTTTACAGCATTCTTTGTTTGATTTTCCTCTTTTGTAGTGATGATCATGTTGCATCCAATCGAGTTTGTCTTACTTATGGCCATTTTAGATTCCACTGGACTAAGCGATAACAATCAATTTTATTGGTTTTATCTTGTTAAATTGTTCTCTGTTGACTTGACAAGCATCTAAGTAATTAGGTGGTGCTTACGAGGCTTCAATGTGGCATGCTAAAAATCAATTTGGGGTAGCAAGCTTCAAGCTACCTCTTTCAGGTGGCTAGGACATTTGTTACTTCAATTGTACAACATAAATGCAACACATTAGTTAAACATCCAGAGTCTTCTCCAGAATTGACAATTTGGGAAAAATCATTATAAAGTACTATTTAGAAGAATATTTTGGAATTGATATACAAATGAAAGTTGTAGATTTTGAATTTTAGATTTCATCCGTATAGTTGGAATCACCAATGCTATTATCAATATTTTTTATTAATTTTGCAAGGGAAATTTTTAAGTTCCTTCAAAATTTGATTACAAGCAAAATATTACCATTTTTGGAGTAAAACTTGTTGGAATGGATTTCAAAGGAGGTTCTCTTGGCATGGTGATTTTTTGGATATCCAGAGTTTTGAATTAGAGTCAATGCAATTTGGGCTTGGTCAACCACTTGACATACTTCCACATTTGTAATTTTAGAAAAATATATGTATTCTAGTCACACCAAATCCAACCGACAGATAGAACAAGAATTTCATAAAATATCTCCACAAATTAAGATGACTTTCATACAAGCAGCAACAAGAAAAAAACAAAAAAACAGGAATATGAATTTGTTCATCGTCCAGAAATTGGGCGTCAGAGCACTTAAGGGTTAAGCTTGTTATCTCACCCCTAGTTGCGCATGATAAGATACTGTGAATATTTTTGAGAACTTGTGAATATTTTTGAGAACTTGGTTTTAAGTTGAGATTAGTAACTTATTGCCTCAATTGCGTTATAAATGCAATGGATTATTTTAGACCTGTTATCTCTCCTCTAGTTTGCACATGATGTTGGCTCAAATTTGAAGCTTGTTTTTTAAGCTTGCTGCTGCAACCTGTGCAATCTAAAGTGATCCTTACTCTTTGTCGACACAGTTTAACACTTCAAACTGAAGTTAAATGACAAAAGTAATATCTTACTATAAGGCCATGGATTCTTCAGAAGAGCCTCTTCACTACTCCATGAAGGAAAAGATGCATCGTTCCCGGGATAATTCTAACGTAGACCTAATGTATGCAGGAGCCGGATGCTGCTCTAGGAAATGGAGGTTTGGGAAGGCTAGCATCCTGCTTCCTGGACTCGCTGGCGACTTTGAATTACCCCGCTTGGGGTTACGGACTGCGTTACAAGTATGGCTTGTTCCAGCAAACCATCACCAAGGACGGTCAGAAGGAGCAATGTGAGAAGTGGCTGGAGGTACAGTAGTTGCATCAACCTTGCTTGTGACTCTTTCATCTACGTTCTCCCTAGATTTGGGAGGATCCGAAAACGAAGACAAGAGTCCCATTTGTGATGGCAGAGTCCCCAAAGAAAAGGCAGTCTAGTTCCAAGGTGTTTTGCACGATCGATAATGAGCTTGTTTCTGAGGTTTAACAGGTTGGGATCCATGGGTTTTGCAGATGGGTTACCCTTGGGAAATTCCCAGGAATGA
The DNA here is from genome assembly GCA_951230915.1 of Antitrichia curtipendula. Taxonomy (NCBI): domain Eukaryota; kingdom Viridiplantae; phylum Streptophyta; class Bryopsida; order Hypnales; family Leucodontaceae; genus Antitrichia; species Antitrichia curtipendula. The sequence goes on from OX579636.1 coordinate 42,186,345, forward strand.
TATCTCCTACCCCATTAAGTTTTTCGGCAAGGTGGTGGACTCGTATGATGGGAAGAAGGAATGGGTGGGCGGTGAGAATGTGAGAGCCTTCGCTTACGACGTGCCAATTCCTGGCTTTCGTACCAAGAATACCATCAGTTTGCGGTTATGGTCCACCCGAGTGGCCGCTGAGGACTTCGACCTTTCGGCATTCAATGCTGGCGATTACAGTAAGGCTGCTCAAGCGCATGCCAATGCTGAAAGAGTATGTCTACCGTGACCCTCATTGCCATGCTTAAGTTCGGGTACCGCTTTGAACAAGTTGTATGTATGTACAGTACATTGGTTAAGAGAACAATCACAAGCTGCTTGGCTTCTTGTACAAATAACTCTGAACGGTTCTGTGGTTTTCGCTGCTGCTGCAGATTTGTTATGTTCTCTACCCTGGGGATGCAACAGAAGAAGGGAAGTTGCTGCGGTTGAAGCAGCAGTACACGCTCTGCTCTGCCTCCATTCAAGATATTATTGTGCGGTTCAAGGAGAGGTCAGGAGGGGAAATCAATTGGGATGCTTTCCCTTCCAAAGTGGCGATTCAAATGAACGATACGCACCCTACTCTGTGTGTTCCCGAGTTGCTGCGAATCCTCATCGATGAAGAAGGCCTTGCTTGGGATCAAGCTTGGAAGATTACTCAAGCGTGAGGCTCTCTTTTGGTATTCAATTACTACTTGCTGTGTTTTTAACATGCTCTTGTTTTCACACTCAAATGCTCCTGGAGGACGGTGTATTGATTTTTTCTATGTTCTTGCAGGACTGTTGCGTATACGAACCATACCGTCCTCCCTGAAGCGTTGGAGAAGTGGCCTTTGATCGCTTTCCAGAAGCTGTTGCCACGCCACGTGCAAATCATTGAGACGATTGATGACCAGGTGCTAACCTGAACCTTGTTGAGGACTCGTGGTTTGAAAGTGATTCATGGTGTTGTGACAAAACCTAGTTTAGATGGGGTCAATCTTTTAATCACCAAAAAGCAGTGAAAAGCATTGGCTGTTGGTCAAAAAATTAATGAAATTGGACTAAAGAAAGCCCGCATTTGACTTTCTGAAACGGGTTCAAAAAAACATGAGCCCCAATTTGGGCTTCTTTGCTTCATCTGGGGAACCAAATTGTCAAGAATGTCGAAGAGTGAAACTTGACTAATCAACTCAACATTATGATGAGAAACATGCCTTAAATGTCTATCTAGTGAGTAATTCTGACTAAAGTGTTGGTGTTATTGCAGTTCATGACGTTTCTTGCCAGCAAAGTTGACAAGTCAGAGCTGGAGGCGAAGATTGCAAGCATGAGAGTTCTTGAGAACATTGACCTTCCTGCCTCAATAAACTCTCTTATTCCACCGAAGCCAGTGAAAGAGAAAGTGAAGAAGACAACGAAAAAACCATCTACAAATGGTGATGCCGCAACTGCCCAAGCGATCGTGGACAAAGAAGTAGTAGAGGAAGAAGAAGAAGAAGAGGAAGCTGTCCCTGAGAAACCTGCTGCCACAGTACGAATGGCCAACTTGTGTGTGATTGCCGGGCATAAAGTAAACGGAGTGGCAGCTATTCACAGCAAAATTGTGATAGATGAAGTGTTTAACGATTTTTACAAGGTATGTGTGATCCTTTCATTAGGAGTTTTTTTTTATCAGAGAGTCATGTCCTACAACTTGACCAGCACTAGTGGAAAAAAAAAACATCCTCAAGAGTGGGTATCCTAAGAAATCTAGCCACGTTACATTTGGCATAATTTATGTGAGAAATCGTCTTAAATGATGTTACAATTGGTAGGTACTAGTAATATAATGCAGCTAGATTCTCTAGAACATTTGGAGGGAGACGATGAACTTCTTCATCGGCGTATGTGTAGAGGAATATCGTGTGTTCAGTATTTCTGGGTGGTTTGGGTCTGCAGCTCTGGCCTGAAAAGTTCCAGAACAAGACCAACGGCGTGACCCCAAGAAGGTGGCTGTCATTCTGCAACCCTGAACTCAGTGCAGTCATTACGAAGTGGCTTGGCTCCGAGGAGTGGGTTCTGGACACCAAGCAATTAGCCGGCCTCCGCAGCGTATGCAATTGTCCTTCACTCCCAAAGCATCAGACTCCTTTCCTTTCTCCTGTCTGGCTTGACCTTCGTCATAAACCTCTGAAGGACCAAAGCCGATTCATAGTTTTCAAAATGCGCATGCCCAATTTGTGAAAAGTATTTTCAGAGCACCCATTTGATCTGAGATTTTTCATTTGGTGTGACAGTTCGCAGATAACAAAGAGCTGCAACAGGAGTGGACGGAAGCCAAGGTAGCCAGAAAGCAAAAACTGGCGGCGTACATCCTTGCCAAGACTGGATACACAATCAACCCCAACGCACTCTTTGATATCCAGGTGGGTACCGCCAGTTCCACATTGAAGGTCTATGCACTTGATATAATTTTTGCGCGAATAGAGTTATCCTTAAAATTCAACACTGTTTTAGACGTGCGATTCAGCTACCAAAAAATAGACCTGCCAACACCTATGAATCATGATATTGTTCATTCAATTCACTCTTGCGTTTCCACTGTAACAAGTTCAGCACGCCCACCTAAAATTCGAATTTGTGACATGCAATCCTATATAATCGAATAAATGAATATTCTCTATTAATTTAATGTTGCACATCATCTCCTGCTGAACAGGTGAAGCGTATTCATGAATACAAGAGGCAACTGCTGAACATCATGGGGGTCATCTACCGATACAAGAAGATGAAAGAGATGACAGACAAGGAGATGACAGACAAGTATGTGCCGCGTGTAGTCATGTTCGGCGGGAAAGCGTTTGCCACCTACTGGCAAGCCAAACGAATTGTGAAACTGATTACCGATGTTGCGGCTGTGGTGAACAATGACGCCGAAATTGGAGACTTTCTCAAGGTCATTATGGTGCCGGATTACAACGTCAGCGTTGCGGAGGTTCTCATTCCTGCAAGTGAACTCTCGCAGCATATCAGGTATTCATACTTGTCCACAGTCAGCTATCAGTACCACGGATTTTAGTCCGTTACTTGGGTCATTTTGATTGCAATCGCCATTACAATTGGTAGAGTTACTGGTCAAATCTGTTAAATTGGCTTCTTTTAGAACAACACCGAAGTTGTGACATCCAAGTGTTCTAGAAGGCTCTAGAACTTGGACTGTTATTTAGATCAGAAGTTCCCGACCGACCTGCCCTTGAAAAGTGCAAGTCTCTTGAAATTTCGCCCATTTTGACGACTTGGATGTTGTTTTGGTTAGAATTTGCCTTAATTGGCATTCCAATTGGCAGCCCGGCGATCTAGAATACCTCGTGGGGTGTGGTTTTTTTACTAGTGTTGGGAAAGCTGCTCTGGTATTAAGAATGTATTGAGAATCTTTTTTGTATTCAGAATGTTTTGCTGCAGTGAACTCTTGTGCAAAATTGATTAGATTGTGACCAGTGTCTGAGTTGCGAATTGTGGTTGGAGTTCAGTACTGCGGGGATGGAAGCCAGTGGAACAAGCAACATGAAGTTTTCGTTTAACGGGTGCATCCTGATTGGCACTTTGGATGGTGCGAATGTCGAAATTCGGGAGGAAGTGGGCGAGGAGAATTTCTTCTTGTTCGGAGCCTATGCTCATGAGATTGTTGGATTAAGGGCCGACCGAGCAGCTGGCAAGGTATTCTATGCAGTTTGAATTTATATCTAACGTAGTAGGCAGTTCAGATTGTGAGGATAAACAGGCCGTGTGCAACTACAAAGGGTGTCACTGAATGTATTGCAAAAACTGGAATATTGGAGTTTGTAGATGAAACTAGTTGCCAAAATTGTCGGCTGAGGTTTGGGAGGCTTAAGGCAATTATCGGACATAACTAGTGAGCATGTTTGCAATTGTGGACATTGTGAATGCAATTTTTTGGATCAATTCGAAAGGTCCGTTCACAAGTAGCTAGGCTATACTATATAGCCTTCCCCTCCTTGGCGAACGAGAAAGTGACCTCTTTGCTGAGCGTGCAGGAAAAGCGGGTTATGAATTTCTCATTTTAACTCTCACTGTTGCGATTGGGTGTGATATCAGTTTGTGCCTGATCCAAGATTTGAAGAGGTGAAGAACTTCATCAAAAGTGGGGCATTTGGAGACTACGATTACAGTGAGCTTCTGGGTTCTTTGGAAGGCGACACGGGTTATGGAAAAGGAGACTATTTTTTGGTTGGACACGATTTTCCAGCCTACATTGAATGCCAAGACAAAGTTGATGAGGCGTACAGAGACCAGCAGGTACCCAACTGCACCTTAGCTTCTCTAATATGACTACCTGGGGTCCCCAAAAAACATGAAGTCCTATGGCTTTGTTCGAATGTGTATAATGTACAGTACAGATAGTGTGACAAGTGTACAGGATATACCAGGATGTCAATTTAAAGAGGTCCGAGTGTAATCCATCTCATTGTTTTTCTCAATATTCCTTAGCTTGTCATTTGAAGAGCCCTTGCAATTACAGAGATTGCAGACGCTGTGTAGTTATATTATCTTCTTACGGTGCTAACAACTTCACCTGGTCGTCATCCTCTTCACTGACCTAGAATTTTGTTGCAGAAATGGACGAGGATGTCAATTATGAACACTGCAGGATCATACACATTCAGCAGTGACCGCACCATCCATGAGTATGCCAAGGACATTTGGGAAATCACACCCGCACCCTTGGAGTGATTCCCACGGTTTATTTTTTAGGTACAGTCTAGCAGAAAATCTTTCTCTTATTCAATTTTTCTATTATGAGCAGACAGGCCCCAAGAAGCTGCAATATGGAAAAACTTGTAATCTGTCAAAGAAGTTATGTCTCGAGGACTATGACGGGAACTTCTGCTTTCACCAGGCTGAGTGCTGTACATTCCACCCGAAGCATGTCTGAAGTATTCAATGGATCTCGGCAATGTGGTTGACCTTCACGTTTTTAATAGCATAGGGACTTGCGAAGGAACCTTCTTTTTATTCTACATAGGAACTTCAATGCACTGAATTGACAGTATTATGAAGAAAAGAGGCGTGTTTCAGGCTTGCAAGACGGGAGGGATTGTGTGACGGGAGGGATTGTGTGACGGGAGGGATTGTGTGAGAACTGAGAACTGTACTGTGACCGGAGAATTGACTGATATTTTCTTCTCTAAATGTTGAGTTTACTTGACACACAAGTCGTGTGTAAGAGCAGACGCCGTTAACAATGGAGAGCAATTTGTTGAACAATTGCAGGTTGTGATGAAACAAAACTCACGAGTTCGAGAAATGAATGCATTCTCGCCCCCAAGTGTTTTGTCAATGCCCGAAACCAAAAGGGCAAATCTCTCTTATTAGGATGAGGGCTCGATTTGCGTTCTGACTACTTTCTAGCAACCAGAATTTAATGCAGTTTTGTCATTTGATTTTCACTACCTCTACTACAGTGTGAATCCATGACATGTTTTGAATTTGTTTCGCAACGGTTATCACAGTGAGGGGATGACTCACAGTGGAATTCGTGGAATCGACACAGCGGAAGGAAAGCGACATCGTTGTAAATTGCTTCTAGCTTCAAGCATGAACAACATGCTTTACAGGAGCAATGGAGAAGTAATCTTGCACGGCTCTGTAACTTTCCCACAAGCATCATGCATTGCACCTAAAAATATTTGCAGCAAGCTAGGCTGCCTAGTTCAACTTAGGTTATATTTGCAACAATTTATTGCTCATAACGCTGTTTGTATGAGTGGTACCAACTCAAGTACTAGTTTTGCTATCAATTGCTTCTTGCAGCCTGGAATCCTTGAGTTGATCGTGCCGGAGAGAAACTAGCAATTTGCCGTTACTAATGTTCCACAGTTGGACCACTAGTCTTCAGCATTTTTATGAATTATGGTGGATATGATTTCCTCCGAAACTGGGGAACAGTGTTAACCCCCGAAAGGAAAGGCCTTTTTCCGTCAAAGAACACTCAAAACTGTCATTTCTATTGCAAAGTACAAAACTTTTTTAAATTATATTGAAAAATTGAGTCAAGAGCGTAGGAATTATTTATTTATTTTTAATCACTTCATTTTCATTCTTAAAAACAATTGTTATATAGAAGCAGATATGAGATAGGAGGAATAACTAGAGTGTTAATAGTTCTAAAATGGAATTGAAATACACTAATCCAATAGCGAGATTGTTTTAGAAAACAAACAAAATTCTAAGGAACTTCTTTTTTTGAAGATTGATTGTCAAAATAGAATTCAAGAATGAATCTTATAAGTTATTTTTTAAAGAAGATGTTGTAATTGCCCCCAAAACAAGACTCTTCATAACTTTCTCATTGCTAGTCCAAATGGAATGAATCAGAACTTTCTATGAAAGCAAAAGTATTTTCTATGAGAAACACAATATTATCTTGAGTTTTGGTGTATGTTTTTGTATTACTCAGCAAACTATTTTTTGATCTTTGGATGACATAAATTTTGCTCTTGAGCACTAATTGAAATAAAAATTATATTTTCAAAAGCTAATGTATTTTTTATCTTCAAAGAAAGTTTCAAAACATCATGCCAAAAATTGAGATTATAGAAACTTGTTTGAACCTTCCATTGTCCCTTGAAGAGACACTTGGTACTTTAGGGTTTTAACAAAGCATATGTTTCATAGATATCCTCTATAATAAGTCCAATTCTAGTTTCCTTTTGTTTTTCTTTGACCAAAAATCAATATATACTACTATGCTAAGTTTCCTTTCTACTCCATTTCTAAATTTTGAAAAAAATTCAAAATTTAGTGAGCAATAGTATTTGGAAGCTCCATATATTAAAATCCAAATAATAAAATATTGTTTGCATTTCATTTGTACTTTCTTCTATAAAAATGAATTTCAAGTTTAAATTTAACAATATTATTCCTCATTTTCACCTTTATTTTTGGTCAAAATTTGAAATTATCCTAATATATAATTTAATTGATATAAAAATAAAGATTAATGAAATGTATCAAAATGAAATGCCCAAAAGAGGATAGAGATCTTTTAATCCAAAATTCTCTACAATCAAGTGTTCTAATATTTTGTTTTTTGTGTACAAAATAATGTCAACTTAGTACAAAAATAAAGTAATAGAATAAATAAATACTTTGGAATCACAACATAGAATATATTTTCTTGTGAGAGGTTTCTACCTCGGGTTTCTACTTCAATGTTGTTATTTGAAGATTAACCCTTAATCCCTAATTAAGCCTTGCGGCATGATTTCATGCCATTTTTTAATTTTTGGATAGGCCCTTACCAATGCAATATTTATTGTATTCTTGTGAAATTATTACCAAAGGTGTATTTCACTATCAACTTGATGCTTAGAAAATTTTACAACAATCTAAATTGCAGGTAAAAATTATCTCTCAAAAGACATTTTTTTCAAAGTAGGGGCGATTTCAGATAACTATGCCAAAGTAATGTGCTCTTGAAACATGCTTTTGTGTATTTGACATACAAGGTGCATGAATTGACATATACATCAATTATAAAAGTTTGTATTCATGTTGAGCTAGATCTAATGACATATGACACTTCTAATTTAGATCATTATTGTACTTCCCATATGTCTAAGAAGTTGCAAAATGACAATGTATTCTACATGTACGTTGTCATATTTGAACACGACAAAGATTAGATATTACAATGACCTCTAGATGAAAAGCATTTGTAGTTTAAAATTTCAATCTAACAATATATGTCTTCCCATATTTTAGCACATACTTCATATTCTAAGAGCAAAATACAAGACTTTATATAAGGTCCCCATCAAACCTTAAGGTTTAAGAAGATAGAAACTTTTAAGCTTAATAAATTATGCTTGTTCAAGTTTTGTGTAAGTTTTTTGAAGTTGTCTATGCCATATAACAACCTTTGATTGTGTTTGGAACATATTCAAGAAAAAAATCCCCATCTACAATTCCTTAAAATTTTCTATAGTAATTATACTTTTTATTGAAACAATCGGATTCTACCGTGATATAGAGATTGTTCTCTACTTTTATTTTGCTAATAATGAACAAAAATAAAAACTTTGCTCTAGAAGAGCATTAAATGTAGAAAATTTGTAAACGTTGTTAATTCTTATTGAAGGAGTATCAAAGTGCAAAATTTGTACGGTTGAATTTTCTTTAATAAATTCTTTTTTTTCTTACTATACTAAAAAGTAATAGTTTTTGACAATTTCAGCTTGAAATGTGCCTTGGTCATTTATGAGTTAATTAAAATAACGTGATGAACTTAGAATTGATATCTTAATCATAGCGTATGTACAATTTAGAAGTATTATAAGTCATTATTGGAAAAAATTAAAACGGTTGTTTTTGGGCTCAGTGTTTTAAGAACCTTTGAGCTCTCTTTTGATTGCTTTTACAAACTCATTATTAGTATTTGTTGGAAAAATCCATTTTGTACTTTTTGAAGCACATCACCATTTGCTATTTATGTATTATTTGTCGTGTAAGCATAGATTGCCATATACACTACATCAACTAGCCAGCATCAGCATTACATATAAAAAAAATCCAATCTAGAATGCATCACACATATACTTTCAAATGCTCCCCTAGCTACAATGTCACCCCAACACCCAGCTAGGACTACATAATAAATGTAGCTGGATCCAAATGTCATAACAAAAGAACTACTCATCATCTCTTCACATTTAAGTCAAGGTCATGGGTCGGTCGACGTATGCAAAAGTGAGTCTATTGTGGCATGAAAAAAGACTGTAGGCTAGGTGCAAATGTGAGCCCCATCTTTAATTGACTTCGACAAGTTTTTGATGTTAAATTTCAATTAAGTCTACTCCAAACTCGAGCCTTTTGTATTGTACATCTAGTGCCTAATTAGCTCAAACGGAAATGATGTCATCATGATCATAAGTAATTTGTTATCTTGAAGTTCTTCAATGCTTGTCCAAAGACGGAGCATGACTTGAAGACCTTCGACAACAAGGGCAAATCCAATCTCCTAGAGGTAGAGTAGATAAAGGTAGAGGCAAGCATACCATATGCTAACCACGTTGGCATTGGTCACACAATAACGTAGTAGTCGCACCTTTCTTCTCTCTACAAACAAAACATGAAAGACCGTTTGGAACCATTGCCAACTTAGGGTGTTCAATGTCTTCAATAGGTAAGTGACAACGTGCACAATTCTTTGAATGCTCTCAACACTCTTGTCCATCTTTGCCTTCCAACAACAGATTGTCACTAGACAAAACATTCTTGATTTGAAGGATAATATGTCTTGCTTTGACATCTAAATTTGTAGGTGCCTCATGTTGTAGTTATACATAATCTCCCTTTGAAAATCCCCGCAATTGAGGTTGGTAAGCACTGCTTCAAATGCAAGCATAATGTAAAATATCACAATATTGAGCAATAAATAAATTCTACATGGCCATTGGGATGGCTCTCTTGAAGAATTTTGCTCAATCATATAGATATTGAATTCAAACTTCTAGATCATCTAAATCCACAATAATAGATAGCTTCTCTCATACTAAGCTAGGCAAAATAGGCTCCCTTCCATATAATAATTGATAAGGGATGTAAGACACCAAAGATGCATGTCTAATGAAACAATAGCCCATAGCAATCCAAAGCAACATCAAATCCCAATTCTAATGGTTTCTACAAAGCAATTCATACTTTCATGAATCACACTTTACTATTTGAAAAATCCATTCAACCAAGCCATCTACCTCATGGTGATCTTTAGAGGTGGTGTAGTGATCTATCAAAGCCCTGGTGCATAGTGCCATAGTCACATAGACTTTCAAAAGAATTAGGAAATTTTTTGGCCTTGATACATTAGCACCTCAGCCAATGCTCCAAAACATGCTAAAACAGGATCAAGAAAAGTCGTAGTTGCCAATTGTGAAGACACTACTAGAAATGCCTACCCTAATTTGCACGTTTCTATTGATTCGGCAATTTTTAAAAAAATTTCTGTTGGTTTGGCGAACAATCAACACGTTTCTGCTGTCCAAACCAACTGAAAGTTGTTAATTTATGTCTGAATCAACTGAAAGATGTTGATTGATGTCCGAATCAAGCTATCCAAACCTACTCCCTAATCAACCTAAAACAATTGATTTTTCAGTGGGTTAGGACACGCTTTTTTCTACTAGTGAGAGTTTTGTGGTACTAGAATAATAATTTCTATTTATTTGCTAAAATATTCAATCATTACCAACACATATTTGGCCCCATGTGAGGTGACAACAAGTGGCCCAGCAAAGTCGAAAGACCAACAGTAATCCACATTCATGATGGACAGATATTACAACTATAGTGATAAGGTGTTAAAACTTGACCTGACTTGGTCACACACTTCACACCAAGAAATATAACTAAAGCGGTAACATGTTGGTACATGTATGTCCACCAATATTTGTTGTACAACATAGCATGTGTTCTGCACACTCCAAAGTGTTTGAGCTCCTTATGCACTTGCCACACAAAAAAAACCTCTCTAATCTAGTCTTGGAAAATGTATCTAGTTCCATCTGGCTACACACAAAATAACAAGCCATTTACCCAACAAAAGTTGTCATTTTAGTGACTAACACTATCTTGCTTTATAGCAAAGATTCCTAGAGGAAATGTTCCTCACATCACTACAAACAAGAGACTTGTTAGCCTCCTCATCTTGGTCATGAACAAGGGTTTTAGAAGCAAATCATGACATCAATGTAAGATAAGCAGTTGTATGCTAGCTTGGCACTACTTCTTTGTCACAGTCTCTATGCCATATGGCTCCGATTAAATCCTCATTTGAAAAACTTGGATTGCAAGAAGATCCATCCACATCCAAACAAATTTGCTAGTGAGTTTATCTGATTCTATAAGTCATTTCAAAGCCTGGTGATCAGTGACCAAAGTAAATTTTGCCTATACAAGTACAGCTAGAAATATGCAATGGCCCAAACTGTTGCTAAAGCCTCTCTTTCATATGAAAAATAATTGGATTCTACATTGTTGTTGCTTCTAGATGCATAAGCCACAATATACTCCCTTCCTTCTTCATCTTTCTTTGTCAATATTGCTCCTAGACGGCTAGACCTACAATGCTCCAATTTGTGTGCAACTGAAAGAATAAAAAAACATTAGGGTGTCAAAGCACTAGTTTTGAATTGAGCCTCTGCTTCAACATATCAAACACATGTTGCTATTCACAATTCCAATTCCATGGTTGGTCTTTGCTTGTGAGAAAAGTAAGAGAATTGGCAATCAAACTAAAGTTTTTGACAAACCGACAATAGTAATTTGCCAAGCCAAGAAATGTATGAAACCGTGGTACATTGCTAGGTACTAGAATCTTTTGTAAAGCATTCACCTTTGCTTGTTGTATACTAAGACCTCCTGGAACAATCATGTGGCCCAAGTATGACAATCTATCATGGAAAAACTTGCACTTGCCAGGACGCAAGTATAGCCCCATTGTTGCAAGTGTTCAAATACCACTTGTAAATGCTTCACATGTTTTTGTGGACTACTACTAAAAATGATAACATCATCTATGTAGTATCTGGAAAAAGTTAAGCCAACCAATACTTGGTCCATCATCCTCTAAAGCTCAACTACTTCATTCATCAGACCAAATGGAAAAAACTTGCAGTGATAGAGTTGATCCTTGCCATTTTGATCAACTCTCCAAAATGTTGTCTTCATCTATTTTTTAGAAATAGAAGCAACTAGTGATAGCCAAATCTAAAATCTAAAATGCTAAACACTAGATAAAATCTCAATACATCAAACAACTCTTTTGGCACTGGCATTGGATATCGGTCCAACTTAGTCTTGGGATTAATTGAACAATATTCACTACACATCCGCTTCTCTATCCAGTTGCCAAAGATATCTTTCTTCAAAGGCATAATTGTGGCACAAGTATACTCTCCATTGGAGAGCTCAATCAATCTTGTTGCTAACACTACAAGAATCCCTCGGGTTTTTTGACACTAGCAACAAATACATATGTTTTTCAAAACAAGAGCAAAAAGATGATATTGTAGCCACAAGAGGCATAATTGAGTTGGATGTTCCAAAAAATATTTGGATATTCCAAAAAATATTTGGATGTCACAAGCAAAAGGAGTTGATATCCTATGTAATGGTGATGTTCCAAGAAACATCAAGAAAAACATAGTCGTGTTCTGTACAATGTCCAAGAAAACATGAAACTACCACATTGGCAAGGATTTTGATTTAATTCCAAGTAAATTAGTGAAAGTTATTATGGGCTAAGGTAAGACCTTGACCAATTGTGAAAACATAGGAGAAGGACAACCACATGGCATGTTTTTAAAAAAATTAATTAATTTTAATTTTTAAATTTAAAAAAAAAATGGCACTTAACTTGATATTTGAGTGACATGGCATCTAACAAGGATGAAGTGGCATACCACGTCAATATACTTTGACATTATATGAGAATTTGAATGATGTTTTTTTAGACATCAATTAAAATATCAACTGAGACATCTAGATATTTTTTGCGATATCAACTGAGACATCCAGATATTTTTTGTGACGTTAACTTCGACAATTTTGTGTAGTTCAAAAAATTCACATACTCCATATGGTTTGTCTTCCCTCTTACCACCCCACTTGTATAAATAGTTTGTTTTCTCATGACAATATAAACACAATATGTGACTTTTCAAGCCATGCAACATAAATATCAAATGCGGTATGGCATATTTTGTATGATGTATTGTATATGATGTATTGTATATGATGTATAATGTATGGCTTATAATATATGGTATATTGTGTATGGTATACTCTATATGGTGTATGTCCTAGTTGATGTCGCAAATGGTGTATACATTGAAGTTGACATCTCAAAAAACGTTTAGACATCTAAGTTGACATTGCTAAAAATAGTATCATAATTCTTCTTGGCACCTAAGTTGATATTGCTCAAAACAATATTAGTCTTCTCAAATAACGTGATGTCAAGTGTAATGTCAACTGTCACATCATCTCTAGGTCGTCCAAAATCATGGGCTAAAGTAGCAAAAAGTCGTTGAGTCAAAAGCTCATCTTGAGCTTGCTGCTTTAAATGAAAAAATAAAAGTTTGGATGAAGTCAAATGAAGTTTGGAATCATCCTCTTGGTGAAAAAACTCAACAAGGGACAAAAATTAGAGTTTGCTTTCAATCTGAGACAGTCCATGAAGAAGGCGAAGGTAGACCTCCGACGTAACGACACGTTGATTAACTATACCACGGAGGATACGATGTTGATAAATGAGAAAGTACCGTGGCATGAGCCTTGTAAGAAGGATGCAAGGCTTTTCCAATTCCTCATTGAAGGAACAACCATTGAAAAGGATATTGTTCTCAATTGCACGACAACTACTGGTAAGTTTTATATTGAATGATTTTATATTGAGATTGTAATTCATATATTAATCATTCAATTAATCACTTGGATGTGGTTTATAACAAGTGCATCAATTACGGTTTGTTGCGACATAGGAATCCACATTGTGGCTTTGGAGGATAGCAAAGACATCTTCAACGCAATTCTCTCATGCATGTAGAAGATCACTCCGACAGTGGTGACAACAGAAGTGGAAGTGGAGGTTGAGCTGTTTGGAGATCGAGATACCATAGATGTCAAGGTTTTCAAGTACGCTTGGAAGACTAAACCTAATAAGTAAGTTTTCAAAGGTCTCAATTTTATATAAACATGCAAATATTTGTATTTCATGATTTTAATATGTTTTCATGTGTTTTTATAGCCGTTAGGGTTTGATGTCGGCAATTGCAACATTGCAAAAACAAAGGCTTCCCTTCAGTCCAAAAGAGTCTTTTGATCTACTATTAAGTCTTATGTGGAGCAGTTGGCATTGGTGTTTGTGGAATTTGATTGCTTTAAACCAAAAAAAGCATAGAGATACTTATGCTTTGAATGTTATTAAACGCATTACAAGAAATTCCTATCCTATTTTCCATCACAATTGGAGTGATGTTGATATCAACTGCCATAATTTTTGAAGCACAAGTCCAATGAACATAAATCTTTTATTGGAGATGTCTATTTTGATGATCATTAGATCTTTTATTTTTAGAAATTTTAAAATATAATTTTATATTTAAAATTCAATTTTATTAATTTGTCACACTTTGAGGTTTAGAGGTTTTCATTATGTTCAGTGTATCCAAATTGAATGATCTGGAGTTGAAATTTTGGTGGTCTATTTCTACACTATGCCTACCAAGGGAATTTAAAAAAATATTATTTTATATCCTCTAGGTCTATGCAAATAGGACTCCCTTGTATGAGCACTTTTGAACATTGAGGATGGTGTCAACTCCATTTTTTTGGTGAAATTTAATCACCATCAAGTCTTTACAAATGTCCAATTTTTAGTTACTTTTGGTTCATGATTTTACATTTACTATTAATTTAAAACTCATTGTTTCTATTTTTTGTGACAATCTTTTTTCCCTATAGTTTTGTTTTAGTACTTGCAACGGTACTTTTAGCCATCAATTTTTACAATCAACGGCTAAGATTGTTTTGCTATGTAGTACTCATAGTACTTCAGGATTGAAATGCAGATTTTGCCAAAATGCTACAAAAATGAAAGGTGTTTTTTGCAACAATCCATTAGATTCTTAGATGTTAGTGCATCAGAGGGTAGAGAGACTTCAAAGTCCTCTACCAACAAGGATTCCGCAACCCAATCCACTCCAACATAGACTCATGAGATTGACATATCTCATGAGTTAATGTATTGTGTCTTGATTTTTATTATGAGTAGATTTGTGTGTTTTATGGCTACATCTTTGGCATGACTTGAGTCCCTTTACAATTTTACATTGTGTCATTAAAATCATAATCGAGTACAATTGGTTGTTGCAACAAAGAATTATGAAAAAGATTTGTAAGTGATTTTAATTTTTATAAAATTAACGTACATTTCTCAAAAATCAAAATTAACTTAACCCACTATCATAAGTCTTTGATACATTTTTTTCCAAAAAAATGTTCCTACTCACAAGCTCACATGTTAGCAACTTTGGGGAGTGTGAAACTAAATTGTCTTGAATGTAGGGTAGTTGCCCAATCATAATTTGAAAAAACAAATTGGTAAAAGTAGTTTGCAGCCTATTTAGGTGATTCAAGTGACTAGTTATTTTTTAACCACTTCCAAAGTCTCGGTCCAATGAGGATATGTAATTTTTTTTTGTGATTAATGCAATGGATTTCATGTGCCTAATTTGTATATGTGTGTGGGTTGGGGTTGGGGTTGGAGGTGATGGTTAATGTTTGCATCATTGTGTATAAATACTATATGCAAATGATGTGTATGTGTCAATGGATCAAGTATTGTATTTATGATTTGAAAATGATGTTGTATTTATAAATTTTGATTGAAATTTGAAATTTACCTAATTGTGAAATGTTGATATTGAGTGGGTGATTTTTATATAGTTATATGTGCTAAATTTAATTCTTATTGCATTGAGATGTTATGTACTTATATATATTGTGTATGCTACCAAATTAGAGCTTAGTTTACTATGAGTGTTTCATGAATGTAAAAGTTTGAACTATGTGTTATATAGCCAAATAGATCATAAGTGCTTAGTGCATGTATTTGCCTGTATATGTTGCCAAATTGGTATTGCAAATAGTTGGATGTTTGAATGAGAGTTAAGAATTTGTGTTAATGATGTTTTTGGAGCTATGTGAATGTGTGTTCTGTGGATTCAATTTGGAGTGAAATGTGTAGCCTAAATGTGTGAATTTAAACTAAAATTTGTAAAGTTTAAATGTTGACTGACCTAATTGGATGTTATTGATTTTGTTTGAATACTGAAAGATAGATCAACCGAGTATTAGTGCTTTGTCTTTATTGTCTAAGAGTGGAAATTTAAAAATTTGTTGAATATACAACTTGGAATTATTATTATGTGGTTTACATTGTTGAATCAAGTAAGTGAAATTTGTGTGAGTTGGATTAATTTTATGCAATGTTGAGAGGGCATGTATAAATCTTAATTGGAATTCATTCGAAGTGTGGGATTTGTTTTTTGGCATTTTGCAAGTTGGTTGTGTGTTCAACTTGTGAGTGTCTAAAAGATCATTGTTTGTATCAAATAGGCAAGTATGAAACAACTAGCTGCAACATGAGTTCAAATGGGAGATTATTAATTGGAGAGAGTTGCGGTGCAAAAAAATAACTGAATAGGAGTGCTATGAATGTCTAAGAAGATTGCTATTGTAAAAACTTTGAATTGGAATAAGGAGCAGCATAAAATCAAAGGTGGAATTGAAATAAAGGTGGAGTAAGAAAAACAGGAATATTCAAATTGGTTATAGAAGTCCCAATTGGAGCAAAGCTAAAAGAAATATGAAAGATTAATTGGGGGAATTCTTAATCCTTGTGGCCTTTAGAGTGGAGTAGGGCAATCGCACACTATGATCGATCCCTATCAAATATACAATGCAGTAAAAACTAGTACAAAATGTATCAAAATTGGTACTAAATGGAGCCAATACACCATTTATACCAAGATTTAGTGTTGGCCCATCTGAATCAAAAGGTCTTTTTATAAATTTATAAATTTTAAACAATAATTTAAAGTCAAAATTTGGCTCTCATACTAAAATCACACATTTGCTAGGATATTTTCTTATATAGGCCCTAAAAACTAATTAAGTGCCTAGTCTAAGTACCTAAACATTAAAACATTGGATTTAGCTCATTGAATTGTAAGAATGAAACCCCAAACTAGGCAAAAAGAAGTACAACAATGCTAAATATGAATTTGTGCCTGTACAAATGTTTAATGTTTGAACTCCATACATTCAGTTAATTGATGAAATTCACTTTTTGTTATGCTATTATCAATGTATGAAAAATATAAGACTCTGATCCATTTTTTATTTATTTTTTAAGTCACAAAAACTATAGAAAAATTGACTCCAAACTTTCATCTTGTGCAATTTTTTTGCCGCGACTACGATTTTGGGCAACTGTAGTGTGCTTTTACCCAATGCCAAATTGTGCAATTAAACCAAATAGTGAGGAATTGCAATTGCCTAATTGGAAGATATTCTTTTAGCCAACATGTGTTTGTATTTACCAAATTGGATCATCTTGTAGCAAACCTACTTATTATTGTCTCCTAGAGTGAACTTCACATTAGGATTTAGATTTCCAAATCAGATGTCTTGATTCCTTCTACACCATTACATAACATTTTTGAACTTCAAGGCAAGGGTCCCTTTGATTTCTATGAATCAAGTCTCTTTCAATAGAACATCTTCAATGCAGACTTGCCCATGTATTAACCCCTAAATGCCCAAGGCACCCAAATATGGTGTTTGCAAAACTTTGAAGTTAAATAAAACCTAACCAAATTGCTATTTTTAGTATTTTATACTTTTTTAAAATTCTTCTTGAAGTCTAGTTTTAGCATCAAAAATCTAATCTTGAAAATAAATTATAGTGATTTTTCTATTCAAGATTTTGTGCAAGGGTACCCATTGCAATCTTGACTTCTTGTAGTGTTGAGAGCTCTTGAGAATGAGCCTCAAATACACTTGATCTTGGAAAAAAATCACATTCAAAATTCATTCAAAAAAATTGTAAAGAGATTTTAAGAAGCCATAAATTGAATGGGGTTATACATGTTAGGCACTTTAACCTCATATTTTTGTGGTCACCAACTTTTTAGATTTGACTTGTGAAAAGAGGATTGAAAGACTTCACATCACTTTTGCAGTTTTAACACCCTCATGGTCAAACATTATAATCTTTCACTCCATACATGTTATTGTTGTATTTTCTTTTCCTATGAGATCTCTAACATGTCTTGTTCAAATTTGTACGGTTATAATTTATAAAAAATTGATACAATTTATCAAAATGTTGGCATTTTGTTCAATTTAGAGCAAATTTCAAGATGCTCAAAATAGGCCTTGGGAATTTCCAGGTTAAGGGCCATTGTGTCACATATATATTCTTGTTACATTGATATTGTGCAATGATAGGGTTATTTCCTACACATATTTGAATGCAGTCATAGTGATGATCAATAAAAAGAACTAAATTTGAAACTAGATGAAAGTTAATGAATTGGATGATATATCACTCAAAATGGATGAAGTTTTGATGGCTTCGGCGATTGTAGCGTCTGCTAGACAGTGATTCTCCATTGATCTGCAACGTTCGGTACGCGGTGATCATCCTCGTGACTGACCTTCTCTCCCGCTTATACGTCTACGAGTCCTTGGAATTGACCCATGAAATCGCTGAGATCGTGAACGGTACTAAATTAGCTGTGTTTTCTACTGTTGGGCCATCGGTGTCCGCCTTTCAGAAGTAAAGCTGAACAATTCTTCATCATAACTAGTGGCATTGCACAAGTTTCTGAGGCCCATTGGGTAAAACTTTGCAAATGACCTCTGTGATGTTCAGTGATTGTCTTCTTATCCTACAGTAGGGAATGCTTTCAATTTATTTCTTGGTGTGTTTGAGCTCATTGTCAACAAGTTCCATGCCATCAAATTTTCAGCATCATCTGGAGGGAGGTCTTTTGTGGAAACCTCCCTGTACTGTACAGTACAGTATTTGTTGCATTGAGTCCAAGGTCTTCATCTGCATTGTGCTTACTCCGGAAGTTTCTTCTTCTATTTCTCTTTTGTAATGCAGACATTCGCCTGTGTCATTTTAATTTCTGCTTAATCTGTGTAACTTACCTCTTGTTTGTGTCTGCCCGGCCACCAGCCTCTTGTTTGAATCTTCGCTGGCGGTTCCATATGTTTAACGAACTGAATTATACTCAAGATTTATAAAAGTATCTCTTTATTTTCTCAAGATTGTGGGGCGATATTGGATACGAGAGGGGAGGATACATGTTCAATAAGCAACATTATATATACAAGTTAAGTTCGTAAGAGAGCACTCCAGAGAACGAAGATGATAACCACCATGAGGTCCTGCTGCGAAGTTCGTATCATGTAGCTCGCATTGACAACACTTGAATAGACTACATTGTCCTGGATATACGTTGTATATCGAGGAATTGTTAAACCTTTTTCGTAGGGTTTTTGAGAGATTGAAGTAGACAATTACAATTTTTATATACGAATGCAGTTGCTTTTGATGTTCTCTTGATTCTTGACTGTCAGGCCCGGAGTTTATGACCGTGCGCTCAACTCTCAATGGTTCTGCCTACTCAATTGTTAGATGAATTGAAGGGTCATATGCTGTAGTCACATTGCTCTTCACCTTTTAACTCGGTGATTTGGTCCGGGTTAGCAAGCATGTCGTGAACAACTATGGAGTTGGCTGTATAGCCAGGCCAAGCTTTTGGGGATGTCCGCTGTGTCCTTGCGTCATGCAATAGTACCTGGAAGTCGGAGCAAAGAGTGGAAAATCGGTGCACTTACGAAGTCGATGTGAAAGCTTTGAAATTAGGGTTTCCAGAGCATGTGCACAAAGAGATGGTTAGGCTACATACATTGTTGATTAACATGAATTTTCTGCTGAGCAGCTGGAGGATTCAATCTTGCAGCAATGAATCAATTATGGAACGTTGTCTGATCTGGATGCATAGAATTTGAGTATGACCTAGTAACCCCGAGGACTTTTGTGAGAACATACATTGTGATAAACAAGTAGGAAACTAAGTATCACGAACCTCTGTCGCGGTTGTCCCACTGATTTCCACTGTCTTGCAGCTTCCTCTTGAATGTGCACCATTGCCCAAACACTATTGCAGCGTCATCATTCGCGAAGGTGACCTGGTGTTCGCAGTCCAAGGGCGGTGGCTTTGTCCAGGTAGGTCGTCTAAATAATAATAGTTCTGGAAGAAAGGAAAAACTGGGTTGATTACGAAGGACTTTGTCATGCAGCTTTCTCCAGGTCCTTTTTTTCTGCCCTGGCTTTCCTTTGTGCCTTCCTTCCAGTGGGCTGCTGCATGCCAGGGACTACTCCTCGGTTTGTGCTCATTGTCGATCGAAGCAGAGGTTGGTCTATGCATATTCCCTCTCATCCTAGCAGACGGGTTTGTCCTGCTGCTGCCTGAAGCTGCTGAGGATGTTTTTTCAAATCCATGACAGTGAATGAAATCATATTAAAGTCCATGCTTCCACCTGCACAGTATCGTCGGGGCTTGTCCACGTACTGTACAACAAGGCTCATATATGCAGTGAGTGCAGGCCCTTGCAGAGGAGGTGGAACAAGTGTCTGATTGAGCTCTAGCGCAGACGTACCACTGCAGCTGTAGGTGCCTTTTTTCATCTGTACTTCCCCCCCCCCCCCCCCCTCCCCCCCGCCAATTCCTGACTGTGGCTACATTCCAAAACATGGACATCATATGCAGCAATGGGAACTTGGGACACAATGATCCAGTGAGACAGCCGTTAAGTGTCAGTGCAGTGCGTCTCACTGGACGGTAGTAACACTCCTTTCACATGTGGTGGAAGGAAAATGGCTCAATCCATCCAGCAGCAACGAAACCATGCATGTGAGCTCGTGAGTTGCGTCCAAGCTTCAAAAATATCAATGAATCCTGGGTCATGGATATTCGAAGAGCATCAGAGCTCGCGAGTCGCGACCCAGCAAGCAATAGCCACGTAATTTGGATGCCTCAAACCCAATTTGTGCAATGAAGTGTACTTGAGTACTTTGAATGTGATGATTTGACACAGACCAACGACTTATTAAAAATATCAGCACCTGGTTGCTTACTCAATGATATTAAATAAGTAAGGGTGTCGGTTTATGTGCTTAGGCTTAGGTGCAACATATGCTGCAAGGCATGCTAATGTACTACTCGTGCAACTTACAGAAGTAGGACCGGTAAGTTGCGACCGGCTTGATCATACACTCCTTTGCCATGTGGTGGGTCTAGTGCACATGAAACAAGCAAATCCTCGTGGTCCCTGCAGCTCCTCAATCAGCCAGATAAGGTTAATTGTGTTTATGACTGAGACCTGTTCTTGCAAAGTCGATCATGATATCTGGGATATTTGGGGTCCGTTTTTTGAAATGCTCAAAGGCGAGTGACGAGCCAGAACATCCGTGAATGGATGATATTCAAAGTGGAGAGGCATCATTCCGTCTGGTTCACAATCAGGTTCCTACAGAATTTGGGTAGACTTTTTCACCTGTGTAGGAAACAAACGGTGTGATCATTCCTGTGGGTGGGCCGGTGGGGTAGAAGCTGACTGATTACCAGTCCTGACAGGCCCCTTCAGTTGCATGAGGATGGGACTGAGGACCAATTTAATTCGCAGGCCAGGCACTTGGTGAAAAAGTATCTGATTTCCCAGTTCCCCACAGCTTCTACTAGGCCTCTAAAGTCCCGGCCCCAAGCTCTATTCTAGAAACTAGCTGATAAATAAACCCTAACCCAAAGATTCACACATGATCTATACATTTTAAACCTTGGTTAACCCCTAAAGTTCTATGACTATGTTTTCACCAAAAACACTCCAAAACTGCCATTTTTAGTACAAGTACCAAATTTTTGAAAAAAATAAATTTTGACACATGTAACCGTAGGATCTTATAGTAAACTAGTTTTAGAATATGTCGAAAAAATTTAAGAATTTTCCACCATGCGGATTGGAAGATATTAGCATTTGAATTGGCAAAAATCTTTTTTTTGTCCCTGCGAAAAACAGGGCAGCTGCACTTCACAAGGTCACATTTGTATGAAAAAATGTCCAAAATGGTGGTGCATCTTTGAATTCTTTTTCCTAAACAAGTTCTCTACATGCTTAAAAAATTTCAAATCATTTGATATTGTACAACATATACCAAAAAAAAAAAGTAAGTAGAAAGAAGTAGAGAATGATCCAAAATACTAAATTGTTAAGAATTTAATTATGGAATTGAAAAATATAAATCCCAATGGTTGTAATGTTGTAATAAACAACCTACATCCTATGAAAAAAAAAATTTCAAAAAATATTAAAAATTGAGTTAAATAAACAACTTCAAAGTTTATTTCAAAGTAGAGAATCTAAAACTGCCCGCAAACTAAAAATCCTCATAATTTTTGATTCATTGGTCGAAATGGAATGATTCAAAGCTTTCCACGTATATATAACTCTAGAAAACCAATTTCAAAATTTTATTTTTGAAAAAAGTGATTTTTTCTGGTCTGCCCGGACTGCCTAGTTACGAAAAAAAGTAACATATTTGGCCATAACTTTTGACTCCTATTTCCAAATGTCATGAAATTTAGTGCATATGAAAGGTACTCCTTGCGCCCACCTTCTATTAAAATTTTAGACAAAAATATGAAAATTTCTAGTCACAAGTACCTGCCCAAATTTTTTATACTGCCCAAAATCACATGCTGGTGCTTTAGGGGTTAAAAGGACAATTGGACAATTGTTTCCCGAAGGAACATTTGGAGATTTGGGCACATCAACTGAGCGAAGTCAATTCTGAATGGATCTTTTCAGAATTTTGACTCACAAAAGGTGTAAGGTGGAAGCACCCAAAACCGTCACTTTAAGGAATTCAGCATACTTGAAGGCAGCATTTCAAAAAAATAAAAAAATTCTGATGTTAGCGAGAGAAAATCATGAATTTTCCAAAAAAAAATTAGATTTTTCGGATGTCATATGTAATTTCTATGATTTTTCAAAGTTGTGGGTCTCTAGATCACTGGAACCATCATGTAGGTGCACCCAAAACTGAACCCTGCGGAAATCAGCTCTTAAGCCAGTCAGATATTGGTAAGTGTCCTTCAAATATGTCAACCAATTAAAGCCAAGCATTTGGTTGACGGATTAACTAAAGTCTAGGGACATAATTAAGTGAGTCTAGGGTCCCTGGCAAGGTACAGGGACGAGAATGGGTGTTTTCACCTTAGACATGTACCCTATTTGTGAGAAGAAGAAATAAAATTATGATTGGGTTCCCAGATCAAAAGTTATAGTGCCCCAAAGAATCCAAGCAATTCGGATAGTTCTGACATCTTTCGGGCATCTTTTACTACCCCCCCACATGTACTTTTGAAGTTTGGCATGTATATAAGTAATATTAGATGGTATGAAATTGTCAATGAAAACTAAATTTAGTTCTAAAATCACACTTCCAAGAAGAGTCAAATTTTGTTAACTATGTCAAATAATTTTCAAAACAAAACATCTTCTTCTAACTTCAAATGCTATAATCTTGCAATCTATGTTGAATTCTCAAAGATTTTGAAATTCTTTCCATACATTCTCAATGATAGGTTCTATTTTTTGGCCATTCAAATTTATTTAAAACATATTCTCCAATGCACAAGAAATCATCAGAAAAATGGCTAGAAGTGATTGTTGGATTAATTAACCTCCATGTATTGCTAGGTGATTTAGAGTAAGACAAACCTTTTTATCAATTTTAATATTTTGTGCAAATGTACCTAATAAGTTGTAGTACTCAATGGTGTAGAGTCTCAATTGTGAGTAGAGCAAAAAAATCTCACTCTAGGGTGATTGCAAGAAATACGTGTACTATTTTCCGTCACAATTGGAGTGACCAAGTTGCCATCGATCATAACTTTTGAAAAATGAAGCCAACATACTTGAAATTTTTACTAAAAATGGCTAACTTGGAAATCATGAGATTCCTTATTTTTAATTTTTTTTGAAAAAAACATTCTATAATTAAATTTTAATTTAGCTAGTTTGTCACACTTTACATTTTAGGGTTTCTTAATTCTAGAGAGTATCCAAAATGAATGATTTAGAGCTAAATTTTTTGTGGTCTATTCCCATAGTAGAGGGACATGTGCATATTAAAGGGAATCTAAAAATATATTATTTTATGGCATCCATATTTGTACAAATAGGACTCCCTTATATGCGTACTTCTAAATATTGAAGATGGTTTTCACTTCCATTTTTTGGTGAAATGTGATTTCTATCAAGTCTTTATAAATGAAAATATTTTAGTATTTTTGTGTTTATTATTTTCTAATTATGGTTAATTTATACCTAATTGTATCTATTTTCCAAGACAAAATGTCTTTTTTTTCAAATATTATTTTTTTTAGTACTTGCAAGTAGTCAAAATTACTAGTAGCTGTCAATTTTTCAGATCAACATCTAAGATTGTTCTATTTTATAGTACTCATAATACTAAGTGCATAAACTATAGTTTTGGCAAAATGCTACCAAAATCATTTGGTCTTTCTTGCAACCACCTTCTAAAAGGATTGGAGTTTGTAGTCCTTGTTTGGTAGGGATGGAAAAAACTCATTTCAAATGTTAGAACCTTACAATCCATATGGTGATTTGGGCTAATATTTTTTGTACACATTGCCCTGTAATTTTCACAACACTTTTGTGCATTCAAAATTGAAAAAAAAAATTTTAAATTTTGTAAATGCACCCAAAATTGCTAATTTTTGCCAATTTTTCTTGATAAACACCTTCTATTTCTTTAGTAGTTAAATTTAGAGTTTTAAATTAAATTTTTTTTTTTAATTTTTAAATAGAAAACATTTAGAAAATTACACCTTATTGTGACACTTTCTTGAATTAAATCAACCAATGTATATTATTATTTGAAATACACATAGTCTAAACATGAGTGTTTTAAATTTTTATTTTGAGAATACTTACAAGAAACACTTGAGAAGTCATGCATCTTTGAAATACTACAAATTATCACTATTAGAAAGGATGTTAAAATTTTCAATTGTAAAATGTTGCAAGAAAATCATAAATTTTATTTAGTGTAAAAAAAAAGTGTTAAAAAAGACATTGAAATTCATATGTCAAAAAGAGTGCCAAAACAATTGGAACAAATGTAGGAGATAAAAAATAAATAAAAATTGGACTCCCTTGTCTATCTAAGTAGCAACTATGTTTGTCCCACAAACTAAACAATACCTTGTCAATTTTCACCTCAGTCCCCTTGTAGTTGAAGGTGGTCATATTCAACAGAAATTACAAACATATATGCAATATAAATAAATAAATAAAATATTTATAACTTACATAAACTGCAAGTCTAAACATGTCTTTTGTGTCATTAATTTCACAATATAGAGGTACTATACCCTTTAAAAAAAATTTCAATATATATTTTTTATTTTTTAATCTCTAAAGGTCAAATTGTCTAAAACAAAGGTCATAGATAAAAAAAAATGATTTTAGCCACTTAGAGGCTTATTTCATCACTTCAAATTTTGGTTAATAATATAGTAATTGTCAAACATTTTTAGTATAACAATTTTGAAATTTCCTCTTTAACAAATATTTTATAAAATTAGAAAAGGAACATTCAATGAGTTTTTATCTTTAAAGGTATGATAAAACAAAAGAAAGTTGCAGTATAAGTGAAAGTGAAATTTGAAAAAATTAATATTAGTTACAATTAGTTACGATTATATTCGTTGCATTTCAAGCTTGTTACAAATTTCATTAGAAACACTATTAAAATTCATTCCATGTTAAAATATTATTATTATTATTATTTTAAATATATTTTCATTGTATCAAATTATTGATTGTAATAAGAGAAAATCAAATTATATGGATGAATTCTAGGCTTGTTAATAAAAAAAATTTAATCAAATATTATTTATACATTTATCTTCTAAAGATTTTCTTATTAAGGAATTTCTGAAAATCATCAATCTTCAAGTACCTCGCTTCTTTTGAGTTTATGGATCTTTGCGCAATCAATTATAAATTTTTAAAGTAAAAAATCTACACGGTTGACAGCATAAAACACTTGTATTATTTGGATGTCACTCATTGCACGTGGAATCCAAAATTGACAATAAGTTTTAGGATTTTTTCTTTTTACACTTGAAATTTATGTTGTATGTGTGCAAAATATTGCCTAACATAATCCATTCTTTTTGTAATTTAAAAAAATATTTTACTATTTATTATTACAATTTAAAAAAAAATTACATTTTAGATTTCAGAGATGTTTAGTACCATTGGTACCCAGAAATGATGAATTACACTAGGAATTTTAGAGCGCATGCTCCTCTACTAGGATTGCATCTACAAATAGAAGGACAATTAAAAAGTAACAAATATCTTGTCTTCCACAAGATTTAAACATGTCTCTATTGCGCACACAATTGTGGACATTAAAAAATATTAATTTGCCATTTATTTTTTGGAATGTCTTTTTCTTTTTCTTTTTCTTTTTCTTTTCTATTTATTAATAATTTAAATATTGTTGTATTTATTTTCTTTTGATTTAGCATTTTTCTAATTCTCTTAATTGGAGAATTCTTTTGAGCTTGATCTTTCAAAGATATAATCTCATTAGGAATCTAAATATTAACTTTATTTTTCATATTTTTTAAAATTGATTTTCTAATTTTTAAGTATTGTAGGAAGATTCACTTGCATTGGACTAAAACGCAACAAATAATACCAATGTTTCATGCCATGATTCACATGCACTTATTTAAGTTTCTAAAAGAAGCGAAAGCTTAATTTTTCTTTTTTGGTAAATCTTTGACGAACTAGAAATGATTTTGAGGAAGTTCTTGACATTGTCTTGCATAAACACATTGTGCCAAGATCATTTCGTGGCAATATGAGAGATAGCATGAGCAATAACAACAATGACGCAGCACTAAACATTGACAACATCCATAGTACAAAAAAGGAAATGAAGACTATGATACACACGCACGCCAAGTGTAATAAGTTGCTTAACAATCACCCCTTTACTTTACCCCTTTACTAATGTTGAAACCCCTTTCAAATTGGCAAAAAACTAATAGCCTTCTCCAAAGAACTAACAATAGCCAAGAGGACAACCCTGTAAAGATGAAGATGCTTGTCCATGCCTTGGTATACATTTGGGACAAATCCACCGGGCTACCAGAATTTCTTATAATGGCTAACTCAAATAATCTATGTATCATCCAGTAGAACAAATATTGCATAAAACTATAGTGGCAACACATTTAAGACTTCTATACAATATACATTTCAATCCATTTGAAATTCATGAATGAATAGAGTCAATTTGCCCATCAACATGTGGCAAGTGACACAACGTACAATTGTGTGTGTGATCTTTTGAGATTTTGCCATTACAACCCTCCAAAGGTAGCACTCTTGACTTGAGCACCTCACACATACATGAGGTCTTTAGGCTCCTCCCGAAATTGTAGCATAGCACATAGTGTCTCTATGCTATGCAATATAAAGATTTTCTAAAGTCATTGGCATCATTTTTTTGTACAATTTTGCACATTGCTCACATACACATGCCCACATGTCCAAATCATCAATGTTATCTAGCACAATGTTAGCATCCTATTTAATGGCTATAGGTAAGACCACATGACATCCAAACAATAGATAATAAGGTAAAAAAGAAGCTAGAAAGCTTGCTTATTAAATTGGTAGCTCATTACTATTTAAGGAAGTTGTGAGTTCCAATCTCTATGATGCCCATCCTTCAAGCTATACTTTTGAAGCCCTTTTTGATAGTTTGTATCATGCCCTCTGGAAACCATCTACCTTGAGGCGATTTCTTGAAGTAGTGCATTGATCAATTATAGCTTGTTTATATAAGACTTGAAACTCACCCAAAAACTCGTGTCCCAGATCAGTCAACACCTCAGTTGGAATTCTACAACAACTAACATGCCATCCAAAAATGGATAAGGTCCCTCTTCATTGAACTTGGCAATCAATGCCACCAACTCAATCCACTGATTCCACTTGGAAAGGGATTTAATAATTACCAATACATAATTGTTATATTGTGGTGTCACCAAAAATGACCTTATAGATTCCAAACTCCATCTGTAGACCAATCTTGTGATTAGCAACAATTATAACTAAAGCATTGCAGCATTAAATGATGCCCACATTCTATCACACACTTTTGCATCGGACATTTGGATACCAATTGTTGAGCTTGCATTTGCATACCTTGCCACCAATAATAAATTTGAAGCAAGTTGTGAGTCCTTCACACTCCAAATTATGCCAAGTCCTCGTGTGCATGTGAGATTAGTTTCATTCTCTCAGGAGGTGCTAGTACCATTTTCTTATTGCCATTTGGCCAAACTCAAAGCAAATGATTATCCTTCCACACAAAACTCTTGGTTGGCTCACTATAGCTCCATTAGCACAAAACATGATGGGAATAGAAATAATTAAATAATCACTCCAAATTACATTTAAAGGGGGATTTTTTGGCACCCACTTTTACATCAAATCAAATCAACATAAGTTTTTGGCCAACTCATTGTATAGTCCCAACCTAAGACCTCTACTAGTAATTTAATAAAAACTAAGCTCAAGAAATGTTCATGTGGTTCCAATTGATGTATTTGGTACAACTAGGCTAATTATCTCCTAAATCTACAATATAAGAGAAGCTTTCACTTGATTCTTTAGTGAGACCTCAATGTCAATAAGTGAGGTTACTAAAACAACAAGGTTTCAATCCAATGGCCTTCAATGTTGCTAGGAAGCGAGCGGGGAGCGGGGAGCGTAGAGCGGGAAATAGTGAGTGGGGAGCCTACATGTTGGATGGAAAATGAAAAAATGAAATGAAATTAGAATTTTTGGTGGATGAAAGTCGTTGACATTTCAGATGAAAGTCACTGAAAATTTGGATGAAGGTTACCAAAAATTTGGGTGGAAGTCACTAAAAATTTAGTGGATGTCAATTAAATTTTAGACTAGAGCATAATAAGGAGATGGTTTGGATGAAAAAAGTGGATGAAAGTAGATGAATAAATTGAATGAAAGTAGTTGACATATTGGATGAAAGTGGATGAAAGTAGATGAATAAATTGGATGAAAGTAGTTGACATATTGGATGAAAGATTGAAAGTGGATGAAAGTAGATGAATAAATTCAATGAAAGTAGCTGAAATATTGGATGGAAGTTTAGGAAATAAATTCAATGAAAGTAGCTAAAATACAGGATGAAATTATATGCTGTAAGAGTTTAGGCGTTACTTGAAAATACAAAGGGAGACTGCTATGAAAATGAGAAAATGAGTAACAAAATTCCATTGCCATGCACAAATGAATATTTTGAGATGATGGTACCTATGGCTATAGAAATATAGTGGCCTATGACCGCGGTTTAGGGTACAATATTGTTTTGCACCCACATAATAGTAGAACGGGAATACACCTATTACCGTGAAAATGTAAAACAGTTTGGAAGTAGACCTTGGTGCTTGTTCCAGGGTTTAGGAAAATGTTAATTTTGGACAATAGGTCAGATCACTTGTTTCATATGTTGCCTTTTCGGCTACAAATGTTGGCACGATGCTAGAAATTACAAAAATAAAGCACATGCTGGGTATGACTTCATGCAAAGGAACATCATGTACAATATGAGTGTACTTAAACCAATTTTTGAAAAGGGATGAGTTGATCTAATGAAATGTAAGTACTGGCCCTTTTAGTCTCAGTACATTTTCATTTATGTGTTCAGTAAACATAGGCTATGTTCTTTTACGCAAAAAGACAACCTAATTTGATCCCAAATGATTCAGTATTCCACTAAGAAGCACTTTCTTCACTTCATTGAAACTGAAACTTGCTGCATGAATGAAGGCCTCCGATGTGGACTGTAGGTTGCAGATGATAGTGAAAATAAAATAAAGGTGCTTACAGTTTGCCCAAGTTCCCCGCTTGCCCAAGCACTTTAGCTTCATCTCCTTGAAATTTGGGCAAGTGCAATCTGGAAAAGAGGATATAGTGAGCATGTACTTTTCAAGGCGAGGCTCTAGACCAGACATGAGTGACACTATGCAACCAAATCCAGGGTGGGGAACCATTGTCACCCTCTCTATGCGTGCATTCAGTGTTAGGGCCGATGCGCAATTGTTCTGGTGCTTCACCAGTGGGACCTTCAGGTTGCGGCGAACGACCTTCCCTGCTCGAGTTGTTGGATGTTCATCTGGTGAAGACGGAACCGAGTAGGCACGCACAATTTGTATTCCTGCTTCTCCACCAAACAGTCTTCGAGGCGAAATGACTTGACGTTGCGGAAGTTGAAAGCCTGCCGCTTCAAAGGCCAAAATCTCGGCCTTTGAGAGTTTGGTGCCCATTTTCACTGGCCAAATGTTCGGAATAGCTGGTATTGATAACACCCACTTCCGCCGTGTACCTTTCACACATCGTTCAATGTCGTCGTTGCAAAAGAAAAATTGCATACGATCATGCCGATTTTTTTGGTAATTCACCATCATACCTGTATATGTTGGCGCCGCAGTAGCAATGTTGTTCTGGACTATTTGTGCTGTGCACTTCTTCTTGGTAATTGCTTGGAGTGCAAAGCATGCCTTTGCTGATGTTTTCGGTAAACGTGCTATGTGCCATTGCTCCTCGTTACACATGGTCTCTTGAATTGCTGTGACATGAGTCGAGTTCAGCGTACTAGTGACGCCTCCAATGTTTTCATATGATGTTAGCACTGGAGGGGCCACATCCACACATGGAGAAACATCCTCCAAAATTATGTTCAAATCCGATGCACTTGAAGTGGCTCTCCACGACCGGGTTTGGATGCGTGGATGGGAGAAATTGACTTTGTCCGGTCTATGTGAGTCATATTCGCAGCCAAGTGGCATGTCTGCCTTTCTCTTTTGCGATCCAAACACTTCTTCACCTTCAAGGTGAGGCTTTCTACTGAAAAATTCCTCTACACCTGGAATGTTTGAAATAGCTTCCGTGAGTGGCTTTGGATTGCCCGTTCGCTCGGCTGAACGTTGGGCTACGCGGAGCATTAGCTCTTCCTTCCCCGGTCCTGTACCTGGTTGATTTCCCTTTAGAAATTGGTAATACCGTACCATCTGCATGAAGGCTCTAACGAAATCATCAACCGTTGCAATGTACAGATCGTTACCCCGATTTCCAGATTGTTGAAGCCACTTGTTATGTACTGTCTCAGCAAGGTTGCATGATGGCATTTCTGCTAGCTTTGACTCGTTCAGATCCTGACAGAAAATCATCCATAGACCACAATTAATTACCACTGTCCACAGACCTACTCTGATAAGGTGCATAAAGCAATATTGAGGATCAAATAGCAGCGGTGGTATTAAATGGACACAAATCACTTTAAAGAAGTTTAATGATTCTTCCAAGACAATTTAGAGACAAGGACCCCTCTTGTTAGCGAGAGGAATTTCCAGGGACCAACACCATGGGTCATTGACAGATTCTCATCCTGCCCAGTGCGCAATTGACGAGGAAGAAATGAAAGAAATGTAAGCGGTTTACTTACTCACCCCTCTCTCGGTACCGAGAGGGGGGTCTAGGGTCTCCCTGCCATGCATCACTAAGAGATTTTTGCCTAACAAAGACCGCCCTCCTTGCCCACGTTCTAAGGGATCTACAAGGTCCATTTAGAATGGATCGGGTTGGAGCATTGGATAAATTCTAGTTATTGAACAAGAGGGGTAAAGAAGACACTCACTTATTCATTAACATACAAAATCTCTGCATTATTTTCAGATGATAAGTAGGAAGGAGAAGGACTTACAAGTTGCATGAATCCGCCCCATTGATGATACCGAAAATGCCAGAAAGAAAGCCACAACTCCAATCGATGCAGTCCTGAATCAGTGGTGGCTCCTGATGATAACCACCATGCTTTTATGGCTAGGTAATGAGTCTCAGACTCCTCGGGAGTCTGGGCGTTTTTATACTGCTTACAAAGTAGACGATGTTGATCTTGTAAGTCCCCGCGAATATCCGCCTTTGTACGTTTTTCCATGGATTGTGTCCAATGAAAGAGGCACATTCTTTCACGATGTTCCATTGGTACGGTACTGTCCCCACATCCATAGATTGTCCGCACAGCATTCCAATTTGCTTGTGCACTATCTGCCATAAACCCCTTGAATTGAGTGTCGCAAACCCCATGTCTTTCGACAACAGAGTTAAGGTTTTTCCAAAAGAGGATTTGAGCGGCACAATCTTCAGATTGCATGTCACAAACAGCGATTGTCATTACACGACAATACACGGAGTCGTATACATGACACGCCATGGTTGTCCATCCCTTCACGCGTTTGACGTGATCGAACATTAGCCACGCGTCTTGTAGGTCTCCTCCACTTTGCATTCGCTTCACTAGGTCAACTCCACTTCCAGGTCCTACTTCTGACATTTTGAAAACAAAAACTTTGTCCACCTCTGTCCCTTGACCAGGGAATTTACTCTCTTGAACAAAAGCCCACATGCTTGACCCCCTCAACTTGGTAATGCTGTCAATCACTCCAAATCTCTTTAAATATTTGAAAGACGTTACCTCGTTTCGAATACTTGGGGAGCTGAAGTATTTGCATTTATCCAGTACAGGGACGAGTTCATTGAAGTCCAAAGTCTTGGTTTGCAGTCCATCCGGACACAGAATAAGCTCGCCCAAGAGTTCCTTTGTAGCCTCCATGACAATTGATGAGTTGGTGCCACTCGGTGTTCTCTCCATCTGTTCTCCAATCAGAGTCCGAGTTCTCTCTTTCATATCGCGGAGTTCTCCATCTTTAACCGGGTGATCATGAGTGCCCAGATGTATGAAAGCACGACTACGCGACTCATCCCCAGTAACGTAATAGACCTTCACACTACACCTGGCAATACACGAGGGAGGCTCCTTGCAGATTTTACAAACAAGAGATGAACCTGGAGGATGGATATCGCCAACAGCCAGTGGAGTAGGTGACAATCCTTCCCATTCTATTTCATTTAAGTCCATGGTTCGGTGGACGCGACTAAGGAACTCACACGAGGAATTTATGCAACGAAGATGACCTAGGCAAAAAGCGGTGCGGAACGATAACCCCATGGGGTTAGATATATTTGTGGTTACCATCTTGGACCACGCGTGACCATCACAACGCCTATCCATGCCAACCATGTTCTTGGCCTCAAATTGAGTAGGATAGGATTGTAATGCAGGCAACTCGAATATCACATTTCCATTAAACTGTGGAGGCAACGCCTGCACTCTTTCAATGGAAATAGTATTGTAACTGAGTTTGGACAACACATTTCTACATCCCTTTAACGTTCGAAGTCTTCTCAAGCAATCTATGACAGATAATCCTGAGAAACCAATTGCAAAAGTATTGCTTGTCATTGCTGGGGTCAAGTTTATAGGGGTTGGTACTGTCGACTGAGAAGGAGTGTCCATGTTCCTATTGTCCTGAGGGAGATCTACATCAGAATCATCACTCAAAATGGTGACATGATCTGGGAAGGCCTCCTTCTTCACACGAGTGAAGGTAGAGGTTTGAAATGACGACGAAGATGATCGATGGACTGCAAAAGCATCTGCACAAACAGACCTATTTGAATTGAGTACTCCGTAAGTCCTATATTTTCCGGGCTTCAGATGCCAGTACGTCTCCTCAGTATCTGAAATCGGGACTTGTCCTACGCTGTGAGTGATGTTCCCAGTGTCGGCATCAAATATGTCTTCTTCAAGATGAATCGACTCTACCTTTAGATTGAACCGTACACTTAATCTAAAAGCTGAAACCACGGCAAGTCCGTCTTGGCCCATAGGAAAAATGACAGGAACCTCGTCTCCATTTGCACTGACCACTATCATGTTCTCAAAGTCTACCATGGCCATCAGATTTGAAAACGTCTAAGTAAAGTATTACATGACAACATACAGTAATTGAAACAGATGAGTTGACTGAAATGATAGAGTGAGAATGTGAAAGAATGGTTGAACAAGATATGACTCAAGCAAATAAACAATATGACTTAGATGGTAGAGATATATGAAAATTTGTAAGGTAGCATAATTTAGAGAAGTTCACCTTTTAAATGGAAAATGCAGGTTGGTGGCTAAGACAGAAGTAACTATCCAGTGACACTAAATGTCATAAAAGACATAATACGGTATCAACCGCCTAATATGGTTATTCATATTCACAATAATAAAGAGCCTGACTTCTCTGTGTAAAACAATAATTGCAGACTCCTATTTCAAGCGTATCCATGGGATTATGTCTTATAAAATCTACACAGCCAACTGAGACCGTCAATCAACCCAAACAAATAAAGTACATTAAGTGACAGTCTAGAAGTCATCTATAGGTAATACATTAGAAGCACAGGGCATATTTGGAGAAAAGTTTGGAAAACATAAACAACATGAAATCATAAACGTGTAGTATCTTCAGGAGTGGATCTCATTTTTTAATTGGTAAAATAACATAAGGGTTTAGGGTTTAGGA
Source organism: Antitrichia curtipendula (assembly GCA_951230915.1). Classification (NCBI taxonomy): domain Eukaryota; kingdom Viridiplantae; phylum Streptophyta; class Bryopsida; order Hypnales; family Leucodontaceae; genus Antitrichia; species Antitrichia curtipendula. The sequence continues at coordinate 42,220,592 of OX579636.1, forward strand.
TTGAAGCGAGGTATATTACTTTTTCAATTCTCAGGCAACATAAATATGAATTAAATATAGTGCTTTGAAGACTATATACAAGAATATAGCAGTTGGTAATTGAAAATAAAAAAAGCAAGTATCAATAAAGCTGCTATACGTTCTGGAAATAATTTTAGTTACCTATGGCTTCAAAATTTGGAAATTCCAACTTTATTAGAAAAAACAATACTTCAGCCTTTTGCAGAGGCCCAAACAAATTTACCTCGGTGTGAAAGCTGACCAACGGCTCGACCAATGCTGCTCATTGCCGGTCACTTGGTAACCTACGATCTCCGGTCACCTAAACCATAACCACCAACAACGAAATCCTAATCAGGAGAACACATTGGGGGCACCGACCGCGGCACTCTCCATTTCAATACCTTGTTGCCCCGTACGCCTCCCAACCGGAACACCACGATTGACAATTCCATCGATTGAATGTTTCATGGTCTATATGATTCACCATTTGAATGCCTCACCAGTCAAGGAATGCTTTACATGCTTTCTGACTTACTCACATCTTTTGTGAATCTCAGTGTTTTCATCAAGAGCAGGCTGAGCATGGAGCGTAATTTGAGGTCGCGAAGCGGAAAGGCAATTGCAGACAGTGGCGATGCACCTGCACTACAGCCCAAGCCTCCGAATGACACGGTACGATTCTCCGGAATCCATTGTCTTGCAAAAAACAACTCGGCCATGGCCGCGTTTCAGCAATTAGGTTTCACTTTCAAAGTTTCAATTAGGATGCAGGTCGTGAAGAGGAAATGAACAAGACCAAGCGCAGCTTGGGGAGGGTCTCGGTACCGAGACCGTAGGGTGGGGGGCGGCAGTCTTGGACATTTCCAAGATTTCCAGTGAAGGCCCGAGAGCTTCGGTTCCCAATTTTTTTTTGATTTCGTGTATTGGTTTTGTTTTTTGAGTTCTAATTCGAGAATCTCGGGGGAGAGTGGCATTCAGTTTTGGAAGGCAAGCGCGTGAGGCTCACACTCGAGGGCCAAATGGTATTTTCTGTGAATCGGAGTCATGAGGCTTGCAACCAGATGTGAATTTAGGGTTTCTTGTTTTTTTCTTTTTCTTCAAAGTTTTGATTAGGATGCAGGTCGTGAAGAGGAAATGAACAAGACCAAGCGCAGCTTGGGGAGGGTCTCGGTACCGAGACCGTAGGATGGGGGGCGGCTGTCTTGGACATTTCCAAGATTTCCAGTGAAGGCTCGAGGGCTTTAGATCCAAAAAATTTCTTTCCTTGTCTAAATTATATCTCTTATTCTACTCAAGTCTCAAAGGGGACGCCTTCGAATCAAGCTTTCGACAACACTGCACAGGAAGAGGGCCATATTCACGTGTCCCAGAGGGTCATGGCTGCAATACCTTTGGTAAGCCTCTTAGGATTATTAAAAGAACCCGTGTTGACAATAGATGACTTTTCTAAATTTGGAGTCATTTCCTAAATTATTCATCTTCTTCCTCTGTAGTTGAAAGTATCTTAGAGGCGATAAATTCATCTCCTCCTCATAGTTTAGAGTACTGCACTTGTGTCCGCATCGAGGTAGTGGTCATATCCGCTTCAGCTTGGATGATGACATTCGAATCTACTGCTGCGGACATTATTTGCCTATGATCGAGAGGTGCTCTATGATTATTGAATGTTTTTTCTATCACTTGTTTTATTGATTCACCTTCTTATGTAGTATACTGTGGTACTCACGTTGAATCGGAATACCTATTTGATTTCTTATATCCATTCATACGTTATGGTCCAGACGCAGATAGACGCCCAAAGAAGCCCTCCTTCGGAGTTACTTGTTCCATCAGTAGCGGATCCAGTACCACAACCGCTAATCGAGTTCTTGGACATCAACGACATAAAAGAAGACAACGCTCCGGGATTCGGTGGAGACATGATGGAAGATGAGATAAGGAAGACACATAAAATGGACGTCGTCTCTATTATTTTGAGCTTGAGGTTGACATCATCCGACTTGTCCAGGATGCGTATCCCCTTATGTCGAATGATACCCATGCCAATGGTTCGGCCTACATTAGAGTGTGACCTTGTGCAACTCGAGAACCAGTTTGCATGGGGATACGAAGAGGGAGCAAGAGTCTTCTATGTTTCCATTGCAGACGAGCAAGGGCAGACCGGCGTGTTTTCGACTGTAGAGAAGGAAGAGTGGGGGCCACTGTGGAACCAAGTGAATGACAAGTTCAACGCACAGCTCAGTTCCCAGACGGCACTAAGGCATTTGGTTGACCACAAATTCTACGTTTGTGATGGCAATCATCGTCGGATAGCTTGGATGAATCATATTAAGCGGAAGCATGCCACCGACATTGATTGACACTACGCTGTAGATTCTATCATTTTGGACACGAGGAGTTGAATTAGCACAACCATGCAGGTTATGCACGACATTAACCAGTAAGTACATTTTGCTCTTCAAGCAGAATACCATTCCATTTCCTAATAAATTGTTTTGTTCAAATCATTCTTAATTTTAAACTGACAATCGTGACACCTTCTTGTTTTTTAGGCACACGGAAAACTCGCACGTGAAGAACAACCTTGTCCATACATTATATCGAGTGCAAAAGTATGGTGTCATGGATCTGGAGAAGTTCCATGAGCTACTCAGCCCCGAGGAAATTAAGACTTGCAAGAATACGGCAAGGAAAACCTGGTACTCAATGCCCCTTGAAGTTTTCACATCGTTCATCTTTAAGGTATGAATTCCTGTTCAGTTTATTTTCATTTATCCTACGTTCGAAATTCCATGTACTCTAAAATAATTCCCATTCTAAATCAGTATGTGTATGCATACAGCAAGAGATTTCAGCGTTGGCGGACTTTACTGTTCGTAAGTACCACGAAGATACCCCGAAGGACGAGGTGACGCCGGATGGAGTGGCTACTGCAATGAGAAGATCTATCAAGGACTCCACGGCCTCTTTCCGCCAAAAGATGTCAAAGATAGTATCCGTGGCGGCTCCATCTCTAGGTCCCGGATTCCTACAAGAGGTAATTTTGTATTCCTCATTTGCTTTCAGGAACAATCAGACATTGAATTGGAGTATTTGGTCTAATTTCCTTTCTTTGTGATTTTACAGATTGAGAGGCATTGGAGCCTTTTCACGGTACCGGAGTTAACCCTTGACAAGTTGCAAATGATATCATCTGCCGTAGCTTCCCCTGCACACAAAGTAAAATGGCTGAAGTGGATGAATGCATCTGCTCCTACAAGGGAGGCTCGTAGATTTCTAGCTCGGCCTGTCAACGAGGACAAATTGATGTTGTTCCTTGCGAGGGCAGTTTGGTATGCTGGGGTAAAGATATGTAACTTTCTCTTGCTTGTTGAGATGTCAACGTTATTTGTTGATATATATCCCTTTGTCAAATTACACTGGATTCTCAATTAATTGCAAACATTGTTTGACTCTTAATAATATTCCATTCTTATTATAGCTAGAGGAGTCAGCTCTTACGCTCTTTGATACCGTTTGTAAGGCTCACAATATTCCAATCAATATGGATATTCCAACGGAGCCGCAAACACTATCCGAATATCTGGAGGAGTGGAGAATGAAACTATGGGACATGGCATACACTGGCATGTTCAAGGGATTGGAGCCTTTCAAAAAGTCTGATACTTTTGCAGACTTCCATGGAGCTACCCTCGCAGTGAAACGACTGCTCTACAGGTACTATATATGTTTATTGATGGACACCACTTCTTTATGTTTTATTGGTGTGTTTGCAAGAGTTAAAAAATCCAAGGCAAGAATGTGGTACCGGGAGGCTCTAATTTGTGAAGAGGTAGGAAGGCCAGAAGGGTGTCTTGTAACCAAGACGGCCTTTGGAATAGGGGCACCCCATGAAATACTTTCAGGAAATTATGGTTGGAAATCCAGTTTGAAAGTTTAGGAGGGGGCCCAAAAGTTTCAATTTGTCAAGAGATAGGCAACATGTGAAGGTGTCTTGGGTACTGAGACAACCTCAAAGAAGGGGAAACTCATGCAGTACTTACATGAAGCTAGTGCTCCAAATACAGTTAGAAAATTTTCGGTAGGGACTCGAAGATTCAAAGTTGTTAAAAGGTAGGGAGTCCATGCGGTTGTCTTGGTACCAAGACACCCTGAAAGGCGGGGCACGCCATGCACAAGTTACTTAGAAAATATCTCTAAATCCTATTGTCTGAGAGTGTGTGTACGTCAAAATTGATGTATGTCAAAATGTGGGCCGGTTATGCTGGTGTCTCGATAACGAGAGGGTCTCCAAGGGGAGGCAACTTATGGATGAATACTATTTTCTTGACAAATTATTTTTTCTAAACCATGTTTACATCTGTTGAAATTGTGGATTCCAGGTACTTCAAGCTTGAGTTATATGCAAAGAAGGCAATAGAAAAGGCGGATTTACCGCCGTTCCTTACTACATGGTTGAACAGATCGTTGACCGACTGCATGTTCTCTGCTTCCCAGCTACGTCTGTGGACCACTCCACATTTGTAGGCGTGCCCATGGTATCTCGAGTGCAACTTCGGCACCACTCCGCCAGAAGAGGAGGCCCTCTTCTGGAGACTGAAGGGAACCACGGACGTCCAGCCAGAGTTCCATGAATTTGCGGGTTTGGATCCCGAGGCTCGATCCAAAGCCATTGCAAAAAGGGAGGTGGCAGACAAGAAGAAGGAGGAGAAATGGGAAGAGGCTAAGAAGAAAACAGAGGACAACAAGAAAAAGCGCATGGCGGCCAAGGTGGAGAAGGAAGAAGAGAAGGCCAAGAAGAAGGGGACTAAGCGTAAAGCGGAGACACCCTTACACGAACCAGCTACTAGCGCAGCAGAGATGAAGGATACATCTTCTAGTTTCTCACTCACTCAGGAGCGACTAGTGCACGGTCTCACATCGACAACTCAGAATATCGACCCTGTTCTGGACGTCGATGAGTGCATCCTTAACTTGCCTTTAGGAAGTCTCTGCGACCATACGAAGGCACTTCAGGACGTCGAGGCCTTCTTGGGCATGGTGAGTTTACTTTCGTTTATTAATGGCCTCATATTTCCAATATTCTATGCACAACTACAAGACAATAATGGGCCACATGATGTTGATTAATAAGATTAGTAGTCTTGTAGTTAGAGCACCGGAATCCTCATACTTTCTTGATTTTTATGATTTCTGCAACGAATGTCTTTTGCAGCATTCCAGTGACAAGGATCGCTATTTTGATGGTAAATTGAGCACACAAGCCGCTGTCGACTTGATCATCGTGGACGTCCCGGAAGGACTACATGTGCCAACTATTTCCGCACCGCCTGCACCCATTCCAAAGTGGAATGAATTCGACAAAGATTATCTCTTAGCTGTATTTGACTTTGCCCAAGAGTACCTGCACGACAATGGCGGTTTGTTGGTGATATATCCTGCCCCTTCTAAGAAACACCGAAGCCAACTCCTTGGATGCTGTGAAGAGTATAAGTTCCGCATACTTCTAACGTACTTCGGCAATAACCATCTCCATCTCACATCCCCTGTAGATCCAACAAAAACGGTAAGAACTCTTCTTCCATCATGTATATTTCATTTGAACTTGCACTTCCCTTGTATCGGCTTCTAACATTTGTTTTCTTCCAGACCAAGCGCTTCGCTGCCTCTCTAGTGGTCAAAGAGGCTGGCCCAAAGACACAAGAGGATTTTCCGTTCCAATTTGTTCCATCCCATGATGCCGTTGGGGTCACCTTATGCATTGACGACATCCTTTCGAACTTGTGTTTCAAAGAAGACGTTACCATGAATGGTGACGTACCATGGCGGGGCCCACGTGAGAAGGCCCGACAGTTCATGCAGATGCTAGTGGAAGGGATGACAGAACCAGGAGACGTCGTCGTCGATTGTACAGCGGCCACAGGTTTTTTTTGGCTAATTATTTAATTTAATGTCAATGATATCATATCATGAACTTCATGTTCCGATGATTTTTGTTAATATTTGGTCGGGATGTTTGTAGGTTCCAGCATCCAAACTTGCCGCGCCACGCATCGGCATATTTTGGCATTTGAGGAAGACAAGGCTATCTTTGAAGCCCTTATCGCTCCGGTCATGCGCACTGCTGCGGGTGTCTCTAAACCACCGCCACAACTGCCAGTGGAACTTGTAGACCTAGACGACGAGGACGTACCTGCACAAGTTGTCAAGAAGACATCTCGATTCAGTAAGTAAGTTTTACTTTAATATCTTTGTTTGTTCCCAAAGACTGAGCACTATCTCATGTATTCTAATATGTTGTTTCGTGGTGTTTGCAGGAAAGCTACAAAATTGAGGCTCTCTCAACAAGTTCCTTTTTTTGCCAATCCGGATTTCTTTCCAAGCCCTGAAAAACCATTTCAGCTACCTATATATGCTGAGGAGCTTTGCAGGGATTTTGTTGCCCTAAATCCTAGACCCACTTCTAGGGTCTACTCGGTATATCCTCGTGCTCTCCAATTTGTAGATGATTGTGCCGTAGAGTCAGATTTGCAGACATCGGATAGTGAGGGTAGTTCTACCTGAGTCCAACTTATGTGAAGTACTGATATCATCAAGCACTCTTGGATCAGGTGCATGTACTTCATTTTGAGGATTATGATTTTTTTAAATCTTTGTATGAGTGATTTCTTTTGGAATGTATATGTATTCTGAAACCGTAATATCTTTTGGGGTGCATGCTTAACCACAGTCATTACACACCTCCCTTCTCATAATCTACAGAACTTGTCAGCAAATTTAGAATCTCCAAAATTTTCTAAGATATCTTTGCATCCCAATATAACAAACAGAGTTAGCTACGAGGGGGGGAAGCTAGGCTGCGCTGCCCGGTCAATATTGACGGATTAGGCGGGCTGCCCATCCTGCCCACCTCAACTACCAAGGCTGGCTATCCACCCTATCCACATCGACTGGAAGGCCGGCCTACCTTGCTTGTCTATTTTGAGAGATTGAGTTGGTAGCCTAGGTTGCCCCTACTATTGGATAGGTAGGTGAGTGGGTCGGTAGGTGGTTTGGCAAGGAAGGCTGTACTTCACAGAATAGGCAACCCGCCCTTCCTACCAAACTCAAGGGCGTGGGCAGCCCGCCCTTCCTGCTAAGGTGGGCCGGGTGTGCAGTTCCCCAAGGACACCAGCTCGAGAGGTTGTTAAACACCCCCTCCTTGTGTAGCTTGACAGATTTGGTAGCCCGCTCTCCCTGCCCAATTGGCCGGGTTGGGCAATCCCTCTCTCCTTGCCTACCTTAATGTGCTAGGTAGCCCTTCCTCCCCCCCCTTGCTCAGTTGGAAGGATTGGGCAACCCTCCCTCCATGCCCAACTCAAGTGGATGCTCTACTTGCTCCCTCTAGTCCAGTTGAACAGCCTAGGCAGCCCGCCCTCGATGCCTAATTGGAGGGATAAGGCAGCTCGCCCTCCTTGTTGAACTGGAGGGGTGGGACAACATGCCGTCCCTGCCCAACTCGAGGGGCTGGGCAGACCTTGAATCTTGCCCAAATCAAGGAGGTGGACAGCCTGCCTAGCCTACTGTACTCAAGGGACAAAGCAGCCCGCTCTCCCTGCCCACCTGGACAAGGTGGGCAGTCTGCCCCGCTCGAAGGGCGGGGTAGCCCCCTTGCTCAAGTCGATGAGGTGGGCAATCCCTCGTCCCCTGCCCAACTGGATGAGGGGTGCAGTCTGCCCTTTTTTACATCGGTAACATCGCTCGAAGGACAGGGCAACCCTCTCCCCCTGCCTAGCTCGATGAGATGGGCAGTCTATCCCCCTTTGCCCTACTTGAAGGGCGGGGCAGACCTCCCCTTCCCCGCCTAGCTCGATGAGGTGGATGGTCTGCCCTACTCAAAGGGTGGAACAGCCCCCCCTACCCAGCTCGATGAAGTGGACAAACCTCCACACACACCTGCCCAGCTCAATCAGGTGGGTCCTAAATCCCTCTGTGCCCCGCTCAAAAGCCAGGGCAGCCCTCCCTTGCTCACTACCCATCCGGAAAAGGTGGGCAGTCTGCCTTGCTCGAAGGGCGGGGCAGCCCTCCTTCCACCCTTGTCTACCTCGACAAACGGAGCAGTCCCTCTCCCCTTCCCCAGCTCGGCGGACTGAGCAGTCTGTCCCCGTTACCTACTTAGAGAGATAGGGCAGCCCGCCTTCTTAGTTCAGCTAGAAGGATGGGGCCGCCCGCAACCACTACTCACTAGAGTCGGATAAGATGATGTATGGCAAACTTATCACTTTGTGATACACATCGCCATGTTGTGGCATTTAAAGAGGATGAGTTTGTCTTTGTCTCCCAAAAAAATCCCCGCATGCGTGCAGTTTTGATAAGATTAGTGTTATAGTCTTGTAGAGCTCAAGACAAAGACATCAGATAGCAAGGGTAGTGTTACAGTCAGTGGAAGTAGTACGAGGTCACATTACACTGTAGTAGTTCGAGTGCATGTAGTTTACAGAGAAATTGAAGTTTCAATTTTCAATCATATTTGCGGGCGCATTACTCTTTTGGAGTGTGCATGCTCATTGTTGCCTTTGGATTATTACTACTAATCTGTACTTGATTCATTATCTAACACGCTTGACATCTTTGTAACATTGATCATGCATCTTCTTCAGTCAGACGACGTACTCCTCCATGAACACATTAGAATTGTTGACTTGCTTACCCTTACACCCACAAGAAGAGCCCCTTCTAAAATGGTGTTCCATGGGACATGCATTTCATTTGCCTAATGATATTGACAAATGAGTGCGTCGTCTACTGTAGGAGATGCATGATGAATGTCTGTCAGATGGTAAGCTAGTTGGCATGTAATGATAATAAATGAAAAATTGATGCTCTAAATGCTGCCATGGACATCAACTCTAAAAAAACAGCCTAAAGCCTCTTAGAATAGAGAATGTAGATGTTTCAACAATCAATTGAACGATAATGCTCCAAGTGCTAATCCTACCATGAAGGTAGAAGCGGACAGAAACGAGTAGGTCCACTTGATTCTTGCAAGGCGATCTTTGAAGACTTCCGAAAAAGGTAAGAGGTACTAGAGGGTAACTACAATGATCGGAATTCCGAGAGTGAAGCAATAATATTTAGCGACTTTCATAAAACATCCAGTAACCATACTGTGTTGTTGCAGTTCAATTTTGTTCGCTTGTCCCAGTCTCTTATGTTGATGCGATTCAATTTCAATTGCTTGTCCTAGTCTCTTGTGTTGATGTAGTTCAATTTTGTCCGCTTGTCCTAGTCTCGTGTGTGGATGTAGTTCAATTTTGTTTGTTTATCCCAGTCCCTTGTCGCCACACGAGTATGATTTTGAAAAAGTAGCCCCATGCAAATTCAAACAAAATTTGAAGCTCTAAACGAGAAGTGCAACAATTCAGATGGACGAAGTCTTTTCTGCTACTACCAAATCACCACTCATCTTATCTTTTCTACGTATAGGTCGAAGTAGGAAAATTTATTGCAAAATCTTCTATCTTGTGTAACCAATTTTTTCGTCCATTTTAGTATCTACTGTCATCCATCTTTTGATTCAGTTTCATCCATAATTTTCATCTACTTTCATCTGTATTTTTCATCCACTTTCATCCATATTTTTCATCTACTTTCATCCATATTTTTCATCCAATTTTCCCATCCACTTTCATCCATTTCTTCCAACTCTTTTCATCCATATTTTTCATCTACTTTCATCCATATTTTTCATCCAATTTTCCCATCCACTTTCATCCATTTTCTCCAATTACTTACTTCCATTTTTCCCATGCAATTTCGTGATTTTTTCTTGAAATTTGATCCATTTTTCATCAACTTTCATCCAATTTTTCATCCATTTTTTGCCATTTTTCTTTTGCCGTTCCAATATTTCAGCTCCCCGCTCACCAATCCCTGCTTCTTGCTCACCGCTCGCCGCTCCATGCTCGCTTCCCAGCATTCCCCCAATGGCCTTCACATAAGAATTGTTTAGACCCCTCTAAAGATCTCTATATTCACATGCGGTGCCAAAGTGGGGTTACTGAAACTTCCTAAAGTTCATGTCTATATTCAATGTAGTGCTAAGAAATTAGCTACACACTACAAGAAAATGGGGGTATAAATGACTTGTCCACAATGACTGCACCAACAACAATGACTGACTATTTTGCAGTCATTGTTGTTGGTGCAGTCATTGTGGGCAAGTCATTTATACCCCCATTTTCTTGTAGTGACACTAGATGGATGTCCATTAAATTTCTACTGCCACATGATTGCATGAGATCCATTTGCAAAACCCCATTTCTCCACTCATGTGGGTTTTGCAAGCTTCTATGAGTACTATCAACCCCCATTGGCCTAACCATTGGCTGGGGTTGCTATGGAGAGGAGTGGACAATGTATCTACTACATGTAATCTTTTTTGTTCAAAATCCAATGGACAAAATACTCCAACTACTCACAAGTAGCCAAAATAATACATAATAAGATCACCTAATTTCGACATACATCATCTTAGACTACCTAAAATATCCCTAGGCATCCCTAAATCTATCCCAAAATTTCCCATAAGCTTCCCTAAACCATTTGGCACTTTGACAATAGCCAAAATTTGAAGTTCAGATCCATTTAGAACCACTTAGTAGGTATAGAAATTAATTTTATATTCCTAATTAACGCCCATTTAGACCCATAAAACCTTTAAAATCCTCTAAAAGAACCCCCCTTGGTTCATCTTTAGTTTAAGACATTTTAAATAATAAAATACTTGAGGTTTGGTAATTAGGATTCAATCTTAATTAAATTTACTTAATTAAGGTTCATCAATTCAGCAACTTAATTAATTGTGATTAAATTATTAGATAAATTTTTGTTATAATTACAATTTAATGTACTTGTGTTAATTGGTGATCACTAGTCACCCCACCCCCCACCCCCTATCCCCTAACCCCAACCCCTTGACATCCAAAATCTTAATTGCCAATGAATCATTGATTTCCTTCTTCTAGATTATTACATTAATGTGAACCAAAGTAAAATACGAAATATAAAAAATCACAAATTTTTAACCAAACACAATCTTCTTTAATTAATATTGTTTTTAGAAATTTAGAATTCAATGCAGCAAAGCTCTCACTCTTTGTGGTTTATCTTTGTGAATCTATAGACAATTAATCTGTTAATAGGAGTTCTCAAACAAATTTCTTCAATCATATGCTGAAATTCAAAAATTTCAAAGTATACACTTTGAATGGCAAACCAACTCATCTATGCCCTTTCAATTTGAGTTGGTGCACTTGGTTAGTCTTGTGACCTCACCAATTATTAGTATTCCTCCACCAAGCTAACAATCTTCTGCAACCACCAATCAATTTTTATAATCATGACCAAAATCCTCTAGCACTCTTCCTCTTGAGGTTCTCTTCCTTGCAGTTGTCACAACCCTCACTCTAAGGTGTGCCCATGCTACCTTGGTGAGCAAAAGGGGACCTTGGAGTGACTTCGCAAGCCTTACAAGAGACGACTAGGTGAGAGAATTGAAGAGTCATGAGTAGACAAGGTACTGTAGTGCTTTGTTCGGGATGAATAGTATAATGTGCCATACATTCTTTAAAATCTAATGAGAGCACACATCCATGGGTTCAAAAAATGTAAAGATTCAAATTGTGAATAAAAAATTATGGTTCTTCAAAGTTGGTAGTGTCCTAATTGCAATCTAAAATGTGGAACGTGGGAGTAGGGATTCCAAGAGGATCCTCTAATTTGAATAGGGCATGCCACATATTTTTGGAAAGATAATGAGACAAGGTTTTTAAGATGCTAAATCTCACAAAAATCTTATCTATGAGCTAAAAGTTATGGGCATCCAAAGAAGATAGAGTCTTAGAGAACTACACCTCCTAAAGGTGACTTTGATCTTTGAAGGGGCGTAACTTTCTTAATACTTGTTGTATTTGGGAAAGTGAATGATCTTTATAAAAGAGAGTAACAAAGATGGACTTGCACTTTGGATTTGAAGTCCGGAGCTAAAAGTTATCCTAATATAAAGATTAGAGGGCGTTTAGGGTTGAGTTTTGAGACTAAAGCATAGGATCGGATGGTCTTTTAAGATAAAGTGTGCTTTGGATGTTTTAGAGACCCCTAGGAAGAGAGGTCTACCAAATCTTACCAAAAATACTATGAGGAGGGGTGGTCTTCATCCTCACTTCCAAATTGTGCCATAGTGAGTTATAGTGGACACGTATAGTGAAGTTGGTGCTGGAGCCTCACCGCCACATTTGCATTACCATATAATGTTTGTACACTTCTTGATACTAGTTGGACGGTGTCCCACTCTATACTAGGCCATGATGTGTGTCCCGATTAATGAGTTCCAAGGTGAGACCTGAGATGAATTCCAAAGTGAGTTCTAAAGTAAGATTGTGTAGGTCTAGTGGGAAGTTGGGCATTGTTCAAGAGTGGTTAGCTCATGTAGGGAATAGTGCCACCACTGAATGCTTGGACATCAATGGAAGTTCCGTCCTATATCATCAAATGACATGCCTAGTGTCTTGTGGAAGTTAAATTATAAGAGTCATGTAGAATGAAGACCCTGTGGCTAAAGTTGAACCCTAACATTGTAGGTGCGTGGCAGTGTACTGTTAGAAGATCATGATCTTTGGTGTCACTAGGAGAAAAATACTGCAAAAATACTTTGGTGAACTTTAAGAGGTAAGTGTCATTAAAAGGCAGTATAATAGTGATGTATTAAAGTTTTTTGTTCCTTGCTGAAGATTCAAAGCCCCTCTCCAACCCTAGTACTCTACTATATTGTAGCTTTTGTTGCTTTGCCTAATCAATTAATCATCCATCATTCTCTACACTCTATCCAAATCCAAGCGCATTTGGAGGTTGTATAATGCCAAGGATAATTTTCAACATTATTGGTACTAAACTTAAAGGTTTAAAAGAGGGGACAAGGTCACTCAATCGATAGCAAAAAAGATTCTCTATGTGGAACTTATTGTGGAGAATATAAAAAATGCATTATCTAGTCTAAGGATAAAGTTCTCACAACTGTCTCATAATGACATGGATTTGGAGGAGGCACAAGAGGATGAGTAGGGGTGATATTGTTGGAAGTTGAGAATGACGCTTGTACTTGTACAACGTCTCTTGTGATCACTGATCAATGTAGACATTGAATGTATACTCTAGGTTGATGCAATTGATGAACTTGGAGATCTAGAGAGACGAGTTTAGAGGGTTTGGAGGATTTGTAGAATGAATATTGTTATGAGCATTGTAAACTATCGCATGAAGTGAACGGATGCACCTACTTATTATAATGGATCAAGGACCTATTTTCATAGTCTAAATGGCCTAAAGTAGTGGCCATGATGTTGAGGCTCTCCTCAAAGATGCAATTCTAGCACACAAATAAAACTTTCTCAAAAACAAATCCAGAATGTATTTTTGAAGCTAATTAGTTATCAATTTTTACTACATTTACAACGATACATGAAATGCATATTTTTTAAGTACTGAATTAGTCGAAAATTAAACACAAGTCATGAACAAGTCAAATCTAATGCCATTTTTAAAGAATAAAAATATATTAGAATGAAGATCTATGATGCAAAGTACGTCTAACTCTATTACGTTAGAGACTCAACTTAAAAAATTTGAGTCTTTTAAAATAGCACATGGAAACTATGGACACTTGGAGTCTCAATGAAGGTGTCAAGAGACACTTCCAAGGCCAAAGCCAAGATTCAAAGTCTACAACCAATAGTCAAACTAGGTTCCATCCTCCTTCTCGAACGCATCATCAAACTCTGTAGTGTTGGGGTGGATGTAATTAATTCTCTATACTTCACATCTCTAATGACAACACTATTTTTGGCATTCTTTTAATAAAAAAAATATATTTTTCAAAACTACAATGTTACAATACTGTTAATATCATGGCTTGGGTGAAAGCATGAAAAAATTCATGCTTAATTTATTGCATTTGGTTATACTACAATGAATACCACAACCTTTAGAAAAAAAACTAAAAGAATACAAATAACTAGTAGAACATGATAAGTGTTGTGTTTTCAAAATTCAGTCTAAAGAAATTTTTCCTCCCAAAAAATTTAATGAATTCATTTGAGAAAAAATTGATGTTTTGATGTTTTAAAAGTTATAAAAGAGTGGAAACATTCAAAAAATGAATTAAAAAATGATATAAATGATATAATATATTTGAAAATTATACACTCTCAATGCATTTTCTATAAAAAAACAAAATTAAGAAAAAGCAATTGTGCTATGTATCAAGCTATGTATTTCTTTATAAATGCAATTATTTTCCATCTCCTAAAATTACTACACCTACTTACAAGTTACAACCCTTTCTAAATCAAATAGACTCATATTGTCAATTTGCGAGAACCTATGATGACTTTTTGCATATACCTATTTACAATAATTTGGAAATTCAATTTTTTTTCATACGGTGTCCCAAAAATTGCATAAAAAGATAATTTAGAATATTCTTTGGACTTCCAACAAGATCCACTAAAAAAAATCAAGCAATTCAAGAAAAGGAACAAATAATGCTCCATTGCTTATTCGGACATATTTAGGTGTAGTCATTATGGCTTACCTCATTCGAGATCTGAGATGCAGGAACTCTTTCATCAAACCCTTTTAGTTTAGGTGAATATCCTCGTTAACCCAAAAATCCAATCCCGGGGCCACAACCGCATTTTGGAAGGCCTAGCTTTGCTTTGCTTTGCTCCACCCAAGAGGAGTTTACACGCTAAGTGCAAGAGACCCACTCTCTGACTGAGGGGTTTATCAGGGAGTGAGGTACACAAAGTGTATGTGATCTCCCAAGTTGCTTCACAAAGCGTGAACTCTTGTCGGAAACGGGATATCCTATTCAAATGTAAATATGCATATCCACATGTGGTATAAATTAAAGCTTTCAAGGCCTGTCAGACTAAAAAGATTCAAGAATGTGGTGTGGAAATGCATATTCAATTCGGCCTCCACATTCCCGTCAGCGCGCGTGAGATTGATTCTTCTTGGATTTTCTCCAACTAACTTAATCTTATCACTTGCCTGCAGCTGGCATGATGGGGGTTCAAACCAGCAAAACTGCAGGCAAAAGTGAAATTGACGTACAACGTGTCCATAGCTTTCGTTTTTCCCCTTCCTAGCTATTAGGCTTTCTTCGACCCTTTTCCTTCCTTCGACCCTTTTCCTTCCTTCGACCCTGTCTGCAATTGGAATTGGCAGGGCTGGCTTTGTCTTGCATTTCATTTCGAAGTCAAAACTCTTTCCTTTCACTTGCTTCATGAAATAAAAAAAAGTAGAAACTCGTAGCGACTGACGTCAACGAGCCAGGCGGAGACCAGAGCACGGTAAAGTGGGGGATGGGCTTTTTGTGGATTGGTTGGACGGAGGCAGCCTGCCTACCTGATCTTGACAGTTCTACCACAACCACAACCGTGATGATCCATATCCACCGGCAAGCAGCCCAACGCCCCAACCTGCCGGGATTCTGTTTGTTGCCGTTGCCCCGGTTACTTTAACTACATCCGGAAGGACCGGGTCAACTTCCGTCCTATTTGGGGTGGCCAGCCTACAGTCCTGCACCCCAAGGACACAATCCTATCCCCTCCCCAAACGCACCATTATATTGATATTCATCAGATACGAAAATATACCTTCTTGAAAGCAAGCTAGGATGAAATCAACCCCCACTCAGCTTGAAATGGCAACAGATCGAATATGCTTGGCGTCACGGAATATCCCTAATCGCACCAGATTCCCCCTCCACAAGCTAGATGATAATATCAGACAGCCCAAGCGCGCCCGGGCTCCAGCGGTCCAGTCGAATCTTCCATATCTGCGAGAATCACTGGCGAGGCTCATTCCCTGCCTGCCAGATTGTGTCTGCTTGTAGAACCTGGTCAATCCATTGTACGAAGGGCCTTTCTGTGATGCTGGGCTAGCTTAGCTAGCTCATGACGGGCCCTGCCATGATCTAGGGCAAGCTGATTAATTTGAAGAGGTCCGGGCTGATGTAAGCAACCCTTGCAGCATTGGCCTATGGTTTGTCCTTATCTCTTCAAATCGAAGACTCCCTTCCCCCATTGGTGCTGCCCCTCCACCTCATAGCGTTCTCGTGCATCAGCTGGGCCGCAGTGCATGCGCGCTGGCTGGCAACCCACCACAATAATCATCAGTCCTGGAGGACCTAACTACTCCTATAATTGAATTATTTAACCGCCCGGGGACTGCCTCCATAGCTTTTACATATTGGGTTTAATTTTCATTTTACTAGTTATCGGTACTAGTTCGAATGAAAGTCTCATCATCGCATGTCTGCATGTACTGGCTACAGTAGCATGTTCCGTCTCTAGTCTCAGCGACTTCAACGTAGTCGGACGAGCAGACGAACCGAGAAATCAAGCGTAACGTAAGTTAGATCTTTTCCAGGCTGGGCGAACTGCCGGAAGTGGCAGATGGTGTTAACTACTGTAGCCAAAGCAGTTCATCACTGTAGCTAGGAATGTGGATGGGGCCTACGTGCGGTGGTCCCCACCAAGGCTAGAAGGCACGACAGATTGGGCACTACCCAAATATTCCTGCAGGTTCGGTGCTGCTCGTGGATTGGTTCGGGCTCTCTGGGTCAGCTTTTTCTGTTGCGGAATTCAGCTACTGCGAAAATGACCCCCGCGAACATCCCCTCCGGAATCGCTGCAACTTGATCATATCGACCTTTAGCGTAACAATTAATTCTTCTGTCACAAAGATGACTTTGAAATTAATTAATTAATTAATTAAGCCACTGCAGTGGTGGTCAAAGTACAGTACAGTGCCTCACCGTCCCTGAGCTTGAATCTGGCATAACTTAATAAGATAGCTAGCTAGCGAGGAGAAATTATACGTACTCCCTCTGTTTCTGAAAAAGACCCCTGTTTCCTTGGTAAAAAGGAAACACAAACGAAACACAAAGGAAACACGGGTCTTTTTCAGAAACAGAGAGCAGTATTTCAGAGTGAAATTATCATTCATCGTCATCACCATCAACAAAACAGATTAATAATAGGATAATTGACTTAGTTGGCGAGAAAACGAATTTTGCCCTGACTTAGTTGGCAGGGAAGGCACCAAACTTGCCGAGTCGACAGTTACCCAATTTCGGGTACCCCGTTCACGCCACTGTCAGACTCTTTCTACGTCAAGCAAGGGCACTAACAAAGAAGCTGTCATCGCGAACGACTTTCACAAGTACCTTATGACAACGCAAGGCAAGGCAAGCCAAGCCAAGCCATTCCGTCACGGCCCTGGCCAGAGCAGTTTCTGCTGCACTAACCCTGTGGTAAGGAAGGATCAGTACAAGTGCAGCTTAAAAGCTAACCTGCCACATTTTTATCGTATTGGTCGAGAACTAGCGATTCCTACCTCCTGAATATTCAAATTATAAGTCAGATCGATCGACCGTATTGCTTAATGGATTGTTTAATCCTGGCACACTCCTGCCGTGTGACGCAGAATTACGAAGAAGAGCATGGAATGAAATTAGCGTGGTGAAACGGGAACCTGAGGAAGCGATCAAAGTTGACTAGTAGTCCGGCAAGGCTGGTGGGACGGGGAGATTCGCAAATGGGGAGGCCATGCGATGGGGCCAAGCAAGCTGATCAGGGCTCCACGGCAGCTTTTTCCATGAATATGCATGTGGGGTGGAAGTCGAGAAGCTCCCCACCATCAGTGATCCCCAAGAGGTACGCTTTGTCGCCCTCGCTCCTTTAACTTGCACCCTCACTGACCACACCCACCCGGTGATATGATCAACAAAGAACAAGATCAAAAGCTTCTTCCGTGCGCTCACTCTGTCTTCCCTAGCTAGCTTTGCGAAGGTTAAGTATGTATGTGAGAGGCCTTCATCTCCGAATCACTAATGGTGCATGCTAGCTAGCTCGGTCCTTATGTAAACCTTGCCGGGCACAACGTTGATGCTCCGACGCCAAACACGGAAGTGGAAGGTTCCATGCATTCGGACATATCCTGCCACAGAAGACTTAGCGGAGTGAAGTACGAGAGACGCCAGGCGTATTTCGAACCTAGCTAGGTCGCGATTTCAGAATAAATTTGATCATTTTAGGTTCCAGATAATATCAAAAGTGGGAGCCCTGGCACCAACGCTTTTCCAACACACGTCGTCGCTGCTTTCTTGCTTTTCGTTCACAGCGACGATCGTCACGTTGTACCTAGAACTTGTCAAACTTTGCTTGTGTTTGAAGCAGAACATGAAACACAGGTAGCAAGGAGCAGTGATACTGTGCCATCGCAAATGCATGCGACGGCGATTCCATTGAGGATGTCCATCAAAAAATTATTATGCTTGCTGCAACCACTCTGGCTGACGTACTAGTCTTTAGCTTCGTTCCTGGACTTTAGGAGGTAGCTCTGCAATTAAGAGGATCGGAGGAGAGTCGACCGAGGTGCTCCAGACAGACTGGACTGACATGCAAGCAAGACGATGAATGCTCAAGCACTATGAGGAACGTAGGTAGCGAGCACAAGGGATTCTACTCGAGGTGGATCCGTGCAGTGATTGAGAGGTATCAGCTAATTCAGCACATCCTGTAAAGCAACATACATAGAGCTGCTGCAGCAAGCAAGCACGTTGAACAACAGCAACTAGTCTGAACGATATGTATTCCGAGTGTAAAGTGCGTGACGAAGTCATCGTGCGTGTACAGATGTAGATTACAGACTCGCGGTGCAGTGGATTTTCCCGCGTGATAGATCGATCCTGATCGAGGAGAAGTCCAAAGAACCATGTCATCGGGGTCTAATGCACCCCGAAAGCCGAACGTTGCCGCTACGTCCACGTCGCTGTTCAAAGCGTCGAGTAGGTTCCTCCATAGCGGAGAGCGGAATGGGCCTGCTGGAGCGGGAGGGTCTGGCAAGGGTGTGAAACGTCAGAGAGCAACAGCAGGGGCCTCGTTTGATAGCGCGGAGAGCAACAACATTTCGGAAGTCTCGCGATGCTTCGCGGTGGCGGAGCACAAGGACAGCGCGGGAGGGGGGAAGAGCAAGAAACGGTTTGTGGGCGTTCGGCAGCGCCCGTCGGGACGCTGGGTCGCCGAAATCAAAGACACCACGCAGAAGATTCGCTTGTGGCTCGGCACCTTTGATTCTGCGGAAGAGGGCGCCAAGGCGTATGATAGTGGTACGTATAGATGTACTTCGCTTGCAGCTGTTAATTTGGTTAATCTCGTCGTAGGAAACTATGGGCAACCAATTTGATTTTGACTGTTGATTCCTTGTTTTGGTTTTGCAGCCGCGCGGGCGTTGCGAGGGGCCAACACGCGCACGAATTTCGTGCCTGCTATGACTTGCGAGGGTACCGTACCCGCGTCCAAAGCAGCTCGCCTCATCCGGCTTCGACAAATCGCGGCCGCGTCGAAAGCGGGCGAGAAACAGGCACCTCGCAATGTCGAGCCGAAAGGTGCAGATGATCACCCCAAAGTTAAAGTAGAATCACCCCCTGAGAACCCTTTGCCTCTGGTGAGACAGGATGTACAGCAATCTATCAGCAGTTTGGATTCGCCAGCTGCAGTAGATGATCATAAAACTTCCCTCCTCCCTTCGCCTAAGCCTGCCCGTCTGCTGGGCCGCAGACATAATGCACCTCTCGCATCTGCAAAACTCGAGCACGAGGAAGCCTTCGATGCTCCTCCTTTTCTTGATCGCGGCGCCGTGGTCGACACTGGCTGCAAGGCGAAGCTCGAGGTGATCCCTTCCCCTCCGAAGCTGGAACCTCAGCTGTCCATCACCTCTGAGAGCTTCTCCAATGCCATCTCTCACAGCCTCACTGCAGGATCCCCGCAGGAGTCTTCTTCCTCTCCAGGCCTTCTGAGACTCCCCTCGCCGAGAGCCTCTTTTGAGTGCATGCAGGCGACGAAGGATGGCACCGCAGCAGGAGGGGCAGTGCAATCGGCGAACCATGCTTTCGTGGAATTGACGGAGTCCCACCTCAAGAGCTTCAATCCAGAAAGATTCACCACGCATCGGTTGGAAAGCTTAGCATTCCCAGAGGACCATTTCGTGGCGCCACCTCCGATCCCGTTTCATGATCATGACATGGCCGTATTGGAAGCGTCAACGACACGACCATCGCTGTACCCCCACCAAATCAGCAGCTCCTGCGCTACGAATAGGGACATGTACGCAGCTGCTGCACCTTCGGAGACGGATCTTCAAGAGGTCATCTGTGGAGGGCGGAACTTCAGATCACCCTTCGGTGGTCATCATCAACCAGACGACATCGATGATCATGAAGAGGCCATAAATTTGGACGACGAGAAGCATAACTGCGAGACGAAGCGTGGCTGCGACGAAGCACGCGTCATCAAGGACGAGCCGATGATGGAGTACCCGAACTCGGAGGAATGCATTCTGAGGGAGAAGGAGTTTGCTGTGCCGGGACTCGTCGTCCCGGAGTTTGTGGGGCCGGAGATTCCATGGCCGGATTACGTGTTGATGGACGAGATTGGGATGGATTCAACGGGGTTGCTGGGGTTAGACCTAAGCTGTGAAAACTCCGGAGTGTACACATCCGCGTTCGATTTCTCCGCGGAGGCCATTGATCGAGACTCCTGCACGAGCGGGGTGCTGCTGGAGGATCATCATACGAGCAAATTCTTCGGGATGCCCTACGAGCAAGCCCATAGTCCTCCTGCGAGTCAAGTCTTCCAGGAATGCGTGCTCTTGACGGAGCCGGAGCTCGATTACTCGCTCTCCCCCCACGAGGCTGGACCCCCGCCATTGTCGCCACGGGAGACGACGAGGTCGTCATCGCTGCTCTGGAGGTTGGACGACACTACCACTACCACGTGGGACGGGCAATCCAGCGGCAGCACGACAGATGTCAAACCCCAGCAGAGTGGCAGAAGCAGCGATGCCAGCGGCGAGTGCACCAGCAGCCAAGACCACGAAGCGCTCTGGAGCTCCATGGACCTCGCCACGCTCTGCATGGTTGCGTAAGACTCCTCCTCATCGTCGTCGTCGTCATCTTCTTCTTCCAGCTAGTGGGTTTATCATGTAGAGTGTGGATTTTGGATCTGAACTATAAATTGTGTCAAAAACTGCCCACCAATTCAAGATTCCCATTCCCGATGTTTGCAGCTCAGGAGGTCATGAGCCCTTTGGTCCATGCCCATCTTCAACTAATGCAAAGCATTGTAAGTCCATCGATCGCTGGTTGGCCTAAATAAGTGGAAATCGTTGCAATCATCAAATTAATAGACTTCGCCCGTACAGATCGGATTGTGTAGTTACGAAATTAGAGGTAATGGCTTTTTCTGAGTCTTGTACAGGCTGATGTTATCGTAAGGTCCATTAGGCAGATCATGCGACTGTTGCACCAGAAGAATCATGTTGGAGATGGGGCTCTCTCTCTCTGATTAGGTATCCGCAAGCGTCGATCGGTACAAGAAGGGATCTCCAGAGGGTAATCGCTGATCTGGATGAGCAAGCATTGGTCTCCATTCGGCAAGGTGAAATTCGAGTGTATGATTGGGATCTGGAGCAGATGTGCGAAGTTTGCTCCCCGTTCAGAACCGAGTGCTGGTACAATCGACCATTTCAACCGACCATTTGAACCCAGTGGTGGTACAATCATTGGTCACAGAAGAATCATGTCGTAGGCGGATAATCTACTGACCCGCGCATTAAATTGGTTCTTACACGAAATGCAGTAAGAGACACGTGGAATAGGCTGGATGTAGACCTTCAATGGCAGTTGGGTTGCTCAATAGAGTCTTCAGTTGGCTTGCAACGACTCACTTGTGACCTCCAGCAGTCTTTCAGAGATTGTACATTGTGGCGAAATCCTTTAACAGTTTTGTTCCTATATAACGTCCCAGCTTATGTAGATGCCTTCTGCCGAAAAGGTTCATCAGCTTGCAAATAAGGGCACTCGTCGGGATTCTGATTCACATGCATTGATTTGTTCTCCTGAAAAAAACACTTAACGTCTTAACCTGAAAATAGTCGGCAAGTATCACCAACCACGAATACCAAACCTCTTCGAAGGAATAGAGTCCGGTTTATTTAAATTTCCACACGAAGTAGTCTTTAAGCAATCGAGAAATACATAACGAAGATAATCAATAGAGTAGCCAAATAGTAGCCTTATTTGTAATCTACTCAACGAAAAAAGAAGCCTAATATTGCCGAAATAAGAGACCACAGACCCCCGATTACCAAAACAGCTCCGACAAGTCCTGCTAAAATAGTAAGGACTGGAGGTCCTTGTTTCTCTGTAAGCGCTTCCTTCACTTGGGAAACTTCTTGCTCCCCGGCTGCCACTGTTTCATTCGTGTCGACTGATTCGGCCTCACAACGCCACTTTCTTCGTTGTGGTGGCTGTTTGAAAGATCCTGTAGCAGAAAAGGCTACGTGTGAGCAGAAATGGTGAAGCCAAACATTCTCACTCGCTCTAAAAGGAAACAAGCATTGCCAACGATTTCGTGACACCATACGTTTCTTGGACAAGCCAGGAGACCTTGAATTCTTCAAGATCAATATTAGCAACAGGAAAATGAAACAAGCAGCAAATCGCATGTGTCCTTACCCCAAGTAGAAATGCTTAATTTCCATCTCTCTTTCCATATGATCAGTACAATCTTCTCTATAATCCTCACTAATTGAAAATTTCAAAACCCTATTTGACATATTAGAATAACATTGTTTACCAGACATTAGAAATTAATTCTTTAGAATGACGGACCCCATGCTACTATTCCTTGTAACACATGTATCATTTTCATTGGGTACCGTAACTTTCGAACCATTGCTTAGTCTCACACGTTGGGTATAAAGACAGTAAAAAGAAATAGGTCTTGAAGACACTCCTGGCCGCAGAAAATGAAATACAGAAGGAATGGAAACGCCCACCAACCCTAGAAAAAGAGCGAAATTTCTGTACCTAAAGCGGGTAGCAACCTCAGGCTTGTTGCATTCCTGCAAAGAATTCACAGCGATTTGTCAGAATTCAAATACAGCGATTTTAACTAATTTCAGCTTCGAGTTCAGAGAAAAGGATTGAACTAATCTCAGCTTCGAGTGCAGAAAATTCTCCGGCCCATGGGAAGCGGCAAAATTCACGGTGAATTCATTTCATACCATTCGGCATTCACTAAAGGAGCAAGCAAAGAGGCTTTACATTCTTCAACATCACTAACAAATTTGAGAGGTGAAACTATAAATTCTTATCGTACGGCGAGGTGTCAGTCCCGAGAAAATCTCGCGAAAACGACAATATGTGAGCCACTTTCAGAATATCATGCCCCCATTTGGAGCGATCCCTTCTACGATGCGAGCACACATTCCGTCAGCACCAAAGAGAAGCCGAATCCTCGCCAATGCAATAAGAACATTCCAACCCCAAAACTCGACCTCCAAAGCCCCCAAACCACATCCCATCCCATGCACAAGCGCCACCCCCGAACGCCCCTCTCAAGATCGGGTGGGATCCAATGCCTCCCCAAGAGAGAAATTAGGTCCAAAGAGGAAGACAGAACACTCACAATCGAGGAGTAGCCTGGGCGCCCAACGATGAAGCCGGGCTTGGAGAGAATCTTTGGTGGGTTGCCGCAGTGGCGAGACGCAAGGAGAGAGAGGACGCCGCTATTAGAGTGAGCGTGGCCATCACTGCAATCTGGAAAGGCGCCGGCTGTGAGGGAAAGCACTCAAATGAGAAGGGGGGGGGGGGCAAAGGGGTGGAGGCAAGCTGGAGCTGCTGTATGCAAAAGCCTCCGAGGCCGGAGAACGCATGGCGCCCTCCACCAGTGATAGCGGGTCCTCTCAAGCAGATACGAAAGTAAATGACTTAACTTAAAGTGTGTTCACACCTCGGCTTACAGGGCCGATCTTATGTGTCAGATCACTGAGTAACGTAAACCAGCCTGTGACAAGCAGAATGATCGACTGGTTTGCCTTGTTGACATTATTGAAAAAAAATTAATTATGTTCCATGTAAAGATAAATGTGAGAAATGGAGAGAGCAATTGAAATTTTATTTCTTTGACAAAGTATGATTTTGTTATGAATTTTTGAAGTGTGCTTCCCTATTGGCCCAAAAGAGTCTCTAGCCCACCCCAAAACCACCCCAAAGTGTATCTGGAATGGTCATCTTACCATCTAAAGCAGTCACAACATGGTCACAATATTTCCTACATGACCACAATATTTTCTATCATACATTTCCACTTGCGGTTTTGCTATCCACTAAACCTATGTGGTGGATACTGTGGTATGGAGATCGAAGCACTTTTATAGCCATTATTTTCTAGAAAAGTGGTAGCTAGGTAGTAATGACCAAGTGCTTAGTAATCTTTGAAACTCGGGGGGTGCACTTAGTTCTACTACAACAAACTATGTGCGAACAAGTGGTTTCTAATAAACTATAATTTCAACCTAAAATTTTGAGCATTGTTTAATAATGACTATGGTCTATAGGTTTCTATTGCCAAAATTTTCAACTCAAGTAAAATATGAAATGATTTCTAGAAGAGGTTGAAAATGAACTAAAAATGGCATGTTTTTCAACTCAAATAATTATAGAGAACACATTTAAATGACCATTGAATCAATATTAAACTCAAAGTGAGCTTTCAAAAGAGAGTTATTTTTAGGAATTTATTTTTTCATTTTTTAGACAAATTTTTCTTATATAATATAGGGGTGTGAAAGTTATTTTTTAGTTCTACAGTGTATCTTTTTACTTCAAAAATTTGTAACTAATTATTATTAACAAATAAAAATATCAATAATTCAAAACATAAACTTTCAAAGTAGAAAAATCTATTCATATTTTTTTTTTTTAAATTTTAAATTCAAAAAGTACATAGGGGGTCCAAAGTATTGTTCACACTTGGTTTCTAATGGATACTCTAAGTGACACCCCACCCACCCACCAAGCTTTGAAAATGAAGTTTTGAAAAAAATTTGGACATTCTTATCAACTTGAGCTCCCAATGACCTATTATAGAAGAGCAATATCTTCTAGAAGCCTAAAATTAGTGGGATGTGGTCCATAAGGTAAGAGTGGCACCAAATCCACAAATCCAAAATTAGTGGAACGTGCAAGGAAGGGTATGTAGTCATAGATTGAGGGCAACAGAGGAATGACTTTAAGCGACTATCATTTCTCTCTAATTTCTCTTATAGTCCTCCAATGTGCACCTGCAAAATTGGTGTACATTCTTATCTTGTTGTCTTTCTTCTATAGTTCTACAAATCTTCTTTGATCTACATTAGGATTTGGCTCCTTCTTTTCCTTCTACCTTTTAAAAAAAAAAATTGTCTGCTACTCAATGAGTTTAATTATTCTTCCGTTTCAAAAAATAAAAATAATGTCTGAGGCTCTGAGCGGTTTCATGAGTTTCTAAAAATAAAAATAATTATTTTGTCTGAGCAATAAATTTTCTCCGACAAAACTTATTCAAACTTGTCTGTATTGTACACTGGTTGCACCCAGCGTTCGGGAAACTTTTTGAGTTTTACCGGCTAATTTTCTTCAATTCTCACACTGAACCGGTTTTTGAAGAACTGAGTTCGGTTGTTTCTTCAATTTTTACTGAAAATAAAAAATTTATAGTTTTTTTCTCCGGTTTTTTTGCCGATGTTTTCAAATTGCAACCGGTTTTTTACCACACTGTGACACACCATGTGGACCCGGGATCATTAATGGAAAAGCGAGATTCTAATTTTAATTAGGGATCCTTGGCCAATGCTCCACTACTCCACTATCTTGGCTATGGTTGTGGTTTGTTTTCAAGCAAGCTTTTTGTTGCAACTGTTTGGAATTCTCTTGTTTTTGTTTTTGGTATTTTAAAGTGGATGCTTCAAGATGGATGCTTGGAGGGCTCACGCACTTGTTAATATATTCTAATATATTTTAATAAAATATTAATTATTTTATAGGGATTGAATAGATAGGTACCTATTCAAAAATATTTGAACCATTTAATTCAAATTCCTTATAGCTCTTACCCTATTAATAGAACAAGATAATTAGAGGATCCTATGTATGGATATGGTAAAACACATATAGAACAACAATATGTACTTGCTTTAAATATAAGTTTTGAATTAACTTTAGAACCTACATCTATAGATAACTAAGAGATTAAAAATAAAAGTTTCATCTTTTACCTAGTAAATTATATATATATATAACTTGTGTATTTATTGATTTATATGAAATATTATATATATTTATATGAAACATGTGTATTTATTTATATCAAGCACATATTTATTAATATCAAACATATATAGAACAATATCAATTTCTTGCTTTGAGTATGAGTTTTGAATTAATTTTAGACCCTACATTAGAAAAAATTTCAGCCTTCAAAGAGGCCGCGAGTTTTACACACCCGTGGTGCAATTAAGGAAAAAAAATTTGAAAATTTGAAAGCTAATGTGGCACTACTGATGCCACGTCAATGTTTCTGGTGCCACGTTGGCGACACATAAAATTGAATTATTTATTTATATATATATAAATTAAAATTATTTTTTCTCCTGTAATTGCACCCGTGTGACTACCTCTATTATTACAACGACGTTTAGAGATTTTAGTTCTAGCAAGAGTAAGATTTGAGATCATCTTCTTCAAGTCTAAAAGACATTGACTGAGCAATTGTACCATTTGCAACAAAAAGAACTCCACATTTTGAGAAAAGACTCATTTATTTCCATATTTTTTGCATCATCAAAATGAAAAAAAAAAATCAAACAAAAAAATTGTACTATGGTTGATTCGGAAAAGTTTGCAATACAATGGAAATATTATTGTTAGGTAGAAAATTACCTTGGAAATTATAATTTCTTTATCTGAGATTAATTTCAATTGAAAAAGAAAAAGAAAAAGATGAAGACTAAAGAGAAAAATAGAAAACCTAGTAGATATTATATGCACTCATGTTAGAATTTATGTGTATTTCATTGAATGTATAGATTTATCATACATGTAAAACTATGATGATTTAGAGAATTTAATTGTCATATTGATGCTTTTTACAAAGCATTGGTTTTCATTTATGTATATTCCTATTTGAACATATGTTTCTTTCTTTAGGAATAAAATGACAACTTTTATTAGAATCATTTTATAGTTCTTTCATTTCACTATATAATTTCATTTATTTTCACTTCATTTTAGATAATTTCATTCACTATATAAAATTTATAATCAATTTGTCATTATTTATTTATTTTCCTTCAATAATGCTAAATGATTTAATATTTAAAAAAAATGAATATCCTATTTTTTTTTTTTAAATAATAATAATAACATATATCATTAAATCAAAACATATATAGTGCATTGAACATTGTTTTAGATTATTTAGCTTATAAAATTTTAAATATTTATTTAATTATTTAGAAAATAATAGATTGATTTATGAATTGAATTGAATTTTTTTTTAAATATTTGTTTGTTATCATCTTTTTATAATTTAAAATTGATGTGATTTTTAAAAGTTGACTTATAAACAACTTGTATAGCATTGTGCAAGCGTTGTCCAAGTGTTTTCCGTAATTGATTTACATATGTGTTCTTTTAATTTTTGATTTTTAGAATAATTTTTTCATAATTAAATTTATAGAAACAAAATTCAATTGAAAACTCATAACCTTCACATTTAAGAACCAAATGTGCAAAACAACTTTGGTGCATTTCTACTCATTGAAAGTTTTTTGGCAATGCAAAGAATGGCATAAAAAACTCCTATACTCCACTTTCCATAATCTAATTCAATTTATGGACTTAAAAATTGCTCACAAATCCATCAAATGTTCAAAAGAAATGAAACGACTTTTGTACAACCTTCGTCGAATCAAGCTTTCCAATGGTATAAAGAAGATGACCGGTGAGCGCATAGCCAGGGATATTTCAATATTACATACACAACAAACTAGAACAAATGCTACCATTGTATTTTTATTTATTTATTTATTCAACTTTTACTTTGCATATATAAGTAATAAAGGTTGCAAAGCCTCTACACTCTTCATTGATAATGTTTTAAGAAGTCAAACTCGCTTCATGAAGGTAATGCTGTTAAAGTTTTGGTTTTAATTGATGTAAAAGTTCAATCTTTTTTTTAAAAATCTTTTTTTTACTCTTTTTCTTCTCCCCCCTCTTTTTTCCTTTTTTCCCTCCTCCTCCCCCTCTTTTTGCCTTTTCTATCTTAGGGTTGCTTTACAGTTAGAGGAAGGGCCAATTTGTTATGTTAGAGGCCAAGAATCCTCACTTGTGATTGGACAAAATGCTAAAATCAGTCCCAAATCCTTTACTCTTAGAAGCCGGGCCAATTCTTGGCCTCAGGGCCAATGTCAGATTTCAATTAAAATTTATTATTTTATAAAATATTAATTTTTTCAACAAATCACATCCATTGGATTTTGTACAATTGGCCTCAAGGAGAATTGGCCTGACCTCTAGGCGTAAAGTAGCCCTGAAAATTTCAGCCCTCTCTTTTTATTTTGTAGGTTTCATTGAATCGGCCTAGCTTCTTGCCGTCAAGGCCTTTACATACAGTAGAATTGGCCCCCCTTATAATATTATTCTAATGAGTAGTTGAGGCCGGCCACTAGCCCAAAAGGGGCTGAAATTTTGTGTAGTTGGCTTGAAGGAGAATTGGCTCAGCCTCTAAATGTAAAGTGGCCCTTAGAGTAGGTCCCGGCGGGCCTCGGCACTAAAGGCTCCTCCAAATTAGAGGGGCACCTGGTTTGCCCGGGCCAACCTTGTTTTCTGCACATGATTTTTTTTGCAAATTTTGAATTCATATTTGCAATCAGAGACCCCAAATTTGTTAACTAAAGTCAAGAATATATCCTGGAATGGTCCAAAATAGGGGGCTTTTTTTTACATGCATCCCTGGTAAGGTCGAGCGGGCAGGGAGGGTGGCGGGCAGACCAGGCGCCCCTCCGATTTGGAGGAGCCCTTAGGGCCTCCTTACATGTATCGGTGATTGGTGAAGCTTCACAGCAGGTGCTACAGGGAAAAATAGTCATTCCACTTTTATGTGGACCCGGTGGATGGGGTGGGAAACAATAAAAATTTCACACGCATTAGATTCTCTAGCTTCTACCAATGAGGTTGTCCACCGGTATTGGTGAAACTTCACCTCCTCCTTTCCCGCTTGCCCACCCCGGCAAGACAATCGGTGGAGCCGTTTTTTTGGAAACTTGAAATAGTTGGAAACTTGCCCACCGGGCACCGGGCTCACATGTAAGCTGACCCTTAGTGCCGAGGCCCGGCGGCCGGCCCTCATCTAGGATCCCTCACGGAGCCGTAAGGCTGCATGTGCGAGGCCCTTTTGAAACTTCAGGACGTGTGTATATTTAGAACCATTTATCAACTTCAATTCATCAGAACCTCACACTCAATCACTACGAACCGAGTTGGCCGGAGTCGATCGATCGGTGCCATGGAGAGCCAACATGTTTGCATTGACGTTCCCACGGTCGAGAGTTTGTGGCGACGCACTTGGGGTCCTTTCGAACTGCAAGGGCCGCTCTTCAAAACCTTACTTCGACAGTGCTTTTGTTGGATGATCGTCTTTCTCGCTTTCCATTTCTTAAAGCTCTTCTGCGAAGGTAGACAGCGGCAAGCGAGATCCAAGAAGCTTTCCGAGGACCGCCAGGGTCAGTCCGATTCTGAGAGAAAGGGGGTGGAACAGCTCTGCCTCCGTATTCAGTCGTCTCTTACAGCTGCTGATAATGGTGACGCAGCCTTGGAGATTCCGCGGACGCCCCTGGTCCCGGTGTCCATGTGCGTCGTCGACGACTCGTGCGGCGACATCCTCAACGATCGTTGCCTGCTGTTGGACGCGGCATCTCAACTCCATGCGCCAGGGGAAGAGGTGACCGTTGTACAATCATGCGCCGGGCCGGTTGTCCAGACGAAACTGACAAGACTAGGACCAGCAAGTCTACGTTTCGGGCACACCATCAACACGCCGTCTACCACGTCGGAAGAAGCTGCTGCTGTGGAGAAGGGGAAGAGTATCCTAATCCAACTGGGTAGATGGCGAGTCTTTCGTAAAAGCACCGGTAATTAATCAAACTAATTGCATGCTATGAACCGTTTCTCAATTGTCCGTCTTGACATTGAAATTCATGTGGGAAATGTTGTAGCTAGGGTATGAACTGTTCACATGAAATCATATCTTGGTGTGGGATAGATCTCTAACAAATGGACTCTCGATCGATTCAGAGCAGCCCCATATTTGAAAGAGATAGATGACAGAGGTGGGGTATGTTGTGTAAAGACTACGTACATAGGATTTAATTTTGGATTTTGATCCCAAGTAATAACTCGTCCATCGAAGACACTTATGTATTCATCCAATCATGAGACCGAGTGGGAACACATCGGCCTTTCTCTCCAGGACAGTAATCGAAAGTAAATAGCCTTGGCAAGAATTCATGTACTAGAGAACCTTCCGCATATGGCGGAAGGTTCTCTGGCGTTAAAAGCCTTAAAAGCCTGGAAGTACGATACAGTACACGTAAACCACTGCCAGCAAATGGTCCGTTCACTTCGCGGGCTGCTTCTGTACCGCAATCAGGTTGTAATGCCCGATTACGAGGGTTTGCCCGCGTAATCGGGCATTACGGATTTTTCATCCTCCATTCAAATATCATCCCGAAATATCATCCCGAACATCATCCTGAATGTTTCGTATTCTGCTGATTTGCTAGCTGCGGTTTACGCCGGGCAATGACTCTCGTCGTCGGGCATTTCGGGAAATAAAGGGCCTCCTCGTCGGGCTCCGCCCTCCTCGTCGGCCCTTTATTTCCCGAAATGCCCTCCTCCGCGGGCATTGCCCTATACGAAATACGGTGCAGAATCGGCAGACCTGGCCGATTATGGCTGGCTGCCGATTCTGCCACAAAAAAAGGGCTCAATACCTGCAGAGTCGGACTTGCAGGCTTTTAACGTTTTTACGTCTGCTGTTTGCTTAGTTTGTTAGCTTTCTGTTTTGTATGAACAGGTTTCAATTGGGTCATCTAATTAGTAGAGCAGCTCGGTCCGTTCTCAATGTTTATTGCTGATAATCACTCTATTTTAAAATCTGTCTTGGTAATTGAATGTCCCACAGTTACTCATTGTTTACTACATTTTCAATCCTATTTCTATCAATGGCAAATTTTATTTAAGTGGCAGTATTCCACTACACAGTTTTTTAAGTTTACCACACAGTCTGAAATGTACAATGGTCCTAGATTTCTGAAATCTATAGTCCTAGATGTCACTTTATAGTTCAAACCGCATGGTCTGAAATCTATATAAGTCCAAGATTTCTGAAAACTACACTAATCCTAGGTGGCACTTTCATGGTTTAGTTTGGGCAGTCTGAAAATGGCACATGGAATTCCGCCATTTAATGAAATTCTCCATATTACGAATCCATGACAACAATAAAAAAAATTAAATTAAACGTCATTTCATTGTACGTTTCCCCGTTAGTTTCGGTAGCTGCACTGATTTGTGCTGTTAGTGACGGGGAAACCTAGCATCACCTAGAAAATTAGAGTCACCATAAAATTTCTGCAATCACTCCTTGGATCCACTTTTTCTCCTGTAATAACTTATCATTCACCTTACACCCAAATAATGACGTACTTATTATGTTAGCATGGACGATCTTCCCTGCCTACCAGGGTGATTGTCAGGCAATCTCATGTGTACAGCTTGTGGCCTTATACTTGTGCTTAAGGTAGTAGGCTCTAAAAGCGACCCTTTAAGGGCTGATTCGCCTTTTTCATAGGTTTGCATGATTAAAAAATATTTTTAGCTCATTTTTCAGAGAAATCCAAATAGATGCCGAACGTAACACAAGTGGTTTCATATTTTTTGAAGCATTTTTGAATTAGTTATGAATTTTCAAAGATTTCTGTTGTAGGTACCTATTTGTGACCTTAGGTCTCCCAAAATCTGTCCCCTTGCAACTTCTAAAGTGATTTGAGGAAATTAAGGTCAATGATTGGCTCTTGCAATAGAAAAACAATTTTTCCTTGATGCATTCAATAGCTAAAGTGGTCCATTCAAGGATCACCTGCAATCCATTCTACAACTAATTATAGGGTCCGTTTGAAGGAGAGGGTCGCTTTTACAGCACACTACCTTAACCCAAACATGAAGTCTATAAATCGTCCTAATTTGTATGAATTGGAGACCTTCAGGTGGCAAAGAAGCGAGATTGCTAAAATTGGATGATGCTGATTCAGTGCCCGTGGTCTTGTACTCATCATATTCAGGAGGTAAATCACTTTCAATTGCAAGCAATTCCAACTTGTACCTTCCTCTGAAATTAATGGATCTATATGAGTTATTTTTACTGTTCAGGTTGAGGTATGTATGTAGTGCAAGTCATAATTTCTTCAAGTCAATAATATTCATGATATGGTCTAGGCACAGCCTATCTGGTCAAGACCATTTTGGTGTCTGCTGAAAACAGATATAGGAATTCAATTGTTTGAAGATAAGGTTCTGACTACCGTAGATCATCATGAATAGGCTACTTGCGTAATACTCTGAAAACCTTAGAAGAAGCTAGGTTGTTTTGTACCATGCTCCATTGGAAATAAGTTTCCAATTTTGTGTCTTAATGTTTTTTTTCATTGAATTTTCATCGCAGGCATATTGAATGTGGAAGGACTTCATTTGAGAGGAGCCACCATACAGGCAGTAACAAAAAATAAGTGTATAACCCTGGAAACTAAGCTGTATAATGGAATCACTGAATCCTCTGTGGATGGCCAGGTTAGCAAATTGTACCGATTGTGACAACTTTCATGAAATTGTGGTGGATGCCATGGAGTCAATCACTATGTGGCTACAATCCCAAGAAA
Organism: Antitrichia curtipendula; assembly: GCA_951230915.1. Classification (NCBI taxonomy): domain Eukaryota; kingdom Viridiplantae; phylum Streptophyta; class Bryopsida; order Hypnales; family Leucodontaceae; genus Antitrichia; species Antitrichia curtipendula. The sequence continues at coordinate 42,253,523 of OX579636.1, forward strand.
GTACATCATACTGAACAAATATTTTGTCATACTTATTTTGTTAAAATGGCGACATTCCACAAACTTGGTATTTTTTAGGTTTAGACCATGTAGTTTGAAATGTAAACCAGTCCTAGACTTTAGACCATGTGGTCTGAAATCTATACCAGTCCTAGAAAATGAATGGAAAAATGGTAGAAGAATACCACCATTTTAACGAAATATCCATTCATCATAAATTGCTCGTTTGGTAGTGCTTCTCTTGTAGCAATTTCAAGTGTTCTTGGAGCAATTTCAAGTATAATATATACCATGATGACACCATGTCCTAATTTGACACTTTTACTGTACAATTGCTAAAAGTTGATACAAATTGTGAATTGAGTTACCTAGCAGTTGTTTCAAACTAAATAATTATATTAGGAATGGAAAATGCTAAGATGTATTTGTTGATAGACATGCATTTGGGGACTTGTGCCAGGTAGAAGCATTCACCTCCGACAGTGGATTACCATCAAAGAATCTTGCTAAGGTGTTTGTGCTTGCTTCCAAGAAAATTGAAGTGGATGAGCTCAAGCTAAGCGTCAACAGTTTGGCTATTCGAATCCAAAATGATAGCCTAAGAACAGGTTAAATTTATTGCATTTGAAAGTTTGTTGCCATCTCATTTACCTTTACCTTTACCTTCATATTTTCCACGTTTTGTTGTTTAGCTAGCTAGATTCCACAATTTAACAGTTTTATATCCTTAACTGCTTGTTTAATAATGTGCAGTTATACGAAGTACATTTCCTTTTACAATTCTTGCCATCTATGCAACAACACAAATCTTACCGACTATTTTGAAGATTGCCATGGAGATTCCAAAGGTGACCTCAGTTATTGCATGGCTACTACTATGCATAGTAGTTGTTGCAACTCAAGCTATACCAATTGGGTACGGATTTGGAGTCAAAATATTCTTTTGATAACATTTAGTTTTTTTTTTTCAAGGCTAAACATCTCAATTTTTTTTGTTAGAAGATGCTCCACTATGCAAGTAATTTACTAAACGCTGCAAAATTTTACAACAATTGTAGTGCATTAAAAATATTTAAAGACCAGTGATGTATTTGGTCTCGGGTTATAGTCTTATAGTTGCTTGTATTCAACCAAAACTTAAATCATCCAAGTAAGCGTGTGAGCATAGACTAAACCTATTGTTAAATTGACTTTATTCTGCTACATCCAGTTGAATGGCAATTGAATGAGGATTCTAGACTCTCATAGCTTATATGTTTGGACATTGGACATAAACAAACTAGAAAAAAAAAGTGTTGATTGTAGGTGTATTTAGAATCCACAAAATCTATACTAAAATCACTTTTCAACAAATTATATTTAGGTAAGAATCTAGACGGGATGCTTTTAGTAATGATGTTGAAATAGGGAGTACTTACCTTAGAGTTATCAACTGAAAGAAAGTTTAAGAGTTTTTCTCAAAGTTAATTTGGTTTGTATCGAACTTGATTGTTTAGGCTGCAAGAAGTAGGTGACTATATAATTATGTATATTCCTTTCTTAGTGCAAAACCAAATTTTGTATTTACAAGGATTTGTAATGCACACAATTAACTTTGTATTAATTTTGGATGCCTATGTCTTTTGGTCAATGTATTGCATTGCAGAATAGAAACTACAATTACAGGAACACTGAGGAAACTGGTGGTGCGTACATATCATACCATCTACTTTGCAGCTCAATGCTTGACTGTGCATGAAGAAATTTCCACAGTCCAGGATCAACGAGTCTTGGAGAACAAAGAGTCTTCTAGTTTTCAATCTGCACCCCATTTATCTATAGAAGACCCTGCCTGGGAGTGGGAAGCTTACGATAGAATATTCAACAAGAAAACTTGGGATTATGAGTTGGTGAAACGTGAGCAAAGTAAGGTGGATAAGAATAAGGCAAGCCAACCCTTTTGCAGTAATATACAAGAACGCGAAAGATCTTCCGTGGGCCTCACAAGTCAAAGTCTGCGTATATTCGCCCATCCTGATGGAGATCGTCAATGTCATTATGCCCGGAAAAGTAGATCAAATTGCAAGAGGTCAGAAGAAAGTAACGTTAACTGGCCCAGAGCTGTTTCGAATTCGAGAAGGTCTAAGAAACGAACACAACTCCACTACTGATCGAAAAATTTCAGAGGTTTCATCAAGTGAAGGCATTTCTGGTAACAGAGAAAAGTTGTTGCATCTTCAGCATTTGCTGCGCTTCATGGATAAGGAGTTTAATGACATTGAACCTATGTATGCAGCTATGAACTCTGGTAACCACAAAGTGTCTTGGGAAATGTTGTGGGCGTTCTTTCCTCAAGGAGAGCGGGTTGTTTATATTGACGATGGTACTCAAGAGAAGTCATGTGGTGATGTCTTGAAGACAACATACATGCAAAATTGCCATAAAGAACTGTTTTTTGTCATAACAGTAACCAAGTGGGACTTCAATTGCAGAACATGGAAACAATATTCTCGCGATCTGATAGTTCCTAAGTTTGAGGGAGAGCGTGAAATTTGCAACTTGGATGTTCATCCCCTTCAATGCGTTGAGGATCCCAAAGCGGCTGTCAATAGTTTCCTCCACCAAGGAAATGAATTTTGTGAACTTTCCATGATGGGTCGCTGCTGTTTTAGAAACTACAACGGGTCAATCTTTATATACAAAAAAATGGAGACATGTCTCCAACTGTTCAAAGAGAATGCGGACGGGAGGGTGATGATTGATTTGGGAAGCTTTGCAAAGATGAATCCGGACTATCCTAAATTGGACTCGGCAAGACCACCATGTGATTTCATGCGCAAAAACGACGTCACCACTTGTGCCATCAGTACAAATGAAACTCGCATGTTTGCCCCTTCTATAGTATACGGATTTTCCTTTCGCCTCAAGAAATGGGGGAGCTTTTCTGTGTGCGGATTTTCTGATATCAACTATAACAAACGGGCGTTTGATGAATTGGTGATGGATGAAGATACCAAGGATGTTGTGGAGAAAATAGTTAGAAAACAATTGGAAGACGGAAAGGATACAAACGTGCTAGCAGAACGACTTGACTCCATTGCAGGCAAAGGCGAGGGTACCATATTCCTCTGTTATGGTCCACCGGGAACAGGAAAGACTTTGACCGCGGAATCTCTTTCTGAATCGTTGGAATGTCCTCTATGGTGTTTGAGTGTATGTGAATTGGGCATGACTCCAGAAATTCTAGAAGAAACTCTACTGAAAGTGTTTGATGTCGCGGCTTCCTGGGGCGCCCTGCTTCTCCTTGACGAAGCCGATGTGTTCCTGGAGAGGAGGACCACCTCGGACTTGACACGCAATGCAATGACGGGTGTCTTTCTGAGGGTCTTGGAGTACTACAAAGGAGTCCTTTTCCTAACTACAAATCGTGACTCTGCATTTGACGATGCCATCTGTTCACGCATTGCCTTGAAATTGCATTTCGAAAGGCACAATGAGGATCAACGAAAAACAATGTGGACCATGATGTTTGAACGAGCAGGATTGCAAGGCGTTTCTGGTGAGGACTTGGCGGAATTTGCTGCGCCTGTTTTCAATGGACGAGAGATTCGGAACATTGTGAAGACAGCACACTTCCTATCAAGGAGTGAGGATGATAAGGCAATTCTGGAAACCAAGCATGTCAAGAAAGCGTTGAAGGTCTACAAGGACTCTTGCCAGGTCTAGATTGGCAACTACAATGGAAAAAGGGAGGTCTAATTGAAGAGGAGCCTAGTTAATTAGAGAAATACCGTAAACTAATGGAAAGGTAGGGCTTGCAGTCTTTAACCTTGGAACGCCGTAGGCGTCATTCTATGACTTTTGGATGATAATCTTATGAGGTGTAAAGCTTTTGAAAGCATTTTTCATCCCTGTTTTTGTTGTTGACCTTTCATTTTGGTATATGAAGAGTATCCAATTGAGTTTGTAGTCTTTTGAGAGTTTGTCTTCACATAAATGAGAAGTTGTACAAAAAATGGATCACAAAATATATCATTTTAATGTGTGTTTGGGGAAGTTGTTGTTCCTAGCTTTAACCCCTAAAAGACCATTGTCCCTTGGGGGACAAATGGGATTTCGGGCAAGTACCTATGGGCTGAATTTTTGTCGTGAGTTTTTGAAACTTTTTTTGAAGATAGAAAAACTGATAAGCTTTGTGGAAATATAATTTTTTTCGAAATCGGTGCCCGGGAACAACAATTATGACCAAATAAGCTCAAAACAGAGGACGGGGGGCAGCCTGGGCAGCAAACAAAAATTTAATTTTGTTTTTAAGAATATTTTTTTCTCATAGAATATATTTTTTTCTATTTGGAAAGCTTTGATTCATTTCATTTGGATTTGTTATGAGAAAGTTATGGACATTCTTGTTTTTCGGGCAGGTAGAGCATCTTCTTGAAAAAAATATATTCTAGGATTCATTTCTGAATGCAATTTTTCAAATTTTTCATTTTTTTTTTTGCATGGTTTAGTATACTTGCTAGAACAATCTCACCATTGGGATTAGTACATTTTAATTCCATCTAAAATATATGACTATTTTAGATTTTCCTTCTATCTTGTACCTACTTCTACTTAACAATTTTTTTAAGAATGATAATTAAATTTTTTGAACTTTTTTTTCCCCTAGACTCTCAACTCAATTCTCTACTATAAAGATTTAAAGCTCAAAATGCTGTAGTGCAAAAATTTTAAGTTAAAAATGTTTGAAATCAAAAAATCTAATCCCGCAATGTGCTGAAAAACTTGTTTTGTTCACTTTAAATGCAGATATCTTGCAATCTCTGCGGTGAAAAATTCTAAAACAAATTCCACACATTTTTATACTAGTTAGGTATAAGATCCTATGATTAGATGTAGAAAAAAACGATTAGATCAAATTTTTTACTCTTTGCTATAGAAATGACAGTTTTGAGTGTTTTTTGGCAGAAAAAAGGCCTTGGGCCTTTAGGGGTTAAATCTGAAATTCTGCACAAAAATGATATTTTTGAGTTTGAGTCCAACTAGCAAAATGAAGGTCATCTACTCTAGTTTCTACTCCAATTTGAAATCGACAGTCAAATTGGAGTAAAAATTGGAGTAAAATTAGACTACATAAACTTCATTTCATTAGCAAGGCTCAAATTCAAGAAATGACATTACCTTGATCTAAAATTGAACTTAAGAACAAGAAGGAAGTAGTTGACAAAAAAACATTTTAAAAATCCAATGTGATCCATTCTTGTAGCATATTCTTCTATAAAGAAATTGATAATACTTCAATGATAGGAGAATTTCCACCACGTCCAGCACAAACACACTCAAGAAAGTATTAAAACAAGAATTGGATAAGAAAATCATAATGCATTTGCACGAAATATTTTAGATATTTGAATGAAATATTTTAGAATTTTCATTGATGACATCACAATCATGTTTTTTATAATTTGTAAAATTTTCATTAATTGTATTGTACATGTAATTTATCATGAAAATTTGAACAAATGAAGAATACTCCTAACAAAAGCAAATTAGGATTTTAAAAATATGAATTTTTTACCGTAGGAATGATTGTATTATAATCAGTGTAGAATATCATGCGTAAAACAAACTATTTATGTCATTCTACATTACGAAGTGTGATTACGAGTTCTAACTTCAATAATTCAATAAAAATAAATCATTCTAGTTTTTTTTTCAAAGTTTAACCAAAAGTAGAAATTGGATTCCGAAAGCTTCATTTGAGTAGTTTTATAGAATTAATTTTTATTTATTTCAAATGTTATTTAACTAAGGGAAAAAATTAAAATGTTTAGGCTTTCATTAACGTCTGCAGTGCTTATAGAAACAACATTTCATTAGAATACATGCACTCATTCATGCACCAGAGCATTGTTTGTCGTTTTGCAGATTTGTTGTTCCCCCATATAGATGACATTCAAGAATTGAAAGTATTTTACAAATTGTGAGGCTTGAGATAAAAAACATTCATTGTCAAGCATTATTGTGGGTCACATGGTGGATCCATATCACTATGAAGACAATCGATTCTCAATTTGTGTGATTCATATAATGTGAAAACAAGTAAAGAAATCTTAAGGTTGGATCATGGTCCAAATAAACAATTTGCGAACTCTCCATCGTAGTGCAAAGTAATTGAGGTAGACAATTCCATTTTTGTACTCCAATGTGGAGTAGAAATTTGGATCATTTCAAAGCCAAAGTGGCCCATAGCTACACATAAGGGGGATCACTCTTTGTAATTTAAGGTGTACATATGAGTTTAGAGGGTATCTAATGTGGGACTATTTACTTTAATTATTGTATTTAAGATGACCATATTTTTACATAAAAGCTACAAGGGCATATTTTGAATACTTTGTAGTTCTTATGAATTCATCCATGCAGTTTTCTAAATAGGTCTATTTTACATATAAAATTTTAAGTGTCCAATTTTTTCTTACTTTTCCCTTTCTTCACAAATTTTTTTTTCCTTCTACTATATATACATATAGGGGATATACCAGGAAATCAACAACAATCAATTCAATTAAAGTGTCATTTACTAAGTAGTAGTTTTTAATAACAAGTTTACCACTAAGCACTTCAAAATCCCCACTTAAACTGTTCCGTGAACATCCTATTCAATATAAGTGTGTTCAACACATATGCCTTTAAAGATTGAAATTAAATCAACTATAAATTCTATCTTTGTGTTGTACAGTTTTTAGTTTGTTAAACCCATTAAGATAAACCTCCCTATTCATGCAATGTAACAATTTCTACTACTTGTGGTCAATGTCTTACATTTACAATTAATTTTTTGATATAAATGCTACTAGTACCATGATGCAATTTTAGTCAACTACCCTTCATTGTAGATTTTCATGACTATGTCCATTTTATCATCCATATTACTTGTCCACATCTATATTCACGTACTAACAAAAAATTTGCACTACCCCTATTTGTCAAGGCTAACTTATTAATAAAAATTTCTACTATACGATGTTTTTACATAACCTAGTTTATATATATATTAGAATATAAAGCATTTCATAAATTCTATAGTAGCCCTACATATTATATAAATTTTTTTCTTTTTGCCCGGGGAGGTCACTTAGTGTATCTATAGTATACTACATGTGGCTAAATGATCTTTTGACCTCCTATTTATTTTTTAATAAATTATAATTTTACCCTACAATTTTGAGCATTGTTTAATTAAAACTATAAGATTCTATTGCCAAAATCTTCAATCCAAATAATATATGAAATGATTTCTAGAGAAGGTTGAAAAATGAACTAAAATGACATGTTTTTCAACTCAAGTATTTATAGAGAACACATTCAGACAACCATTGCATCAATATTCAGGAAATATAAACTTTCAATAGAGGCTCATTTTTGAGAATTTTTTGTGTATTTTTTAAACAATTTTTTCTTATTTAATATAGAGGTGTGAAAGTTATTTTCAGCTTTTCAATGTATCTTTTTACTTCAAAAATTTGTATCTAATTATAATTTACGTAAAAAATTATCAATAATTCATAACGTAAAATTTCAAAGTAGGAAAATCTACTGATATTTTTTTCTTTTTCTTTTATTTAAATTTAAAAAAGTAAATAGAGGGTCCAAAATCCTCGCCACACATGGGTTGTATAAATGCATAGAGTGACCTCCCTGAGTCTTTTTGAATTAAATGGACCCTATCTTTTAACTCATATAGTTTAAAAAAAAAATCAATAGTGATTGCTCTAGGAGCCACACAAAATGCTACCTACATGAATTGATTTTTCCTCATTCAAGTAAAGGTGGTCCCTCCATTACAGTGAAGATAGGACTCTTAGCCAAAACGAATGGACTTTGTAGCAAAGCAAGTGCCTTAAATCAGAAATTTGATATCAAATTCAATTATTGTAACAAAATACAAAGAATTTTATATCCCTCTATTTCAAAGAGCATTGCACAAGTTTGTAATTTAGAGGGATATTTGGCAGTAGAAAATGAAAACTAGCCTTTGCTTTCAAGAACTATATGGTGTTGGTAGGAAATGGTAGGTAGCCCACTTTTGCAAATGCACATTAGAAGACTGCAAGAATAATTAGAGAGAAATAACAACCACTTGAAGTCATTCTTTTGCCGCCTTTGATCTGTGACTGCATATCAATCCTTGCACGTCTCGCTAATTTTGAGCCTAATTTCAAGCTCCTAGAAGATACTATTCTTCTCTAATGGGTCATTGGAAGCTCAAATTGATAAGGATGTCCAAAAAAATTTCAAATCTTCATTTCCAAATATTATTAAGCATTTGGTCACTACTACCTTGGTACCGCTTTTCTGTTTTCCAAAAAATAATGGTTGTATTGGTGCTCCTATCTCTATACTACATTATGTACTAGGCAGGTTTGGTGGATAGCAAAACCGTAAGTAGGAATGTGCTGAAACTTACTAAAATAAACTAGCCTATGATAGGTAAACCATCAAATGCAAACACCTAGGAAATGACCCTTTATAATCTTACATCAATTTATAATAGAAATTTTGTAATAAGTGAGATTTTAGCTAATTAGATTGAGTTAGTGGTCTCAATCAATGCCTTGGATGATAGTGAAGGAGTTACTGTTAGTGACTACAATAGAAACTTCCACCTTCTTAGTGTAAATTCCTTCATGTCGTCTGTACTGGCAAGTAGTGACCACAAGAATGTTACACCTCCGTAACAGAGGGTACACAAAAGATACAACTAGTATTTTGAAAAGCGGGACTGTGAGTGCCTTGCTTTATTGAATTTGCAAGTTGTTGGATGATGATACGATTATTGAGTTAGCTTAATGTTGTTAAGTCGGTTTGTAGGTATGCTAAATTCACAAAAGTGCGCAAATTTCTGACGCTCATCACTGTATGAAATGTTGAGTTGCGATCTTACAACTTTGTATTCCACAGGGGAGAGTCACTTACAAGAGAGCTTAAACAGATTTAAGCATTCACTTATATACACAGGTTAATCCTAAGCTATTTGATAAGAATGAATGAGATTCATCTAGTTTAATGTAATCCTAACTAATGCTATTTGCTAACACATATTCTCAGTCCAAGATTGGATCTTTTGTACAAGCGTTGTAAAGATTTAAGAGGTTTGTGAGAACGATTATGTATACTAGCATTGGCGACGATCAGATGACATGCATGGGAGGCTGGTGAGCATGGACGTTGCATGAGTGTATTGAGAATGTGTCTTGAGGAACTTGGCCGGGTTGTTGTTGTGGATCCTATGCTCATTCATTTTGCGGTTGGCAAACTAATGTGAGAACGCTGTGAGATTGAACATTTTGGAGCCAACCATTGAGGCTGAAGACTATGGCTCGTCTAAGGAGGAGGAAACACAAGTGAATGTGGATGCTGTTGTAGAAGAAACCTTGAGGGCCAAGTTGAAGCTTCGGGAGGTACCGAGTGGTTCACATAGGAATATGGTTTCACAACAGAAGTTTTATAGCGTGAGAGTTGGACGCCCAATTTGTATTTTTCTTAGCCTGATTGTGAGAAGAGAATGATAGGTTACAAGGAAACACAACATAAGAGCTTCTTGATCTTGAGAGATGATAGAGGAGTTGTAGGTTGCTATATAGGTAGGGAGAGAGATTTGTTGGTTGTCTCCTAGGCGACTAAGCTGTGGAGTACATGCTTGGTGACATCAAGATGGGCTTTCTAAGGTAAAGCCATGTAGCTGCTAAGACGACTTATGACATAAGTGATATCGGGGCACGTGATGGTGAGAAATATCAGCTTTCCTATGAATTTACAGTAATATAGAGAATTGATGGGAGGTGATTTCATATCTATCACGAGTATCTGTCTTTCAAAAAGAGGAGCTAGAGTAGGTTTGTAGACGGCCATGCCAAACTCATGAAGTATGAAGGTTGTATAGTCACGTTGATTTATGAAGATGCCGAGTATAACTTGCTCGAAGGAGATGTCCAATTGCCCATGTATTGTTTGATTTTGCCCAAGTTTGTCATGTCAAATTCTTGATGTAGGAATTGTTTGAGCCATAAAATAAGCTTGTCCGAATTGCTTGTAATAAATAGATCGTCAACTTAGAGCATTAAGATAAGAGTATCACCCTTACAGTACATATAGTACATATTGTTGTTGAACTTATGGTGTTTTAGACCATTCTTTCAGAAGGCTTCATCAATTAGGTCATACCATGTGCGCTGGCTCTATTTGAAGCCATATAACAACTTGTAAAGTCGACAAACCAAATTTTCCTTGCCTTGAATTCGAAATCTAGAAGGTTGCGCATAAAAACCTGTTTTTTTAATAGTCCATGAAGAAAGGTAGTTCTAACATCCATGTGGTGTATATCCCACCTTTTTGTTGCAACTAGGGCAAAGGTAATGTATAATGTAGCCCATTTGATCACATGGGCAAATGTTTATTTGAAGTCTATCCCATGGCGTTGTTCGAAGCCTTTAGCAATGAGGCATGCTTTCTTGATCGGAGGTTGTCTTGGAAGACCCGATTTCAGTTTAAAGACCCACTTACAAGTAATCATGTGTTGTTCTAGTGGTAGGGGTTCTAAGTCCCAAATGTGATTCTTCCAAATTGCATCCATTTTCTGTTGCATTGCCAATCTCCACCTGGGGTCATGTTTTTCTTTTTTGAAGGAAATCTAAGATGTGTCTTGCTTAATAGATTTAGGTGGAAGCGAAGGAGCTATACTTAGTTATTATATAGATGTTGAAGTCATCGGTATCCATCGAGGCGAATGTTGGTGCGGCGAGGATGTTGTAAGCGACGAGGGGCAGTAGCTGGCAAGTCAGGAGAAGACGGAGATGTATTGGATTTGGTGGAACGAGAACTAGTAGTGGGGCTAGGAGATGACTATGGGGATTGGTTAGGAGTCAAAAAGAAGGGATTAGGTTCTATAGGAGCAGTGGAGGTGGAGTAGGGTGAGCAAGGTTCTAGAATATTGGGATGTGTGGACTATAGTAGAGGTATTAGTGGTGAACAAACTTGTTCAGGGAGAAAGGAAGTGGAAGTGGAATAGGAGAGAGTAGATCTTCAAGGAATTTAGGATCTTGAAGAGGTTTGATGAGCTCTGGTGAGGGTAGGTCAAAAGAATGTTCGTCAAATTTGACATCACGGTTGATAAGAATTTTGCGCCTAGGGGGTGATAATAGCGATATACTTTACTATTCTCATCATATCCTAGTAGAATGGTAGGAGTGGCTTTAGGTTCAAGTTTGTTGCATTTGATATCTAATAAGTAACAATATGTTGTGCATCCAATGACATGGAGATGACCTAGATAAGGCTTGACTCTTGTAAAGGCTTCCTCTAGTGTCTTCAATTTTAGAGCTTTGGTGGGGCAACAATTTTGAATGTAATTGATCGTCCGAGCAACTTCTTCCCAGAGTGCTTTTTGAATTTTAGTACCAATGACAACGCTGCAGATGCCTTCAAGCAAGGTATGATTCTTCTTCTCTGCAATTTTGTTTTGATGAAGGGAATTATTGGCAATAAGTTGTCGGTTGATGCCATAGAGTGTGCAGTAGTCCTTGAAGGCAGTTAAGATATATTTCCTCCTTTTTTCACTCCTAAGGATGCTAATACGATGACTAGGATTTCTACAAGGGCTCTAAATTGCTTGAAACAATCTAATGTTTGAGACTTGTCTGTTATGAAATAAAGCCTGGTCTTGCGGAAGTAGTCGTTGATGAAAGTTAGAATATACTTGTTGCCGCTTTGGGAAGGAATGGGTAGGGGTCCGCAAAGATCGCTGTGGACGAGTTGCAGAATTCGGATGATGAAGTGAGTCTATTTCTTTGGTACTTTGTCGTGTGGCAATTTTCCCAACATACATGAGGAACAAATGTATTTCACCAAAGGTATGGACGGGACACCGGCCACGAGATTGTGTGAAGTCATATAGTATAGACTCTGGTAGTTCACATATCCAATTTTTTTATGCCACCAGTAGAAGAAACCTGTGGTTTTTTTTACGTCCACTTTTTTGGACATCAAACATAACATTAAGATGCTAGTTTTGACATCAAAACTAGCATATTAATGTTATGTTTGATGTCCAAAAAAGTGGACGTAAAAAAAACCACAGGTTTCTTCTAGTGCACAGTTGTATGTCGGAATCCAAGGGTCTAGGTGAATGTTGGTAGAGGCTTAGATTTGTGTTTGAAGTCGGTGTAGAACTTATTTTTGCTTTGTTAATATTGATTGCAATAGAGTTTGTAGGTGTACAGGTCATTGGGCTGGATGTCAGAAGAGATGCTTCAATTTAGAGCTCTATAGGGGACAGAGGTGTAATGGCTTCTACGATTGAGAGGGGTTTGCTAGTCTATCTATCTATAAACTTTTCAAATAGATTTACTACCTTCTAGAGGTTGTTGCAACCATTGCAAATGCCTTGTAGAAATATATATATATATATATATATATAGGCCTATCTTTATCATAAATAAGACATTGTTTGGATTCAAATATGATTCAATAGCCAGCATCTATCAATTTTCCTATTGAAAAGAGATTGGTTGTTACACCCAAAACATAGAGAACGTGGTGGATCTTTTTTATTGCTCCTATGTCATCAATTAAACTTACAATGCCTTGGCCAGCTACTAGCATGACATGACCTTTTGCTATTCTAATGCTTGGGAGTTGAAAAAGATGCATTTGACTAAGCAAGTTTTGATTGTCGGTGATGTGGAAGTTGGCCTCAGAATCTAGAAACCATTCTTTCTCAACAAGTTCAGAAACGATAGCATTAGCCACATCTTCAGAAGTTGGATGTTCATCTTCAAAGGCATCCAGATAGGCTTGTACATGAGGTGGTGCAAAATCAACATTGTAGTCAGGATCCGAGTGACCGAGTTGTCATTTCATTTACTTTTGCGTGGTGCACTTGTGGTGATGGGTGAGAGCGTTGGAGCTTGTTGAACTGAACTTGCATCTCCTTGATGCATTCCTCAAGTGTAATTCTATCGCAATCATTGGTGTAGTGTCTTGATCAGGGTTGTCATAGTGGACGGATGTCCGGTTCGTCCATCCGATAGAGGTCTCACCCGTCCGATGTGGTCAACACTAAGTTGACTTTCTGCCATTGAAAAAACAAGTGATGTGGCTGCCACTTTGACGCCACCTGGCTGCCAAGTAGAATCCAGGGCGCGGACGGAAGCCAGGGTGGGGACGAGACTGTGTCGGGGTATAGACGTCGGACAGGATGCGGACGTTAGACAAGGCGTGGACGTCAAACAGGGCGCGGACGTTTTTTGCTAGAACAATCTCACCATTGGAATTAACGCTATTTCATTTCAGTTTTGCAACTTTTATTTTAAGAATCTTGGGGCGTGTAGTATATCATTGGAAAGGTATTTTCAAGACCTTTCCAATGGTATATCATACGCCCCAAGATTCTTAAAATTGAAGTTGCAAATCCCAAAAGAAGGTTGCTGCCAAAACAAATTCTGCAGGGACAGCTGCTAATGCATCGGCGGGAACACATGAGTGCCAAGTTTCCTTGGAAGAGGCTTCGCTAAAACTTGGACCTTGAGGTCGATGGGTTTTTTCCATATGGGCGCAAACGCTTGTATAGGCAAAGATGCTAGGGCGGGGACGCTAGCCACTAGACGGGAACACTTGGGCGGGGACGTTGTAGCTAGGCGGGGACGCTATTTCATTCCAGTTTTGCGACAACAATTTTGAGAATCTCGAGGTGTGTAATATAGCATTAGAAAGGTCTTAAAAATACCTTTCCAATGGTATATTACACGCCCCCAAGATTGTTAAAATTGAAGTCGCATATCCCAAAAGAAGATTGCTGCCAAAATAAATTTTGCAGGGACAGCTGCTAATGCATCAGCGGGAACAATATTTGGAAAGTTAAACCAATAGAAGAATTTGATTTAGGGGGGAGCCTCACTCATTCAATGTGACATAGTATTCTTCTTCCAAAATAAAAGAATGATGAATTCTTTTCCTAGTTGCTAAAATTAACATATTTTTATAGATCTTCAATTCAAACAAGAATTATCATTTAAATTTGACTTGGTACCTATTGTATAAAAATTTTGTTAAGAATTTTTGATTGTCATAGTTTGTAATACAACGTGATAAGAGTCTTTGTTAGAAAACAATTTTGTATATTAAGTTTAAATGTTGTGAATTCAATAATTTTTTTAAATCTCAAATTTAGACTATTTTTGTACATAGGAACAAAGACTTGCCCTTCCAATTATTAAATTCAACATTGGAATTGCATCAAAATTTACATCAACCTCATATTTTAGATTTTGATAAAAAAAAAAAAAAAAATTTGGATTAGTTTTATGGGTATGTAGAAGAGTGTGCCCTTTGAATTAATAAATTGAACATTGAATTTTATTAAAATTTACATCAATCATCTTCAATCTATTTTTAAAAATAAATTGGATTGCTTTAATGGATATTTATAGAAAATTTGGCATTTTTATTGGTGAATGGAGCATTTGGATTTGCAATGATTTATATTAGCCACATTCTTTTTATTCTACTTTTATTTCTTTTAGATTATTTATATATGGTGATATCATTTCATTCTTCTTCAATTTTTTTAAATCAATTTGATTTATTTTAATAACTACATAGAAGGATTTTGATGGTAATTTAACATTGGGATTACATGGCTTACATGAAATTACAAGCCAAATGTTAAAGTTAGTTATGTATTTAGAAAACCTTTACATTTAGGCACATAAGTATTTTAAGGGTAATTTTAATTATATTGCAATATGATTGTTGGGAACCCTATACAACTCCAATGTTCCATTTGTCCATTACAATAGCAAAACCTAGTATGTAGACAAAAAAGAAATTGAACGTTTCAAACAAATTTTATGAATATTTAATGTTTAAATCATCAATATAAAGAGTAAACCTTTAAAAAATTTTAAAGAAAATTAAAGAAAAGAAGAATATAGTTCCTATTTGGAGAATTCATAAATGCATCCTTCAACTTGAATTAAGAAAAATATGTACCTTATCTTTTGTTATAAATCCAAAAACTTCTAGCATCTATTTTCAATTTTTTTTAATTGAAGCGAGCAAGTCAATTTTCATTTTCTGAAATTTCCTTTTTTGCGGGGTGAGTCCTAGTTCGCAAGTGCATGGTGAAGGCATGAAGGAGAGGTCCGGGCCCAAGAAGGGAGCAATATGCTTCTACACATGATCTTTGAATTCAAAAAGTAGTTTGGACCCTTTAATGCAACCATTGACTTGAAGATATTCCCCTGAATCAAATTAAAGGCTAGCTGCATTAATGGGTTCCCCCTCTCCATGGAAAAGAAGAATCCCATGACCAAGTTCAACTTCTATTTCAACTTCCCTCCATATTGTGGCTGAGCAGTGGGACGTCCGCGCCCTGTCCAAGCGTCTGTGCCCTGACCAGGCATCCGCGCCGAGACGTCCGTGCCCTGTCTAGGCATCCGCGTTGAGACATCCGCGTTGAGACGTCCGCGTCTTGACCAGGCATCCGCGCGGAGACGTCCGCGCCTCACCTGCGTATATGTGAGGAAACGTATCCAAGTGACAGACCTGAAATCCCTCCAAGCCAAGTTTGAACTCCCTCCAAGCCAAGGTTGAACTAACTTCAAGAAAAGTTCAAACTCCCTCCAAGCCAAGTTTGAACTCCCTCCAAGCCAAGGTTGAACTAACTTCAAGAAAAGTTCAAACTCCCTCCAAGCCAAGTTTGAACTCCCTCCAAGCCAAATTTGAACTCTCTCCATGACAAACTTGAATACGCAAACTCACAAAACTTGAACACAAAAATATCTTAAGTAGTACTTCATTGCAATCCTAAACACTCTAGTAGCCCCTTACCAAAAAAAAATGTTGAAAGTGAATTCGACAAAAATCTTAACAAGTATTTCATCTCAATTCCAAAGCCTTCTCCGATCTCATTACCAATAATATACTGTTGAACTTGAATTCCAAAATAACTTAAGTGGTATTTGATTTCTATCCCAAACCCTTCTAGAATCACCATTCTAACAATACACCGTTGAAGTTTTGAAGACCCATACCCTTGTAGCTTCTTTTTGCAAAAACAAATCCTTCTAATATATTTCAATGCATTATAACTTTAATTTGATTTCAATCCAAAACCTTATAGCTATTTATTTCCAAAATAAAGCCTTCAACAAAAAGCCAAAAAATTATAAGTTGGTTATGATTTGATTTGTAAATTCCAAACCCTAAATCCCAAATAGATTTTAATTAGAAGAATAAAAAATGAATCCTTAAATTTGAATACAAACAAATATGTACCTTGTCTTTCATTAGGACTCCAACCCCGTTGGGATTCTACTCACACAAATTTTATCCTTCTTGTTTGCAAGTTCATTTTCATTTTCAAAATTATTATTCTTTGGGTGAGTCCTAGTTCGCAAGTGCATGGTGAAGGCAAAAAGGAGAGGTCCGGGTCCAAGAAGGGAGCAACATGCTTCCACACATGATCTTTAAACTCAAAAAGTAGTTGGACCCCTTAATGCAGCCATTGACTTAAAGATATTCCCTTGAAATCAAATTAAAGGCTGGTTGCATTAATGGGTTCCCTCTCTCCATGGAAAAGAAGAATCCCATGACTAAGTTCAACTTCTATTTCAACTTCCCCCCCATACTGTGGCTGAGGAATGGGATGTCCGTGCCTTGACCAGGCGTCCTCGCCTTGTCTAGGCGTCTGCGCCCTGTCCAGGTGTCCGCGTCGAGACATCCGCGCCTTGACCAGGCGTCCGCGTCGAGACATCCGCGCCGAGACGTCCGCGCCTTGACCTGGCGTCCTCGCCCTGTCCAAGCGTCCGCGCCGAGACGTCCGTGCCCTGACCAGGCGATTGCGCCCTGACGAATCCGTCCGCGTTCTGTAAAGTCCCCGCCCTGACGATGACGTCCCCGTCCTGACTTTCACGTCCGCGCCCTAATTCCAGCGTGGACTGCTACTATGGAAGCGAGTTGTCAATTGGAAAAATGAAAGGCGTCCGGGCTGTCCGAGATGTCCGGTTGTCCGGTCTAGTTTGCCCGTCCGTCCGTCCCGTCCGATCACCTCAACCCGTCCACTATGGCAACCCTGATCTTGATTTGCCACACTTTTGGCAAGTGATTTGTTGATGGTGGTTGGACATGTCTATGTGTGGGAGCCCGGAAAGTAAGATAAGTCTTGATTAGTGAGGAAAGTAGAGGAAGGAGTTAATAGGGGTACAATTTTTTGGTTTATCTAAGGGTAATCTAAACACCTTACCACAATTAACATTCTATACTAATAGAGTAATGGTAGATAGATAATTAGGTTAAAACCAATAGTTAAAGTTTCTTGTTCTTATTGAAAACTGGAACCGGATTGAGATCCGAGATCGTTCCAAATACCGGGGCCGGGTTTCAAAATATAATGGGAGGTATCTTTTGGGGAGTTACTATTCGGGA
This sequence comes from Antitrichia curtipendula, assembly GCA_951230915.1. Classification (NCBI taxonomy): domain Eukaryota; kingdom Viridiplantae; phylum Streptophyta; class Bryopsida; order Hypnales; family Leucodontaceae; genus Antitrichia; species Antitrichia curtipendula. The sequence continues at coordinate 42,270,989 of OX579636.1, forward strand.
GAAGAGAAGTTGCCTAGTCAGTCAGCAAAGGAGGAGAACAAATCCGAATCCGAATCCGAATCCAAGTTCCTACTTGACTTGGAAGAGGAAAAGGAAGAGGAATCTAACTTCAGCTAAGGGTAAGACAACTAAGCCTTCAACCAGTAAAAAACAGTCACTAAGAATGGACGTTTCCAAAACCGAGGGACCTTCTCCAAAGAAAGATAGAAAGTAGAAGTATGAGTTCTTAGGATAAGCCTAGGAATAGTAGGCGGAAAGTACAATAAAGTAAAGTAGAGTTCAGTTAACTTAATTATAAGAAAGTAAAAGATAAGTTTAGTTCAGTTAAGTGAAGGAAAGTTAAAGCTTTTGAGTGTTAGAAAGTTAGTTGACAGCTACTTTTTGAGATGCATGCACCTAGACGTGAGTTTCTATGATTTTAGGATCTGAAGATCCACCTTTTGCGGATTGTCTTGTAGTTAGACAGTTAGTCTGGAAGGATAAGGAAGGATCCTGGTCCTCTCCTTTTTGATCCTTGGGCTTTTTAGGATTCCTTGGGATTAGTATTTAAGGGTTGGAAATTAGTTTCAACTCCGGGCGTTTTCATATTCTTGTTTTCCTATTCAATTTCTGCAAAGAGAGCTTGGGTTTCACCTTCATGAGTATTGGTCTGAAAAGTCTTGGTCTTGTGTTGAGGAGTTAGGCAATGTTTTGACCATTGCTAGTTCAAATAGTTTGGTAGTGAAACTGTGAAAGCTTAAAGAAGAGGAGAATTAGTCCCGGATTCCTTCCGGATCCGTGTCCGAGAGTATTGAGGATTGGTTTTGTAAACCCTTTTGTATTCGGAGGGAATTCCATGTGCTGATGTTCCTTAGAGAGTCTTCTGAGCGAGATAGCCATTCTTAGGTTAGGTGAGTCCTTGAGAGGAAGGGCAAATGCTAGCTGACGTCTGAGAGGTCTTGTTGCAACCGGAAGAGAGGAACTGGAAGGTAGGAGGAATCTCCTAGTTAATAAGGTGCCACATCCCACTGTTTGGATTGCATCCGGATGAGTCTGTCATTGTAGTTATGTGGAGATTGTAGGGGTTTCTTGAGTGACCTGCTGGCGTGGATTAGTTTCCGGGTTAGTTGTGAGGAAGAACTTGCGTCCCATCTCTTTCTGTCCTTTTGTTATTTTCCTTTTTAGTGAAATCTTCAGTCACTCTAATCATCTGGAGGGTAGGATTTACGCGTCCTTCCTTAACATAAGAGCGGACCCCTCCGTATACGACTATACGAGGCTAAACTTCTACTTTCGGTTACTAATAGTTCCGGATCCTTTTTGCTTTGGTTTGGTTTTCCGGATCCCATTCCGGTAATTTTGAGGAAGCTGCAGTTAAAGTCCTTTGGGAACGATACACGGGTCATCTTGGGTGTTTTGTCATTTAGAACACCTAAAGGTAGGATTTGTGCTTCTTTGTGCTACGACACTATGCATTGGACATGGATAGCTATGCTAAAGTTGGTGTCAAGTTGGAGTGATCTTGAGAGTGTTCATTGGAGTTGCGTCTATGAATATTTTGTCCCTGATACTGGTTCTGACTACCCCTAAAGGATCCTTTGTTTCTAATGAAATTGACCTCTTATGACTCATGTTTTTTGTTTAGAGAGTGGTTCAACTCTTCCTACAACAGGAGACCTTCTAACTCTGGGAATGAAGGTACTCGCTCCCTAACTTTTTCAATTTGTTTGAAGGTAGACCAATTCATAGGTAGGTTGTTTAGGACAAGATCTACGAGATCCTTGTCTAGTGTGGAGATTTCTAGATTAGCAAGTTGTGTCACAAAAATGTTAACATCCTACAAATGTTTCCCTGTATTCTTTTCTTTGGCAAGCCTAAGTGAGTAAAATTTCTTTTTTAGAGAAAGGCGACGGGAAGAACTCCTAATGTCGCACATATTTTGAAGACACAACCAGATAGCACAGGGATTGGTAAAGTGTATCACACTTACCAACGATGGAATCTCTCACCAGTGAAATGATTATGCATCTCGTGCAAAAGCGCAATTCATTATCTTATTCGGTGTCATTGTTGATCGTAGGTGTGTTGGTGACTGCAGGAACAAAGATAATATGTGCAACAGTTGCAATTGTGATTTTGATCCAATGGGTCATTATGGGTGGCCGTCGATGAAACATTGGATTGCGCCTTATTTCCAATGGTACTTGAGGAGGTAGCGACGTCAATGTCAATCTGAGCGCAGCTAGGGACGACGAATCGCCAAAGTCCTTGCATCAATATCATTTTTACTTTATAGCTCCACATGACGTAGCTCAACAGTCTTGCAAGTTTCATGGACTCACGTATGTCTCTAACATTGGGATCCATAGCTACTCGGGATTAGTGAAAATGCTCTAGTTTCTACAAGTCCTTGCGACATTGCCTGTACTGTGACTACATTTTAGCCATGGGTAGGACAATTAGGATTTGCGAGCTAGAGTCTAGTTTTGGGGGGCGTGCTATGATTGCTTAGAAGATTTGACAAGCTCGCTCTAATACCATATAAGAAAATGGTGAATTGCAATCTTACAACTTTGTATTCTATAGGGGAGAGTCACTTACAAGAGAGTTTAAATAGATTTAAGCGTTCACTTATATACATTGGTTAATTCTAAACTAGTTGATAAGAATGGATGAGATTCATCTAATTTAATGTAACCCTAACTAATGCTATTTGCTAACAGTCACCAAATTGACAAGTTCTTTAGGTAAATTTTTGAAGGCCATTGCTTGGAGTTATTCTATAATCGTAAAGAGGTTCCACATTGCAAAACCCAAATTGCTATTTTGATTACTTCTTCCAATGTAGTGCTTGTTCCAAATTGATTGGAGACAAGTGTATACTACTAATTCAATTCCAACATTTGAATATGACATCAATGCAAGTGTTGCATGAAAGTGAGATTGATCAATAGTAAGATTGAGATTCGTGTCTCGCACCACAAAGAAACAAGCAAGCCACTATTCTACAAATGCAAGAAGGCAGTGGTAACACAACAATGGTATGATAGGAAAGTTTCAACTTACAATAAATTATATTTGAAAAACAATGTTCCGTACTTATCACATTTTTAGACGCATCATAAGGTAGGATATATGCTATGCGTCATTGTTCCTGCCTCAACAACAAAAGTTTACAGCCTAAGAATGTTAAGGATCGTAGATTAGCCCTTAAACAATGCAGAGGACGTTTTCCGGCCAATGAATGACAAAGAATCTTTCTATGCAGTAATGCAGGACAAAAGTGCAACTATTTATCCTCCAAATTTTGTATGGAAGGGGAAGATCTTCTATGGTAGTTTGTCTTCCAGTGAATGCTTTTTCATTTTTTTAAGTCAACAATTTACAGGGAAACCAAACAATTGATTTCCACAATAACCAACTCGTTATTTAAGGATTAAAGGATAGATTGTAAATCATTCCTTTGGTTACCATGTTAATTATTCACTTAAAAAATTGCAAAAGCACTCATTGGAAGTTAAACCATTGTAGAAGACCTCCCGTTTTCAGAACAAAATTCCAAGAATGAATAGTTGTACTTCTGTCCTACTAGAAAGATTATTTGTCATCCGTTGGATAAAAAACATCCTCATTGGAGTTTAAGGGTTAAGGTTGCTAAGGCCAAAAAGTTGCTTACAAAAGATTTCAACTAAATATAAAAGGATGACGGAACTATGATTTTTCATCTGATTCTTGTTTTAATACTTTTTAAAGTATATTTATTCTAGGGAGTGGTAGGAATTCTACTATATATCATTGAAGTATTATTAATTTTTTTTTATAGAAGATGCTAAAAGAATGGATTACATTAGATGTTTTTACAATGATTTTTGGCAACTAGTTCTTCCTTGCTCTGAAGCTCAATTTTAGACCATGAAAAGTTCATTCTTTGCATTTGGGCCTTGCTAATGAAATGAAGTTTATTAGTCTAATTTTCCTTCTAATTTAATATCTGGAAAAAAAAATATAAAATTACATATTAAATTGTAGAATGACATGGATTTCTTTTATATCATAATATTTTACACCACAATATACATCTATGGTGAAACATTCACTTTATTGAATGTCTTTTATATCATAATCATGATTATTAAATTGTAGAATGACATTGATTTTTTTTTTCAATATTTAGAATATATGTGATTTCATCTTTACAAAAATAAAACTAATGAAAGTAAAATAGAAGATATAGTGTGATTAAAGAATTTGACTTTTTAAACTCATAAAGGTCTGCGTATTCCAAGAAAGGATGCACCTTGGTCACCTTCATAGTAACTTTCAAAATAATCATTTTTAGTACTTGATTTAACTTCTAAAGTCCCATTGTCTCTATGGAGGACAAAATGGATTTTGGGCAAGCTCTAATGATCTCAATTTTTACTAAATTTTTTTGAAACTTTCTTATATGATAGAAAAAATTATTAGCTCTCTGGGAATATAATTTTTATTTCAATCAATGCTCGGAAGCAAAAGTTATGCCACAATAACCTCAACATTAGAGAGAATTTGGGGCCAAGGGAGGGCCGCGAGTTCCCATGAGTTCTCCACAAGTTCTGCGCAGTCCCTGACTGCTGAAACTGCGCCACCCCAGCAGGGTGACATGGCCGAACTTCGGCCACATCAGATTTTCAAAAAAAGTAAAAAATAAAAAAAAATATTTTTTTTTTTCTTAAAATGAAATTTGGGAAACAATTTTTTTTTTTTTTTTTTTTTTTTTAATATTTTTTTCTGACAGCCCATATCACTGTTCATAGCATGGGGACAGATTGGGGAACGGGCCTGAAACGGCCCTCCCTTGGCCCCAAATTTTTTCTAATGAATGGGGGAGACTGGGCAGTAAAATAAATCCACAAAAAATTAAAATACAAATTTTAGTATTTTTTTTCTTGTATATTATATTTTTTTCTAAATGGAAAGCTTTGATTCATTCCATTTGGATTAGTGATGTGAAAATTATGGAGCTTCTTGTTTTGGGGGCAATTAGAACAACTTCTTGAAAGAAAAAAATTCTTTCACTTTGAATGCTAATATCTTTCAATCTATATGGTCACAAATCACAAAATTTTACTGCATGATCTAAAACAAGTGCAGAACAAGATCCTATGGTTAGATTCTAAAAATTTAATTTTAAGAGTTTTTGTAAGTGAATGTAGGAAAAGTGGTAGTTTTGAATGTTTTTTGACAAAAAAATGGCCTTAGGACTTTACGGGTTACACTTAAAATATTAATCTTGACAAATTTTGTTTCTATTCCATCTTAAAATACTTAAAATATTAAAAAGTTGAAAGAATTATTGCAATTGCGAGTCAATGTGTTATTGCCAAATTACAAAATATTTTGTATATTTTGTATATTTATTTAAATTATTAAAAGAATTTAAATTAAAATTAAAAAACTAAATTTTTTTATAGTAACCTTTATTCATGGTAAGGAACTCAAATTATTCTAATATATACTGTAATTGCTATAATTTTATTTTCATATTTTTCTTCACAAAATCAAAATAATTTGATATTTTTACCAATTTTTTTGAGAAGATCAACATTAATAGAAAATACATGCTTTTATACATGAAAATATCAAAATTTTATATATCATTTATATAAGAGGTTCAATTTAGCTTAATAGTAGCATTTGACTTAAAGGCCATTTTCTAAGGTGTTTGGTGTATAGAATATAAAATAATTAACTGATAAATCTTTATACCAATCTCCATTGCTATTTGTCCTTGCTGAAAAAAATTCAAATCAATTGGATTTGCTATATTTACTAATTTTTTTTTCTTTTTTGCTATAAAATTATAACAATGGGAATATTTTATTAAATGAATTGAATGTTTTTACAATGAGAAACAATCCATAATATCACATCATTTCCAGCTCTTAAAGTCTCAAATTCAATATTAAAATATCATTATTTTAGTACTATTTTATTACAATTATTGGTGTCTACTTTTGTATTACTAATTCAATCAATACTAATAAAATCAATCACCTATTGATTTAGTACTGTAAAAACACTCCATAAATTGGAATTGGAATCATTACTAAATATATACTTAATTTGGTAAATTTTCAATATAAACTCAATGTCAATTCAATAGTATAAAAAAACACATTGAAATAGCACTTAATTGACAATTGAATCAACACTAGGTCAATCATCCATTGATTTAGTACTATAAAAGCACTCTATGAATTGGAGTTTGAAACAATACTAGATCTACATTAAATTTGGCAAATTTTTAATACAAACTCAATATCAATTCAATTCAATTTCATTTGGTCTTCTCAAATCTATGTCAATTCCTTACCGTAAGCCTCAACCATGGGTGTCAATTTCATATTTGAGGCTCAATGAAATTTGTTACTCTGATCATAATAGTGAGAACAAGTTAATCATGACATCTCGGCCTAAGTCCATTTAATAGAAGGATATTGTTCTCAATTGCAAAGGCAATAATAGGGGTACCAGATGATGTCAACATCATAAGTTGGAACAAGAAAAAATCCCTTATTCAAGGTAAACAAGTACAGGTAGCCTTGCCTTTTAACCAACGTTCCTCTACAGATTTCAAGTAACTCTTAGTTTACACAAATGGTTGAGACGCTTACAGAAAAATGCAAATAGTACCAATAAGAATCTTCTAGAATTTACACTTCTTGTCAGTGACAACCTCCGAGCAGTGGATGCCCATAACCTACAAAAGCAAAGAAATACAATTTATATTGCAGTCGAGAGGCAATAATTCTCAAATAAGTATACTACTACAACAGAAACATGACATTGCTATGCAAAATGCAACATCTAACAGATCTCAATGTTCCATAGCAAAGGTGGTTCAATTGAAGCTTCCAAACTCTGCTAAACTTAGTTGATAGAAGAAAGTCTTTTGTTAAAAGACAATATCTTCAAGGTCATAGGTGATTTATTTTGAGTCAAATATAATTTGGGGATGCATGTAGGACCTTGTGGAGTGCAAGTTGACTAGGGATATGAATATTCCTCTGTCCTTATACATTCTTAAAGGTAGCTCTGATAGGATGCATGTTGCATGCACCTGCATATTAACATAAATGTTTACATTTCAAATCATTTTCATAAATACTCCTTGAACAAGTAATCATCTCAACAAATTTCAAGTAATGCAATGCAATCTACTATTGATCCAGGCAGACTAGGTAGTGCTTGGAGAAGGACTAGAACACTGTATGAAAAAAATGTTTTCCACTTGATAACAATATAAAACAGTATCCAAATGTCACATGCCACGTTCTTTGGTGCCTTGGAACTTCCATCCAGAAGTCAATAATAAACTAAATAATTATGAAAAAAACACTAATAGTAATTCTTACTATCAAGTAAGCACAACAACAAAAATAAACATATGTAACAGCTTATTGGGGTCACTGAAGTGAAAACAAGTTTACATGAAATCAATAGCAATCCACTTTAAGATGCAAGGGAATTTCATTAACTGGACACTGTACAACTGAAATATAGACAAAGAAGAAGCCACACAGACAGTAGAGAAGAAGTGGAAATGAGATGTGAAAAGAGCTTGTGAAAAGATAAAAATAAACTTCTCTTCATTGATGGGGGGGATTTGTGCGATCCAATGAAAGAGCCCAATCTGGCCTTAGATGGGAAATTGGGTTGGCCAAAACCTCGTCCCGATTGCTCCCCTTGGACCAGATGGTTTGGTGCCAAAACTACACCACCTAAGACGACACGTAAGATGAGTGGTGGTTTCAATCCGACCCCAATATGAAGCCCTTGGACCGGATTTGAAAAAATTGAGCCATCCTATTGGTTCAAACTTGAAGAGTTCCGACCGGCCTTCAATCCAGGCCCAAGTATAAACCGGCTTGAAGCTCACAAAGCTTTTCTTTGTGAACTGCGGCTATTGCAGTTCCAATTGTCCTTCAAAGGGTTGAATGCCCTGGAAAATCGGAGGCTGCCATGGAGCTTAACTTACTGCCGAGTAGTATTGCGTTCCTGAGGATGGCCGTGACATGGTGCTACTCGTCGAACTTCAAGCTTTCATCGTTTAGTAAACGTCACGATTCTTCTATTCGCAGCTTAACTAATGTGACGACCCAGCAGGAGGAACATCTGAGCATCTCATATGCAGCCATATGGCTCTCCCAGTGCTCGGCGATGGCCAGGAGTTGCGCCAAAAGCTTCCCAGGTAACAAATCGGCACACTGGCTCTCAACAGTTGGGGGTAGTCTTTGCTTGCTAGGCAGGGTTGCCAGAAAACGGCATCCTCCATTTTTTATTACCTTAGGCTGCTTTTTCTCGATTTTGTTCTTGAAGACTCCGTTTCCTTCTTCTTTAGTACTCGCACAAAAATCGAACTTCATTAAAAAAAAGTTCAGCGATGCTCACTGAACTAGTAATTGGAGAAATTTATATATTCCGTTTTGTCGTAATCATGTAGCTGGCTAGGAGCTTTGCGCTCAAGGCTATCCTGACATGCAGGTTTCATGTGCAGCTCTCGAGCAATTTCGAAGCCGGAGTCTCATGAAATACTTTTGAGCCATGCTGGTAAACAGAAGCCATTAGTGTTCGACCTGTATAATGATTTTGTGAGGGATTTTCCAAGTATTGATCCTTTTTTTGACCAAAGCTCTTCAAGTTTGCCACTGGGTGAAGAATTTCCAGATCGCATTTTCAAAGCTGCTAGAGAATGTGTTATGACAGTCGTGATCTTGACGAAGGAGTACGTGACCTCCAAATGGCCGATGATGGAGTTGTAGAGGCTCAAAAATCCAATCCGCGCCTGAAGTTATTACTGGTTTTCTTCGATGACCTACCAACCTCTAAATTGGACGATCATACAGTTGTAGATGAGAGTTGGGTTGCGGCATGGAAGAATATGCCATCAGGAGCACACAGAGAAACCACAATAATAGTAGAATTGTGTAAGGAGGCTCTGCGTAAATTGCGAAAGAGCAATGGCTTGGTTTTGACTAACAATATGCCACTCGCGTCTCTCCGACGCAAAATTGTGAAAGAGGCTCTCAAATTCGTACCCTCAAGCCCGGATTTGGATACTGAGAACATACAAGGATTTCGTCGACTGTGTGAGGTAAGGAATTACAACATGCTAGGCAGGTACAGTAGTGAGCAATCATTAGACATTGTTTCACGACTAAATATTAGGGCAACCTAGGGACCCTAGTAGCTCCTTCGACGCTAGCATCTCTCACGCAGCCAATGTGGATGGTACAGAGTGTACTGGTGGAAGTATCTAATATGGACAGGTCTTCAATTAGTGATCTTGCTGGCCTGGGTCCAATACGCCGCATACTATCCAGCGTGTGCTTGTCAGGAATTCCTTGATTTTCTTCCCATTAGGGCTCACTTTTGCGAATGCTGAGGGATATTTTTCATCTGCATGATAATGTCATTCTCACGAGATATGATTTGGACGCACGCAGGCTATATCTGAAATGTTTCTGAAGAATCACAGAGGAGTATACTGTCTTGGGCTGTACGGCATGGGGGGGTAGGGAAAACCACAATGTGCAAAGCTTTGTGCAGCTATTTTGAATTGTTGTTGGTTCCCAAAGTTTGTCATTTGGAGATTGGGAGCGACGAACCTGAGACGGGGCATGAGAAGACAGAAATGAAATTTAAGCGTCATATAAAGATCCTGAGGTCACTTTCAGATGTGCCGAAAGATCAAATAGATGAAATGGAGAAATCTCGTACCGATTACAAAGTAAGTTTCTCGTCGAAACGTCCAGAATAGAATAATGAGGTAGAGAGGGTCATAATTGACCAGTATTTTTCTACAACATATCTGATGGTACCGTGTGTTCTTTCTGTGTGACCAGGTTGAGAAGTATGTACGGCAGTGTTTGAGTGATAAACAACTGAAGTTTCTAGCTGTGGACAATGTCCACGACTCCCTGGGATCCTGCGAAGAAGCTAGAGATTACTTAAAGTGGCTCTCTGAAGGGAGCATAATAGTCATCACATCACGAAGTCGAGATAATGTGCTATCTGTGACCGATGAGGAAGATTTTTGCAAGCCTATTCCAGTTTTGGAGGAGGATGAAGCCATGACCCTTTTTCTCAAAATTGCTGCACCGGAAGTGGATCGGCTATCTCTCCGTCCACTGCAAACCAAGGCCTTCAGAAAATGTCTTGCAAATATGCTATTTTCCACTGAATATCGAAGCCAATCGTGAGCAGGTTGGCATCAAAGTCGATCACCGGACTGTGAATGGAGAGAATGGCCATTACCATCCTCTGGCTCTTCGAGCAGTTGTTTCTTACTTGAACGATCTGCCCTCCGTCCAGGAAAATTCTTTCTTATTCTGGCAAGAAATATTGAAAAAAAAAACACGTGCTTTTCCATGCTCGAAAATCAATTGACATCATCGAAGTTCTTGGTATTGGCTTCAATGACAGAAGCATGTGTGAATTGAGTAAGCAATTATTTATTGATGTTGCTCCACAACCTATTGGAGCGGAGTACATTTTCGACTGGTTGGTTTCTATTCATCAATGCTCACCTTTTCTTTAACGGCTAGAAAAATGAAGGTTTGTTTACGTTTGGGGTTTACGATGATGGTGACCAGCATCCGCGACCTTCTCTGGAAGATTCAGGATGGGGTACGGCCCCAAGAATATATCTTCAAAGCTTGGTGACTTCGGATTTAGCAGAAGTGAAAGAATGGCGCAATGTTGCGGTGGTACATCTTGTAGACTGTGGAGAATTTACCACTTTTCCATAGGTGAACTGGTGAACCTACGCCAACTGGTGATTTTTAATTGCTCGAAACTGGAGGTGTTGAGTTGGACGCAAGACATTGAAACAAAGGGTGATTGGGGTAGGAAACTGTGTTTTGTTAGACTCTCCTACAACAAGAGCCTCAGTACACTTCCAAATTTTAGCAATTGCTCTGAACTGCGGAGCATTTCTGTCAAAGAGTGTTCGAGCTCGGTGGAGCCACTCCAGTTTCACAACTGCTCCCACTTGCAAGTGCTACATCTTAGGAGTACTGATGTAAAGTTTACAATCATGCTCGGAGCTTAGATCGCTCCGATTGAGATGGAAGGCTATGCACAAAGGCTTACCACTTCTGGACGAATTGCCTTGTTTGTCGGAGCTGGAAATTAAGGGTGCTTCAGACATGCCTTCGGGCGATAGGATTGGTTTTTCATCCTTTCTTGGAGGAAACAGGTTCTTCAGACAACATCCCAAAGACAGTGTATGCCATGGTTTTACAAGGATTAGGGGGCTGACGAATTTAAAAAGAGTATTTCTGAGTTGTATTCCGCTAGGGAATCTACCAGTGGAGCTGGCGGCAGTAGGGTCAAGCTTACAAACTCTCAGTCTAAGTGGGTGTCGGTTGAGCCAGGTGGTCGACTTCAGTGCTTTTCCAAATCTGCGTGATCTGCAAATCAGGTGGACAGACGTGGAGGAGGTTTGCTGTTTGGAACGTTTGACCAAATTGAGATATCTGGACTGCGGCTATTGTTTTCAGTTGCAGAAGGTCCCGGATCTAAGGCCCTTATCAGAGCTTCAGGTAGTGGAGTTCACACAGTGTCCAAAATTGCTGGGAATTCCAAGACTTCCGCCGCGGCGCGTTGCCGATCTTTTTGAATCAGAGGATGAGTGGAGAGCGAATGTGGCATCACGAGCATTTGCCAAGACCGCGCCATTACCTCCTCGCCGATTTGCTTTTGGGAAAAGACCTACACGTATCTCATCCCAGAATTGTGGATGTGCAATTCATTCTACAGTGACTTGTGCTGGCTGCATGATGTTTTCGCTATATGGACCTCGGTACACTGCAAAACCGGTGCAAACTGTGTACAGCTTATGCTCCAACTGTTTCTCAGAGAGATGTCGCAGAAACCAATGCAGTGACAATGAGAAGACGAAGCCTCGCTGGGAGGCCACAGGAGAATGGAAGCCGGAATACGATCTATGTTCCTCTTGTTACAAAATTTCAGGGTGTGCTTCCAAGGACTTCTACATAATTGACCAAACCCTTCAACCAGAGCAAGGCGCCAAACCACAAGCAGGCTCAGTATCTGGCTTATCGATATGCTTCCACAACAACATTGTGCGAAAGGATTGGTGTTTCTTGTCTATGTGGGTGTATTCATCCCCATTCAGAATGCCCCGAAGTCTATACTGTCATTGGCTTTTGGAGTCAAGAATCCGATCGTGACTGCGCTCAATCGACGCAGGAAAATCCCTGCGAAAACTGTGAATTCCAATTCTCCGCAAACGAGCTGCTTAGGCTGCAGTGATAGTTAGAGAATGGAATGGAATTGAAATTCGGTCGCATCGAAGAATCTGTGTAGGCGTTTTTCGGAAGAGCTGGCACCATCCTGCCAACGTGGCATCGATCACATGAGAATGTGCGTCATGGAATTCTTGATCAGTAAGTTATGGAGCGTGATTGGAGACGAGTTCTTACATTCCATTGGCACCCTGAATAAAAACCTTCGTAATTGCTGCATCAGGAGCTGCTTCGTACTTCCTTAGGCTGCAGTGCTTCCAGATGGAGGAGTCTGGGCTTGGCCTTTTCGGCCTCAAACAAAGTATCGACCACACCAATGATGCGACGTTCGTGTACGTGCAACGAAATAAGACTGACAATCCTCTCGACCCGCACAAATTAATGGAGGGCCAGCGAACATTGTGACATTCCGGAATGCCCCGTCCGAAGTACTCCTGATTCCAATAACCCCAAGGACAGGGTTGGGCCGGAACAGAGGGACACAATGGTCGTTTCCCGTTGACAGCGGCCAAGCTTCGTGCCGCAATGGCGCTGTCCCTCTGAGCCGCTCCTTCTCTCATCTCCACACGCATGTGCCCCGGGAGACTTCTCGACCTACCATTCAACCACCTGATCCGTCGATTGCAGGGTCCCATAAAGACGGGACTTGAGTTGATTAGTTTTGATTCCAGATATTAAAGTTCTGTTCCAGTACACTGTCTTGGTTTTAATCTTAACTGCAGTGATTTCGTCACATCTCCATGTCCATTAACTTAACTGCAAATTTAATTGCGGTGAGCATCCTCCTCTCGTAAAGAGAATTAACGGGACGGACAGTGCACGCGGCATTGGCATGTTTTAGCAATACCGTAGGCCTCGTGAGGATTGGCAATGAAGAATTTAGGCCGACATATTTGAACTATTAGGGATGACAAGCTTTTCCTGAGAGCAGGAATTTGCTAAGCCTGATTTTATTGAGAGATTAGGATTATCGAAAGGTAGCACACCATTTCAAAGACTCTTTCAACAAGGCAGCTCCGGAAAATCGACAGCATCAGAAAAGGGGGTTAAAGGTCTAAGATCCGCGCTGGCGAGTAGTGACCTCAAGAACGTTATACCTCCGTAACAGAGGGTACACAACAGACGCAGTATTTTAAAAGGCGGGACTGTGAGTGTCTTGCTGTGAAAGCCAATGAGGCTGGGCGGAGGCACGAGGCCCCTTCACATAAGCAAAAACGAGAATTACAAGTTAAGCATGTCAGGAAAATTAAAATGCCAGACCCTAAGTCCCGGGTGCAAAAACACAGGGGACCAGAGCGACTCGAATCTAGACTGAATCAGGGCTAACTTATCAGAGTTCTTAATCCTAGCCCTAAAATCAAGACGAATAGCCATGCCGGCGTGGATGGTAGAAGACCAAGCAGCCTTCATGACGTGGGAGCAATTGAAGTCCAGGGTGCTATACTTAGAGTTACAGCGATCAACCCAGATGTGCCAAATGATAAAAGAGCGGAGAATATCCCAAGGTTGGAAATCAAAGGTATATTTATCTAATTTGCTCATAAAACGAACATTGATCCTACCAAGGGTAACATCTCTGAAATGCCTAATTCGGGGAACTCCAAAGGGACTGCTGAAAAGGTTGAATCTGCTCCAAAGCACCTTTGCAAATTTGCATTCCCAAAATAAGTGTTTAGCAGTTTCCAATGAGTGGCCGCAAAGTGGGCAGCTAACTTGGGCAGAGGGTATCCGAATTGACAGCCAGTCCCCTGTCACAATACCTTTGTTAAGGATTTGCCACATCAACATAGCCGGTTTTCGAGGTCTAGTATGGTGCCAAAGAAGATTGTAGGTGAAGGAGATCTGGTCGTTTGAAAAGTTCTGGTTGATCAATGATTGAACACCTTGAGGGTATCAATCCTTTTCTGTAAACCAGTGATGTAACCCCTTTTTACCGTATAAGCAAAGAAGGGTTCAGATTTAAGCATCCCCGTTTGACCCCAGCACCATTCGCCTGGATCCCATGGAAGATCTTTAAGATTAGCATTACGAAAATGCCATATAGAATCCGGGTTTGAGGGAGGCTTAGGTGGGTTGCATTCCGAGAAGGACCGAGAGTTTGCCGACCATTGAATCACTCTGATCTGAAATAGATCTTCTTCAGGAAGTGGACATTGGACGGTATCTTGAACCAACATCTCCGAGCCTTGTTTCGTTGTGTAGCTGATCACTTCTCCTGTGGAACGATTGTGGAAGAAAACACGTGGGCTACGTTTCTGTTTCAACCATGCTGCATCTCTTCTATCTGGGTAAGCTCGCGGATCCCAAGGGATATGGGAAAGAATCTTCAGACGACGTTTCCTCCGAATTTCCGTAATCGCTCCTCCTCCAGGAAGACGTCTTTGTATGTCTGTATCTGAAATCCAGTCTTGTTGCGCCTCATCCCAGAAATGTCTTACCTGGTTTAAGCCTTCTTTAGCCCATAAGTGAAGACCCATATTAGGGCCTTTACCTAGAGGTGTGTTGTCATCTTCCATGATAAGAGGGTTGCCGAATAGCGGCTGCCTTAAAATTTCAGAAATGATTGTTGGCTGCTGTTGAATTAGATTCTCCCTAATGCCGATGAAAGCCTTGATGCACGAGGTAACTAGAGGGGAATATTGATCAGATTTCAAGCCTTTGCTAAACAGCAGCCAGGCTGGGGATTTGTGCCACTTCGAGTCTGCAACAGGCTTTCCTTGATCAATGCGATAACGCATTAACGCCTTCCAAGGTTCCCTCCCCGGAGTTAGGCTTCTAACCACTAGTTTTGCAAGCAAGGCCTGGGACTGAAGGAAAGGGTCGATAAGGCCTAAACCTCCTTCCTGGATGGGAAGAATGCATGAAGACCATCTTACTCTGGCTGGGGTTTTTGTGCCTTCCTTGCCCGTCCATAGGTATTGAGAGATTAATCCTCTAATTTTATCACTGACTTTCAGAGACAGACCGCAGCAGGCAGCTATATACCAACATGTGGCTAAGAGGACTTGGTTCGCAATCAGAACTCTTCCTGCCTGTGAAACTGTTTTTGCGGCCCACTTTCTAAGTTTGGAGCGTAAAATATCAAGTAGGGGTTCTGTATTCGCATCCTTCGGAAGACGGAATCCTATTAATGGACCTAGGTAACGAACACCCGAGCCTTCGGGAACCCACTGTAAACCTAAATCCTCTCCCCAACTGAATTGCCTACGCTTCCGAGAGGCCCATATAGCTCTGGTTTTATTCCAATTCACTTTTGAGCCAGAGGCTAAACAGAAGAGATCCAAGAGGGAACGCACTCTGCGCATGTTTTCCTTAGATCCCAACAGGAACAGGGAACAGTCGTCCGCAAAGGATGAGTCTGTCACCGTTTTCCCGTTTGGTAATCTGAATCCTTGGATGCCGTATCTTTTGTCGTCCATCATAAATCCGAGGGCATCAAAGACTATTACAAATAAAAAAGGAGCAAGTGGACATCCTTGCTTGACCGAACGAGTAAGGTTAAAATCTTGGCCTTGTTCGCCGTTGACGATTACAGCTGAGGTAGGGGCAGTATAAAGTGACATCACCCCTTTTATGAAGTCCTCATTGAAGCCTTGTTTTTTAAGCACATCACGCATGAACGGCCATGAAATTCTATCAAATGCTTTTTCAAAGTCTAATAGCAGAAGGATCAAATCCTGATTGGTCTCCTCCGCATATTGCATCGATTCTTGCGCAAGGAAGATATTATCTATAATGCTCCTCCCTCTGACATAACCGGTCTGGTTTGGGCGAACTATTTCTGGAAGGATCGGCTGTAGTCTCCTAGCCAGGATTTTTGCTACAATCTTATAGAATGAAGAGAGCAAGGTAATCGGTCTGAAATTCTTGATCAGAGTGCAGTCTCCTCCTTTGGGCAGAAGAGTGATTATGCCGCGATTAAGCTGTTTTGGCATCTCTCCCTTTCTTATCACTTCTCTGACTGTCAAGAGGACGTCCTGCTCTACGGTTTCCGTGCATGACTTATAGAAGTCTGTTGGGATTCCGTCTTCCCCTGGCGCATGACCGGAGGTTAAGTCTGCGATTGCTTCTCGCAGCTCCAATAAAGTGACTTCCCCTGACAAGGCACTATTATGCCTGGGCAGCACATCCGTCGGGATGCTAGAGACTACTTTTTCCCGGGATTGCAGTACTTCATTGGTCTCTCCATCGGCCTTGTAGAGCTCCTGATAATATGCCGTTATCGCCTCTAATTTATCCTTCTGCTCTGTGAGGATCTCTCCGTCTGACTGTATCTGCGGGATGCTGATCGGTTTCTGAGTGTCTTTAAACACTGAGAAAAATTCCGCTGTACATCGGTCTCCATTTTTAAGCCATTTTGAGGATACCTTATGGTATTGCGCTTCCAGAGCCTCTAGAGTAAGATTTTGTAGCTCTGATCTGGCCGCATTGAAATCCTGGGAAGCTGCTTCATCTCCAGGGTGATCCTGTAAGTGTTTTTCGGCTACCCTGATTCTCCTTAAGGCTCTGTTCTCTGCGCTAAACCTAGCTATTTTTCCATTTTCTGAAGCTTAATAGCCTCCAGTCTAACTCGCTCTTGCGCCCTAATGATCCGTTCTGATAAAGAACCATGAATCTCCTCTGTGGGCTCAGCTAACCAGGCTTCGGAGATCCTGTTTCTGTGTTCCTGAGAACGAAGTGTGAGAGGTTTAAAGGGTTCAGACCGATGAATTCTGTGTTCCGTAGAAAAGATTTTAAGCTGTACCAGGGCGTGGTCTGAGATCTTCGAGATCGGATGGATCTCTAGTTGGCCTCCTTGAAGAGCGAGAGTAGATGAGATATAAAACCTATCTAATCTTGCCATCCTGTGATCTGCGCCCTTCCTGTTGTTATCCCATGTGTACTTAAGGTCCGATTTAATTAATATGGAATCCATCTGTCTCGAGTCTTCCAGACCGTAATGGTTAAGAAGTCTGGACCATGCTGTCCTTTCTCTTCGATTGGGAGTAGTACAGGTCTGGGAATTGCCTGTCCTGTCTGACTCATTCTCAACCATGTTGAGATCTCCTGCGAGGCTAAAATAATCTCCGGAAATGTTGGCGTCGACCAACTGATTCCATAAAGTGATCCTGCTCGACGAGGAGGATGGGGCATAGACATTGATTATGGATAACTGAGAGCCTGAGTCTGAACCGATTGTAACTACCTGAGCTCGACCCTCCACTAAGATCCGTTGATCTGAAACTCGATCAGCTATGTTTTTGGATAATAAGATGGCTGTACCTGCTCGCCATCTGACTACCGCGCCTTGGGTGGGAAGTGCTGGGTTCCATGCTCGAATCCCACCTTGAAATGGTAAACTATGACATCTTTTCGAACATCTCTCTACCGACATCCAATGTTCCTGAATTAAAATGATGTCAGGAGGATCATACATGCGTTCGAAAAGGCGTCTAATGTGGACCTGTTTTTGAGAACCTTGAGAGCCGACCCCTGTTCCCCGTATGTTTAGGGTCGCCAGTTTGATGTCCACATTCATCGTCATAATCTTGGGAATGTTTCATCCGTAACTGACATCTCCATCCCCACTGAGGCGGAATAAGAGGAGCCTGGTCCGGAAGAACGCTGTCTTTTTGAAGCTGGTCTCGGAGAAACCTGCTGACTTGGGATCCAATCCACCTCTTCAGCTTGTGAGGTATACAGACCTGCCCAGTCCAACAGTAATGCGTTAGCTTTTGCTCGCCCTCCCCATGGGTTCAGCTGCTGTATACACGATGTGTCCCACCAGTTTCCAGTCGCTTTCCTTGAAGGTCTGGATTGTGCTGGAACCCTTATAATTGCAAGAATGGTTAGTTCTTGTTCATCCCCACGGCTGTCCCATCGGCCAAACCATGTCACCTTGTCCCAATTCTCCACTAGGACGGGGTCTCTCAATGTTTCCTGAGCATGCACTTGAAGTGCCGAGAGAATGGAACTTTTTATGTTATCAACTGTCAGGTTCTCTTCTTCGAAGTCCACCTGAAGTGATGTCGGGATGATGAGGGATCGGTCTGCCTTTTGGTTTAGAAGGATCTGAAAGTCCTCCCCTTGAGATTTGAACAAAATAGGCCAAAGGGAAAGGTACTTGGTAGGTTTATCCTCGCCTTTCTGTGGATAGACCTGAAATGTTGAGTCTAACTGGTCCTCCGTCCAGGTTGCCCACCATTTCTCTGAGATGTGCGAAGAGGATCTTTCAGTCTTGTGCCGATCGTCCTTTGGTTGGGACGAATCCTGCAGCCTACCTCTACGGTGATACCGATCTGTGGAAGGAGAGGGAAGACTTAACGGTGGGAAATCTGCCTCTTGCCACTTGGATGTTGGGCAACGGATTGCTGGAGGATTCGCAATCTCCTCTGTGATCTCCTGTATTATCGGGGCGGAAGGAGCTTGCTCTACAGGGACAATACCCTGCTTTGCCGGAGCTGGAAGAGGAAGAGGTCTTGGGGCTGGATCAACCTCCATAATGCGTCTGAGGCTCCATTTTTCCGACGGTGAGATTTCCGCTTTCTTTCCAAGAGACTTGGAAGGAACTTGTATCTGACCTTGGGCGCCTTGGATGATGGGGAGAGTCTGTGACTGCACTCCATCAATTCTGTGATGAATTTGCACTTCCTGAGACTCATCTCTGCATTCCCGGGTGACTTCTACACATCGTTCCCTGACGTTTGTTCCATCACGCTCCCGGGTAACCTCAACTCGACGCTCTCGTATGAACGTTTGGCGAAGTTCTATGTCGCCTTCTTTTGATTTCACCGGAGAGGCCTGATCTGCAGGATGATCTGCATGAACCTCTGCGTTGACCTCTACGAGCGTACTAGGAAGGACTTGTCTATTTGATCCACGTGTATGGAGACTACTGCAGCTGATCTCCTTGGAACTTCGCTCCCGTGAGTGCAAGGGTGTTATGTCTCCAGTAGCTGGTTCCGAGGCTTGTTTATAGACTGCCGATTGTGAGCTTTGTAAGCAGCTGCTGATCTGCAAAGGTATCCCTTCTTTTTGCACCTGTATATTTGTCTTAGACTTCTCTTTGGGTGTCGCTGTAGAGCGTGTCTGAGGTTTTATCACCAGTGCTTTCAGAGGGGAAGATGCTCTATGAAGAACAACAGGGTCATCTCGCTGAACCTCCAACCTCTGTGACTGTTCCGCTTGGGTATTCACCATCTCTGGAACATGAATGGCTGTCTTCTGAATCTGTGAGCTGGGAGGGCATGGTGATGTGTCTATATCCATGCCTTCCCTTTCTCCTGTATGCCCTTTCTCTGCTGTCGCTCTTCCAGCGTCCATTTGGTGCAAAGAGGGTGAATCTAACATCATAGGATCTTCAGAAGACTTGGAGGTGTCATTCCTCGGCTTTTGAGGGGGCTCCTCTGCAGCTTCCTTTTGGGGCTGGGAACCTGTCGGGCTCGCCGCTGCCTGCTGGATTGGGTGACGCTGCAACTCTTTGGCAGCCGAACCTGTGTTAGGTTTCGCCTGCCAAAGTTCTTTTTTCTCCTTCGGCTGGCGCTGCTTCCGTTTTTTCTTGGCCTTGACCGTCTTGAATCCTTGGGCGGCATCCGTACCTGCAGCATCCTCAATCTGTGCCGCTTGAACTCCTTCTGGTGCCTTCCCAGATTTGGACTTGTTTAACGGACAATTAATTGCCGTGTGACCGAACTTCCGGCACCTGTTGCATTGATCTGGAAGGCCGGAGTAACTGACCTCCTGATCCAATGTACACAGTTGATTATCCTTCTCAGGTATTTGCATTTGAATGCTCCCTGGGAGTTTGGCAATCTCGTTGACTCTGATTGTGATCAGTTGCCCTCCCGGTCTTTTTAGGGCCTGTTCTTTGTTTTCGATCAATAAGACTTCTCCCAGAGTTGAAGCAATGGATTTTAACCATCCTTCCGAACGCAGAACTGGATCAAGCCCAGGAAACTGAACCTTTATGATGAACCCAGCTTCAATCTGCTGTAGGGAATGTTCCGGGGAGAGATTTTGTTTCCAAGGAAACAGCTGCAATGTTTTACCATTGCCCTCTACCAATCTGGAGGAGGCTGCATCCATGGCGGATTCTTTTGAATTAAATTCAACTGTGAAGAAACCCCTTGCCATGTTCTGGACGCTGACAAGGGAGTCCGGGAATCTTGTTTTCAAAATTTTCTGAATGATTATGTACCCTGGAGATTGTCCCACCGCTCTCCCGATTAGGAGCTTGCCATGAAGTTCCTCCTGTGCATTGCGAATAGTTTGAATCTGATCTTCAGAAAACTCAAAATGGAGCTTCCAAGCCTTATCTATCACCGGGTGACCTTGTTTCTGAGGATCTGTTGGAACGCTCGAGCTTGGATCTGGGTTAGGGTTTAGACCCGATCCCAAACCTGACTCAATCCGCTCTCTAGAATTCTTGTTTTGTATCCGATCTTCAAGGTGGTGTGTGGCTGAGGCTTTCCATCCCTCGCCTATCTCCTCTGGTAAGTGAACCGCATATCCATTCTCCATTACAGACTCTTACGAAGGACAGACAGGGAACCCTAACTGTGCAAATAACGACGGCTGCACCCAACGAGTGAACCTGATGTTTGAGTACCTGCAGATCCAAGTACTATAGCACTGAAAGGAATCAACTGACTGACCTGCCTCTCTCAGATTAAACGAAGCGATCGACCTGAGTAAAGACCTCTGAAAATTGAACTTTGACCTAGACCTGAAACCCTAACTAAGGAACCCTAGCTATGAAACCTAGCCTGAGAACCCTAGCGAAGGCGTTCTGGGAGCCGCACCGAATGCTATCAGCGCCTGAAAATCTAGCTACAGAGCTACGCTCAGAGGAAAGAGGGCTGAAAACTGCTGTGAAATGCCCCGATCCAGTCGCCGCGAGAGAGATCCGACAGCGAGCAGTAGATCGACCCTCCTAACTCAATACCTAACCGAAAACAGCTCTCCGACTCTCTAAACACTCCTCCTGCCTTCCCGCAGACAATGCTGATGAAAGCGCTGAAGAAATCTGTCCGAGAATCTCTCAGAAACTGAAAACGGCCAAGGAGCGCCTCTCCGGGATTTTCAGAAACCCTAGGTGTAAAGGTGAGAATGATCTGTGAGTGTCTTGCTTTATCGAATTTGCAAGTAGCTGGATGATGACATGGTTATTGAGTTACTGTAGATGAATGCTGTTCAGTAGGTATGCCGAATTCACAATAGTGCGCAGACTTCTGACGCTGGTCACCAAATTGACGAGTTCCTAGGTAATTGTTTGAAGGCCATCACCCCGGAATTATTTTATAACTGTAAAGATGTTCCACACTGCAAAACCCGAATTGTTGTTCTGATTACCTCCTCCGGTGTAGTTCCTGTTCCGAATCGACTGGAGACGGTTGTACACTACCTTTCAATTCCGACATTTGGATATGACGTCAATAACCGTGTGTAAGTGTTACATGAAAGTAGGTGATTGATCAGTAGTAAGATTGAGATCTGTGTCTCGCGTCTCAAACGAGCAAGCCACTATTCCACAAATGCAAGAAGGTGATGCTAACACAACGATGGTATGACAGACTGCCTGGGAAAGTTTCAGCTTACAACGAATTGTAAAAACCGATGTTCCGTACTCATCACATTTTGTAGACGCATCACAAGATAGGACACATGCCATGCATTGCTGTTCCTCATCAACAAAAGTTTACAGCCTAAGAGTGATCATAGGTTAAGCCTTACTATCATACAGTTTTGTCATTGCATTGTTCACAGGTTGTTTACAAAGTGACAAATTGAGCACATTACACAAGAATACTTGAAATGCAGTATTACGATTGTTAAAAACTGAGGGAAAAAGAGTATTAGACTTGAAATTAGCAGAAGTTGGAATGAATATGTGATGCACGCATAATATTTGGCTAACATCCATATTGTCAAGTACAATGATTTGGAAACGCCTGCACATGATTTGAATGGATTTGTTGGAGTACTTAACTGACTCTGTAAACAGATGGACTTGACATGGAAGTCTTCCCTGTGACCTCTCCCAGACGAATCCAACATAGCAAGACGTCACGAGTAAGTGTTAAGTGCAGTGATTTTGTGAGCTTCTCCATCCCACTACGGCACTTTGAAAGGGAAATTAACGAGAAGGATTTTTTAAGGCAGCAATGGCATGTCTCCGAGTTATGAAAGGCACAGTGAGGATTGGGGGAGAACATATTTGGCTGGGGACGGTTAGTTTGCTATGATTAATTTTCTTACTGGGGGGGGGGAGAGATTGGGAAAGTCAAAGGACAGCGCACCCTTTTCAAAGTCCGTTTCTGCAAAGAAAAGGCAGCTCTGGGAGTAGACTGCGTCAGGGGAGCGATTAATCCTTTAACGACCAAGCCCTTTTTGAAAATTAGCACATTTGTAATTATATCGTAGTACAATTCTGTCTCAATTCATCAAGTTGCACATGAACGAAGGTTTTTCTTTTTAAAGGATTCAAGAAACACTTTGGATGAACGACGAATTATTTACACAACTTCATGATTGCAGAGAAACACTCCATATTACGACATTGAGGCGCTTCGGGGTTAATCCCTAAATGCCCGAGGCACCAAATTGTGGTGTCGACAACAGTTCGGAGTTATATATACCTTAACCAAACTGCTATTTTGAGTAGTTTCAATATTTTAAGAAATTCTTTTCGAAGTGTAGTTTTAGCATCCATAATCTGATGTTGAAAATAGTGTATACAGAGGCTACCCGACGGGCTTAGTATTTAAAAGTTCAGAATGGAGAGCGCTTGTCAATGTGACTGCCTTGCTATACTGAATTTGTAAGGACATAGATAGGTGACGTCAGTGAGCTAGACAACTGATTGATGTTAGGGTTTCGGGTTTAGAAGTATGCAGGTATGCCCGTATGCCCAGTGCAAAAAGTGTGCGAACTTCTCCACGTTTATCACCAAATCGGCGATTTCTTGGGGTAAATGTACTAAGGCCATCGCAGAAGGGGATGACGATAGAGTGGATGCTGCACATAGCAAATACCGACAAGTTCTGGTTACATCCTCCGGAGTGCTTTCTGATGCAAATCGACTAGGAACGGTTTAACACAGCGAAATGTTCTACAAGGAAATTGCACTGAAGTGTCCGCCTGAGTTACGTGACTCATATCAAGGGGATCAAGAGTCAGAAAAGAGCAAGCGATGATACTGTGCGGGTACAAGAACGCCATGCTTACACATAGAATGTGTAGCAGGCTGCCTGATATGGTACCCACATTTGATATATACATTCAGTAGTAAAAGATAGGGTTATTTGGGATGTGAGCTTGAGTTACGTGACTCATATCAAGGGGATCAAGAGTCAGAAAAGAGCAAGCACTTCTTCTACGGGTACAAGAACGCCTTGATTGCACATAGCACATGCATCAGGCTGCCTGATATGGCACCCGCTTCAAGCTAATAGTGAATACAATGATGTGAAGAGCAGCATCGCAAAAAGACACATATGTTTCACCGTCTGGGCAGTTCTCCTCAGATCAGATCTTTTGGTGTATGTTTGAACTCCTTCATAGAGGACCTCAAGTTTTCAATCTTCATCACCAGAGAAACCGTCTGACAACCGATTCAACGAAATCAAGCTAAGAACTTCGGTCAAACCAAATCTTCCATTCCATGCAAAGCAATAAGAACATCTTGGTCCTATACACTCAATGAGATCTAATCTACTGTTTCACGATAACAGAACTAGGTCTCCATTATCAGACCACAAGAGCCTAAATCAAATAGCGGTCAAGAGCGCCTCGAAAGCTGCGACAGAACCTGAAACCCTAAAACACGACGATACCAGCAAAATAAACAAAACATACTCGTCCACACCCGCTCGAAATCAACCTCACTACTGTAGCTTCCTCCAGCACTACTGCATCAACTGGAAAAGTGATGGACGATGGTCAGGTCGACGCGCGACGCTCAAACTCGAACTATGAGCAGACCCTAGAAATGGAAGACGGCCGCTCATGGAGAGATGGAGAGAGAGAGCTGCACGGTAGACATGGTTTCTAGGGTTCCGACGGGAGAATATATAGCAGTCCGAGTAACGAAACGGAACCGACCCTCCGGTGCGTATCACCGCATCGCACCTAAGACCGCGAATTGAACTCTACCGTGGTCCTGCCCACGGTCCCCCATGACCATGTTTCGACAAACACACCCTGGCTCCCCAATCTCCACAGCTTGTTGTACTCTGGCATTTCCGAAGTAAGGTAGTAGGCTCTAAAAGCGATCCTTTAAGGGCTGATTCACCTTTTTCATAGGTTTTCATGATTACAAATATTTTTAGCTCACTTTTCAGAGAAAGTCAAATAGATACCGAATGTAACACAAGTGGTTTCATATTTTTTGAAGCATTTTTGAATTAGTTATGAATTTTCAAAGATTTCTGTTGTAGGTACCTATTTGTGACCCTAGGTCTCCCAAAATCTGTCCCCTTGCAACTTCTAAAGTGATTTGAAGAAATCAAGATCAATGATTGGCTCTCGCAATAGAAAAACAATTTTTCCTTAATGCATTCAATAGCTAAAGTGGTCCATTCAAGGATCACATGCAATCCATTCTACAACTAATTATAGGGTCGGTTTGAAGGAGAGGGTCGCAATTACAGCACACTACTTTAGGTGGACCATGAAGAATGACCAGAGTTAATTGAACGAATTATAAAGGTAAGTTAAATAGACCTTGAAGTACAGAGCCTATGACTTGAAAGTCCTTCACTTTGTATCCTCCATTCTTTCGCTACTTATGAGTTGAAATTTTAGAGATCATATCACATGTCTAGTATTTGACATCAAATTTTCTCTCTGAAAGTTAAAAAATCTCAAATTGGCATGAATTCTTGAAGAAAATTGAAGAGAATTCATATCAAATACAAATTATGTTAAAAAAATCTAAAATTTTCAGAATAGAAATACATTTTAGTGTAAAATATTTGTGATATAAAGAAAATTTCCATGTCAATCTATATTTAAAAACATGGTTATAGATACTCAACTTCAAACTTCACTAAAATGCTTATTTAAGAATTTCTTCAAATTTTCCAAGTATACAGTACCCGGAGGTCACCTACGGCACAAATGTGCCGAATAATTAATTAAAACCAGAATGAGTGGTTTGGCACTTCAATTGCAATTTTCAAATCGTTCAGCAATTATTGATTATTTTTTCTAAATTTTAGGCAGGCCTTCTAATTATTTCAGAAATTGCAAAAAGATTTCTTCACGGCTTGCATATGGGTGCAATAATCTACAACCGCGGCTTACAGGAGGAAGTCACTTACAATAAGTACAAACAATCTGTTTATACAAGTGGGATAGTAGTAGGTAAGACAACCCATGTGGGATATCTAAATTAGGATTACCGGTAGTAGAAGCTTAACTACTCACACTTAGTTAAGTCAAAAGCAGAAATTGTGTTAAATGTAGAACTTCAAACCTTGTTTTGGCATAGTAGAATAATTTTTTTCAAACAAATTTGAACTAAAAAAAGTTGGTATTTTAGTCTAAATTTCATCTCCGAAAATCCGTTTGAGATTTATATTCTCCAATCAAAAGTCATGGATAAAATTTAGAGAGGGGTTGGGAGGGACATTTTCTTTGACATTTTCAAACATCATCTTTGATTTTTGTCCATAATTTTTTTTAGAGGCTCAAAATCACAAACGGATTTTTGTCGATGAAATTTGACTTAATTTACCTACTTTTCTTAATTCAAAGTTTTTTGAATAAAATTATTATACTATGACAAAAAGAGGTCTGAAGTTCTACATTGAACACAATTCCTGCGTTTTGACAATGAAAGGTCAAGCTCTCATTATCAAATTGTCCCATATCCTTTGTGGATTCATGATGGATAATGGACTTCATTATAAAAATAACCTCTCCACCCAAGGTTCTGAGGACCTGTGCTGGTACCAAGTTGGAATGGGATATTTTCCAACATTTAGGTTTTCTTAACAATTAATTTTCTTTGAATTCGGCATAGTAACTTACTAATTTTCAAAATTATTCGGCTTAAAATTTTCTAATTATATTTAGTTGAAGGTGACCTCTGGCTACGGTAGTAGAAATTACACTTCAAAAATTTCATTTTCCTCAAAAATAAAAGAAATCATCATAAATGTCAAAATTAAGTTTTAAAGGGGATAAACTTGAAGTATTGAAATACATTGAATAGCGTACCATTTTTTTGATAAACTATCCGATATAAATTTTAAAAAACATTAATATGTCTTGAACTTAAGTCAATGATGTGGATATAGCATGAAAAAAATGCAATTCCAAACTTGGATGAAAATCATTCACTCTTCAATATGCACAAAGTCTATTTGACCATCCGAAGGACACATTACATCTTCACTGTCCTTCTATAGTTAAATACATAGACCCCTAGCCATGTAGATACACCCAAACCTCTTCAATGGCATTATTCTTCTCTAGTATCACCCGCTTTGGTCTCTTACTAAGCTCATCAAATTCAACAAATTGATTAATATTTTCAAAATAATAAAAATTTGATGCATTCTTTGACATTGAAAGTGAGGAAAATTCTATAACTTTAATTCAATACTTATAGCAATGACATAAAGCAAAGCTTTCATTTTATAGAGCATAATGATTGAAAACATAACAAATTGCATGCAAAAATCCAACAATATCATGTCACTAGAGCTTTTCGTATTTTTTAAAGTCCAAAGTAGGCTCTAAAAATTTAGTGGGCTAATTATTTGCAACTCATCAATGTTTTTAAACTTGGACACATATTTTTAAGGTCATTTCACATTTCATTATCATACTCTCTAATGAACTAATTAAAACTTACATTTGAAAATGTTATAACGAAGATTAACCTTGAAAAGTACTAAAAAGCTCTAGATTAACTTTTTGATTCAACCTACTCAAGTGATGTCAAATACTTCTTATATTTGTATAACATCTAAATTTTTTTGTGATCCTAAAAAATGACTTCAGAATGTGAAGGCTTAGAATTGACTTTTTCTAAATATAAAAAAATATTATTATAACCAATCATGGGATCTTGTAGGTGATTTTATCAAAGACTATAATAAAAAAAACTTGGATATTATAATAAAAACTTGGATATTATAATAAAAACTTGGATATTATAATGCAAAGATAGTAAAGGTTGACCACTCACATATAAAATTGACTTTCATGGCCTTTAACTTCAAAGAGTTTTAATACAATAATTTCTCCAAAAGTTTTAAAAAATTGAATTTATTATTTATGAAGATGATATTTATATGATATTAAAATAATAATTAACTAGTACATTTAGTTAAGTAATAAATCTCATGGTATGTAGCTTATAATAATGACATCATATTCACTTTGTTCCGAAACAAGTGTCCACATTAGATCCTCATGTTTTTTATATTAGTTTCCTTGATCATATTGTAAAATGCATAATTCAAAATTATCCAAATTTTATATTATTACAATCATTGAAGAATATTGTATGAATTCATTGCAATCTAAATATCCCCCCTCCCCTTCCATACAACCTGCTCAAAACTATTGAAAAAAACAGAAGATTGGCTAATTCAAACACTTATTTTAGGACATAGGGAGTACATGTTAGTGTTGAAGTTAGAATTATAACACATTATTGCAAATTATAAATCACAAGTGTATATTTGATTCTATACAGCTTAATTGCACTATTCAAATAACTATAAGCTTGAGGGTTGTTATTATGTGAGCCTAGGAGCATGAGTACATGAGCCCAGAAGACTATATACCTATGTTACATATGTCTATGTTATAGAAACCTTCCATGATTATAATGTAACTATGATATATGTACCTATATTATAGGTGTTTACATTATAAGCACCTTCAATGGATGTAGTATATCTACTTATGTATATGGTCAAAGTTCACATGCATTATTACTACTAATTATTCAATTATTACATAATTCCACGTTACAGTGAGTGTTTTGGGCATCTTGACATTTGCCTTAAGATGACCAATTGAAAGCCCCCCAAAACCTTGCCAATTATAATCTAATAGTTCCTATTCAATGTGAAAAATGGATGAATTCTATTAGATTTTTTTGTGTGAAGCTTTGCAAATGGAATATTAACATCATTGCTTTGAACAAATTTATGTCATTTAAGTTTTTATTTTATTTTACATGGATTATTGTTTAAGAAAAACATAAATAATTTATTATTTTGGCATTTTATCTTATTAATCTTAAACTTAATTCTGAACTTCAAAATGGTCCTTTCACTTATCAAGTTTAGTTTCTACCCCCCTTTTTTAAAAACTTTGAGTAATTATTTGAAATAAATACTTTAATGCATCTAAACTTGAGAAACTACAATTTAGTTCCTCATAGTAAAATGATACATAAATTTTTTATTCACAATAATGTTCATCAACATAATATCAATGGTGAATGTATCAAAAAAATTCAATGTATTCAGTGTTTGATATTAAAAAATTAGTATTTCATGAAACTAAGGTAATTCAAATATAACGCAATCATATGAATCTAAAGATTTTATGATTTGTAGAAGACATTAAACTTGTAATTGCATTGACTTAAGTAAAATGAAGATAAAGATCTTCATTCCAATACAATTAAAAATGGAACTTAATGTAAGTTGTGCTAAAACAAACCAGGCTACTCTATAGGCATCTTCAAACACATGGCTACATATTGGAAGTTTCAATGTACCTTCATTGAGCACCTCCTAAATTCCAACTTCATTAATTCAGAACTACTTCAACATGCATCCAAACATATGAATTAAAGCATTAGGAAAAGTTTGAATCCCATAAGTGGCTGCTTCGTAATGGAAAAATTTGAGTGGGAAGAGCCTTTTCAACTCACTAATTAGGCCAAGAATTCTATGATGAATTCAGAAATTTGTCATCATTACCCAATCCACCTCCAAGATATCATAAATCTCATGATGGTTTCCTCATGGAGGATGGAGCACATGCCAAGTGGTCGTACTAATGAGTGTGTGTCCAATCTCATATTCATGCAATTAGTATTAAAATTAGTAAAAAAACTCAAGGCCTCTTTTTTGGCTCATTTTTTTTCCCTAATGTGGATTTCATGTGCCTTTTGTTGTCTTGCAAGGAAATTTGATTGAAAAATGTTTTGAGATGTGGTGCTATTTCTAGTAATTTGTATTTTTTAATTTAAAAAAAAAGTCTAGTTGTAGCATCAAAAATTCAATTTTGAAAATGAATGATTATGATTTTTGTATTCAAGATTTTGTGCAAGGAGGATCATTGCAATTTTTACTTTCTAGACTATTGAGGACTCTTAGAAATGAGTCTCAAATACACTAGATCTTGGAGAAAAGATCACATTAGAAATTCGTTTAAAAAAATTATAGAGTAGATTTTGAGAAGCCAGAAGTTGATTGGGGTTATGCAGGTTAGATCTTTTATCTTTATATTTTTTAGTGACCAACTTTTTAGATTTGACATGTGAAAAGAGGATTGAAAGACTTCAAATTACTTTTGCAATTGTAACACCCTTATGATCAAACATTATAATCTTTCAATCCATAAGTGATATTGTTGTGTTTTCTTTTCCTATGCAATTTCTAACATGTCTAGTTTGAATTTATACTGTTACATTAAAAAAAAATTGATACAACTTATGAAAATATTGTCTTTTTGTTCAATTTAGAGCATATTCTTAGAAGCTCAAGAAAGGCCTTTGGCATTTTGGGGTTAACCCTTGAGCGCCCCATTGACGGGGTCTTGTCTCTCAAAATTTAAAGATTTCTTTATTTGATTATTATAATATTTTCAACAATACGGTTAGAGGATGTGTCTTTTTCCCTTTGAGCTCTTGACTTGTCTCTACTATCAATTGGGAGGATCAATTTATGTAAATCTCTTGTTAGGTGAAAGTTTGATTGGAATGAGTTCACAAGGGTCTGGATTTTTAGTAAACACACACTGGGCGCTCAGGGCTTAACCCCAAAATGACCCTAGAAATTCCTGAGCTTCTAGGAATTTGTTCTAAATTGAATTAAAAGCCAACATTTTGATAAGTTGTATCAATTTTTTTTGAATTGTAACCGTATAAAATCAAACTAGACATGCTAGACATCACATTAAAAAAGAAAACACAACAATATCTCTTACGGATTGAAAGATTATAATGTTTTGATCATGAGGGTGTTAAAACTGTGAAAGTGATTTGAAGTCTTTCAATCCTCTTTTCACATGTCAAATCTAAAAAGTTGGTCACCAAAAAAATATGAGGTTGAAGGGCCTAACATGCATAACCCCAATAAATTTATGACTTCTCAAAATCTACTCTACAATTTTTTTGGATGAATTTCTAATGTGATTTTTTCTCAAAGATCTAGTGTATTTGAGGCTCATTCCCAAGAGCCCTCAATACTACAAAAGTCAAGATTGCAATGGACACCCGTGCACAAAATCTTAAATAAAAAAATCATAATCAATCATTTTCAAAATCAGATTTTTGAAGCTAAAATTAAACTTCAAAAATAATTTATCAAAAATATAAATTACAAAAAATAGTAGTTTGGTAAGGTTTTATTTAACTTCAAAAATTGGTCAAGGACACATTCTGTCCTCAGGGTCCTTTTGGGGTTAAGAAGGACGCTTTGTAAACATCCCACCTAATATGGTGAAAGACATCATCGTCATTGGTTCAGTCCTTTCAGGGTGAATGAGCCTGGGTGTCCCTGATCTGACTGCATTTGTAAAGAGAGTACATTAAAGGCATTGAAGCGAACAATGGCAACGAAGATGGCGAGTTGGCGACCGCGCAACCTGCAGCAAGCCCAAGCTTGGGTTTCTGAGCTGGTGTTCACCATTGGAGTACCTCAGTAAGCTTAGTTTTCTGTCGCAATTGCCTAGCTTGCTCCCGAAAGGTGGTGCAATTGTAACTGAAGCTCGAATCATGAGGATTGAGAGAGGTGCATCGCGTCTCGTGAAGCCCCCCATTGCTGCGATTGATGGCCTTGCGAATGCTCCAGCTGCAGTCAAGGGAGGTTGCAGTTGCATCCCTTTGAGCAGCTCGGATTTGGTGGTGCCCATGGTGCATGTGGAGGTGGTCTACGCATTCGAGTCTTGTTCAGCGATGAGCGCTGCTCCCACCGCGTTGGAAGACGCCCTGCGGCACGTGTTGGTGGAATATCGCGAGTGGGCGGGGCGTCTCGGGAGGGACGCGGCCACCGACCGTCCTGCCATTGAGCTCACGGACGACGGAGTTGTGTTTATTGAAGCTGTCGCGGATGGCGCCATGCGAGATCTCTTCCCGTTCGATCCGTCCCCGCAGCTGCTGGAGCTCGTGCCTCCCAATCGCGGCGCGACGGAGCTTCTGCTCGTCCAGGTCAGTGATGTTTGTTAGGATTGTTCGAGCTGGCGAAATTATTACAGAATTGGTTTTGTAGTGAAGGGGAGTGTTTGTAGGAAAGCCTGCATTTTATGGCTGATCGCCCCCGAAAGATGCTTCAATTAAATTGTAGGGGAAGAATGTAGAATTGGGGACCTCCCCCTGCAGTAAACCCAAACATCCCCTATGGAGGATTATTTTTTACTAAAGACATTCGGCAGTGGAGGTCCCGATTCTACATTTGTCCCGAAATTAACCAGGAATTTTCTTTTCAGACATGTGGCTAAGTTGTGTACGAATTGCTGTAGGTCACGACTTTCGAATGCGGGGGGGTGACGCTCGGCGTGGCGCGCCATCATCAAGTCGCAGACGGCGAGGCTGCGAGTCAGTTCATGTCAGCATGGGCGGCCGCTTGTTGCAACTCCAACCTCCCCGTCACTCCCGTCCTCCACGACCGCTCCTTTTTGATGCCTCGTGACAAACCCTCGCCAATCTTCGACCATGATGAATACAAGAAACCGAACAAACAACCCGACAAGCAACCCCCCTCGGAGGGATGCATTCTTCCGCCTCTGGTAAGAAAAAAACTGCACTTCAATCGTGAAGCCCTAGCGAACATCAAGGCAAGCGCCGTAAGGAAGGATCAGAGCGTGGAGGAGCGCGGCTATACCACGTTCGAAACCCTAACCGCGCACTTGTGGCGATGCGTGACGAAGGCGCGCGGATTGACCGGTGCCACTGCGACGCGCAGCTTGATCGCGGCCAACGGAAGACGACGATTGCGTCCCCCCGTGCCGGAGAAGTACTTTGGGAACTGCATCTTCCACGCTTGTCCTACCACTACCGTGAGCCGTCTGCTCGATGAGCCTCTTTCCTTTGCTGCGTCTCTTGTGCATACTTCCATTCGCAGAATTGATGACGAGTACATGCGATCGGCGATGGATTTCGTGGAGCAGGAACGAAGGAACCCTGTTGCACGAAGCCGGAGCTCAGTGCTGAGCCCTAATTTGAGCGTCACCAGCTGGGTGCAGCTGCCCCTTTATAAACTGGACTTTGGGTGGGGCACTCCCGTATTTGCAGGCCCTCCGTTTGTGCCATTCGAAGGACTTGTCTTGCTTGTTCCGTCGTACACGAACGATGGTAGCATTGATGTGCTAATTGCTTTGTTTGAGGACGACATGGCCAAGCTCGAACGAATCTGTTTCGAAGCTCCCTAGCGTGGGAATACCGGTATGCAGAGATTCACCGCTTTGTTCAAAATTTAGCTTGGCATTTCGACAGTGCATTGAATTATTGAGCATTTCCCTCTATTGCGAAAAGCTCTACATAGTAGAGTGCCCGTGAAGTATCGCAACTAGAAGAGAGCTCATGAAAGCGTCACTCTGGCATAGTAATTAATGTCTGATTTGAGCGTTCAGAGAAGTCTTTCGTCCATGTGATATCTCACTGTTGTATTGCAAGATCCTCGGCCTTCATTGCTTTGAACCCATGATGTCTTGGAGATTTTTCATTGGCAGTTCGGGTTCGAGATGTGAGATTTCTGTGCCTGTACTCTGTGTCGTATTCCGACACAACCGTTGCTGTTTCAAGCTCAATGTTTTACGTGGTTGCAGCTGAAGCAGGAAGACTTCGTTATCAATTGAATACGGTGCTATTAACGAAATGGGAGAGGTGGGAAAACTGGGAACATTGTAGACTTTCAGTAGTGTCCACTGTCCACTACCAAATTACCACTGGACATACACATTTCACAATGGAACTGAATTCTACGAAGTCTCACCTGAAACTTACCAATATACGAAGTCAATTCATATATTTTGTGTGCCTTCATCTGGTAACGACAACGCAATCCCTCCCGTCAATGTAAAATCTCATCGGGTGAACTGGGCACATGATCAGCAAGGAGAAAGTCGACGGCAATCCCCGATTCATCATTTTCGGCAGATCATGTGGAAATAGTGAGCGGAAGCGCAATCAAAACAACAGGGCCAACTATCCAAACTACACTTGCAGTTGCAGTCACAGCCATGTACACAACCAGACTCCTCAACTTAGAAGCCTCAAACACAAGGGTCTAGGTAGTGGTCACCTTGTAATGTAGTCTGCTCTAAAGGCAATCATGACACAGGGTTTAGATGGTCACCTTATAAGGTAGTTTGCACCTTATAAAGTGATCATGACATAGATGTAAATTTTTCTTTCTTCAATGTACCAACAGTGTACATTTCAGGAGGTGGTCGCTTTTATTGACCATTGTGTTTCAGCTTCAAAAATTCATAACTAATTTCACGAAGGTCCAAAAAATATGAAACAACTTGGGTTAGATGCCAATTTCATTTTTCTTCCTATGAAAATTTATTGGAAATTGTTTCAAGGAGTTTAAACTTCCCTCAAAAAGGCAATCAACTCTTACATGGTGGCTTTAAGAGAAGACTACCTTATTTAAGGTTTCAATTCCTTGCTTTAATTTTAAGGTTTCAAAGAGTCACCTTGGACTTAGGGTTCAATCTAAAATCATAGTTGACCACATGCTAAAACATCAACTTTTAGGGTTTTATATTACCTTGTTACCTTGTTAGTTAACTTATTGAAGTAAAACCTCCCAAAATTCTAGAATAAGAAACCTATCCAATTGCAGGATCATGATGCTTGGATTTCAAAAAGGAGTGTTTTCAATTCTTCCCAAATGTTCGGGTTTCATCTTTCAAACTTTTTGAACAAAAATGTGTAGATCCTACAATTTGCAACTTTCCTAATATATTGAAGAAATAAGTTGGAATATTTTTAAAATTAAAAAAATAAATTATATATATATATAATTTCACCAAAATATATTTCATATTCAATCTTGAAACAAGACATGTGGGCCTCAGAGAATCACTTACAAAATCATATATTGAAGCAAGTTGGAAATGTGTTGTACTCACAAAAAAACTCATTGCACCCTATAGAACAAAGAAGGTGTATAATTGCATAACTTGAACTATTTTGTTACTTATTTAATACTTACATTTGACGAGTCCCTATCACATCCACATCTAGTGCAAGCCTTTTCAACAACAAATAGTAATTTTAATATGAGAGTTGTATGCTACTTGCCAAGACTAGTTCTCTCCCATTCCTCCATTTAGACAATCAACAATTAGATTCTACAAAAAACCCAACTGACAACGTAACTCAACAAACACTCTCTTTTACAAATAATTGCCGTCACGAGATTGTCATCTTTTAACAACACTGAGATGGATAATGGTGACCTTACCATCCCCTTCCTTGTGTGAGGAGTAATTATCAAACTAGTGTGATGTGTGAAACAAATTTGGTCTACTCCATACTTCTTGCTATGAATTGTTTTCAACAATCTGCTTGGGCAATAGGCATACATAGACATAATCTCTAAACTCCATTAGCAATTTCATTTAGAAATCAATAAAAGACTAGAATGCACAACTACAAGCGATATCAATGAATGAAGAAAAATATGATAGGAAAACAACATGAGAAATTCTTCCAATGGATGAGAAAGAGAAAACTTACGAGGCAATAGCTGTATCATAAAGACATATAGAATCATCATCAGAGGCAGTAACAAGAAGATCTTTGGTTTGATGGAAATCAAGTGAATTAATGTTTACTATAAAAAACCCAGCAAATACAACAAACAACCGAATCAAGACTAGGATGTTAGAGATCACATTGAAAAAAAATACAATAATATCATTTAAGCATTGAAATATTAAAATTTTTGATCATAAGGAAATTAAATCAATGAGAATCTTTCAGCTCTCTTTTTGCATGTCAAATCTAAAAAATTGGTCGCCAAAAAAATATGAGTTTGAATGGCCTAATGTGCATAACCCCAATCAATTTATCTCTTTTCAAAATCTACTTTCCAATTTTTAAAAATGAATTTCTAGTGTGATTTTTTCTCCAAGATCTAATGTAATTGAGGCTCATATATAAATCATTAAGATTGTTGTGGAAAGCATTACCTTATATTTTGTATTTTTTTTTTGGTTGTTTTTTGAACAAAACCTTGGTCAATCAGGATCCACTGCCATTCCTTCATGTTTGAAATGTGCTCATTCTCTAATAAATTGATTGCTATACAGTATGCCTTGAAGAGTAAACTGGATGACAAGCCATTTTTGCATGCCATTCACATCATACAATCGGAAGGATTACATGGGACAAATGAAGTACACTAATGCTGGTATTTAGTGCTATGTTGTAAATAGCATTACCTGGACTTTTATCCCACCCACTCTAAACTTCAATTAGTTGGCATTTGGAGTTATATTTTCAACCTACCTACCCCACTTCAATGGTCTCACATGATCCTTTCCACTTGGCCTTCCCCACCTGCTATCTCCCCGCCCACCTTCCCTTTGCCTTCGCCTCCTCATCCGATGCCTTCCTTCCCTCGTCTGTCCCCTTCTCTCCCTGGCCTCCCTCCCTCCACCTTCCTCCCTCATCTCTTCGCCTTCCTCCCTTTGCCTTCCTCCCTCGTCCCTCCGCCTTTCTCCCGCTTCCATCTGTGTCCTTCCACCTTCCTCTTCCCTGTCCCTTCGCCTCCCTTCCGTCTCTCCTTTCTGGGTTGCCTTCTTTTCGTCTCTTCCCTTCCGTCCACCTCTTCTCTGACTCTCCACCGCCTTGCCCACCTTCCTTCTATGCTTTTAACCGCCTCACTGCTGCATTTTTTGCTTCTCCTCTTGGTAAGAGATTTTTTCCTCTTCTTAGACCCCGCTCTACTCTCTGTACTTCATTCTCCTCTAATTTTCTAAACTAATCACCAGACATGGAGATTTAGAATTTTAGGGTTTATATTGTTTGCACCACTACTTCATGTAAATTTTACAATCATTTGTTAAATTTGTTTTTTGTTCAATTTATTTATCGATATTTTTCTTCTACCACCATGGATGTCAATGCAGTTCCCTGGTCTCCTCCTCTTCACGACCTGGATACAAATGTTGGCATTTCACATGCATTGCAACAAGTTTTTACTGTTGCAACACGTAAATATGTCATTGCTTGGATGATTGAGGATGAATCATTGCATGGTCTTAGAGGCCTTTGTGCACGCATAGTTAGAGCTTTTCTACAACACTTTCGAGGACAAAAAGGTGCCAACCTTATGAGAGAATTATGATGGTGGAAACTACGAGATACATTTCCCAATGATATAGGTGAAGACTCCAATTCACCACTTTCTTGTAGCAGAAGTTATCTTGGGATTCAAAAGCGATTGCATACAAAGGCTACTTCTAGATGTGGTGCCAAACACTCTGATTAGATACTATAGCTTTATCCTAAAAGTTCTTGATGCATTTAAACGGTTCAAAAATATCGGAGTCAAATTTTCTTTGAGCTTTCTAATTGAGCTAGCACTAAACATATTATTGGCTGAAGACTCTGTGTATACACACCAGTCTAGGGACCCAAAAGATGATGTATTACTTACAAATAAAATATGTCATAGTTGGATGCAACAATTTATGGATGTTCACAATATTGTTCTATTATCTCAACAAGGCAGATTGACATATAATGTAGAAAAAGAGCAATCGATTAAAATGCATACAACATATCATTTGGGTGTGTTGCAAAGGAAATTTCAATTTGGCTTGTTCAATGAGAACCTTATAGAAAACATTGATGAAACTCATTTTGTTGTCAACATTGACAATGGTCGGACTTTAGGATTTTGAGGAGACTTTTCCGTAAAATATGCTGAAGTAGTTTCAGGTGGAGATTCCATAACTATGGTTGTTAGAATCTCTAGAGGATGTCGGGCCATGATAGAAGCTCCTATGCTAATATTTACTAATGCGGATAGTAATTATTCTATTAGAGGCCTTAACCCCTAAAGCCTTGTTTGTCTCCTCGAGGGACAATTTGGGTCTGGGTAGGTTCCTATTGTCTCAATTTGAAGTGAATTTTTTGAAAGTTTTTGAGGTTGTGTAGCTTTGCAAGAGCTTTGTGGATATATAATTTTTGTTTCAATCAGATGCCGGATGAAAAAGTTATGGCACAATGAGCAAAAAATGGAGATTGGCGGGCAGCCAAAAAAAATTACAAAAAGTCAAAATATTTTTTTTTGAGTTTTTTTCCTAAAATATTATGTTTTTAACTATACATGAAGCTTTGATTCATTCTATTTGGACAAGGGATGAGAAAGTTATGGACAATCTTAGTTTTTTGGACAATTTAAGCATCTTCTTGAAAAAAACTTTTTGTTCAACTTTGAATGCTAATATCTTCCAATCCGTACGGTCAAATTTGATGAAATTTTTACTAAATGATCTCAGACAAGTTAAGTACAAGATCCTACAGTTAAATTTTTTTTTAAATTTTGGTTTCCTTAAGTGAATACAACAAAAGTGGTAGTTTTGAGTGGTTTTTGGCAGTAAACACCCTTGGGGCTTTAGGGGTTAATGATGACATTCCAAGAGTGATGTATAGAACATGACTAAAAGTTTGGATGGGTCAATCACTTTTTCTCCAATACTTTGAAGAACCTCGGGTTTTTTAAGCTGATGAGCAACAACAAACTAAGATGGTTTGGGTTGATAATTGTACTAGTCACAATATCATTGCAAGATTGGGGATTGTTTTGGTTGCCAAACAAACAATTTTGAAGTATTTGCCACCTTGCTCAATACATCTTTGTCAACCTGTGGATACATTTATCATTTAAAAAATAAAAGATGCTTGGACGAAGCGGTAGGAAGCCAAAAAGACAGAATTAATTGGAACCAACGCTTGGTAGAATACTGCTCATGCAGATGGTCAATGGTAAGAGATTGCAACAATTGGCTGTTGATAGTGTTGAAGATGTCAATAGGCAAGTAGATTGCAACAATATGTCTTATGCTAGAAAAGCCATGATCCGTTGTGGTACGCCATTAGGTATTGATGGCTCTTGGAGTTTGGGTCAATTATTTTCACATCTCCAAGAAATAGTTGGAAAGCATCATTTGTACTTTGATGGGCAAAATGTTGCTCAATATGTTAGGCCAATTTAGATTTTTATTTTTTTATTTTTTTATTTTTTATAAATATAAAACTTTGCAAGTTTTTCTTTCAATTACAAGTTCTTGTGATACATTTTGTAATACAAAATGAATGTATTGCATATTTGATATTTTCAATGAGTATATTCTTATGAATTTTTTGTATATTTAATCAATTTCTTTTCACTTCTCATTCTTATCATGTGAAGACAAAAAAATTCAGGATTTTTTGTTTGTTTTTTGGAAATATATAATGTTAATTTGCAAAGGATTTTGAATTTTTATTTAATAAAGTATTCATTTGGATAGGCATTTATATATTTAGGTTTATATTTTTTCATTGAAATTTGATGAATAATAAGTAACACTAAATGTAAATTTGTAAAAATTGATATCCGATAGTTGACAAATAGTGTCTATGTTGACATTTAATGTTGGTAACATTAACATGATTGTTGACATTTAGTGTTGTGCTTCGTAATTAGTGTTGCCAACATTATTTACCATCATTAGCATAGTGAATTGAGATTCATTGTCATAGTATACAATTCTATTAGAAACAATTAAGGCCTCAAAATCGTGAGTGGATTTGGAAACAAACAATAACATCATATGGTTGAAACTCTCAAACTCTGACCCAATCCAAAACCCTAAACCCTAAATCCAAATTGCATGATATAGACTCGACGTTCTGACTGAATCAACAATACATGGGATCTTACAAGGATAGTTCATTATTCGTCGCCACTGAATGAACTGCTATCATCACATTTCTCAACCTAGAGTAAAAGTACACTCAAGCCACATTTCAGATCATAGACAATTATAGTCGCAATTGACGAATTACTTTAAGGCTGAGCACTTTGAGAATAGAGTAACTTACAATAGTATCGTAGCTAAGCAGGCATCAACCTGACGCCATGAAATGAAAAGATTCGGCTAATTCTCTCTAAATCATGGAAACAGATTCAACTACAATAGGGGTTCTATAATTCCTAAGTTTTAAGATATTACGGCAATCCCAACTGAGAGCATGCATGTGATGTTCCACTCAAAAGTCTCACCCACATTTGAATACTTGAATCAAAATTGCAATGACTCATGGTACTGAGTTAACATCAAAGTATGTAGTTTTCATGAGCAAGCAATATAAGCCTTACAAAGCGCTCTCACAGCTTTGACAAGTTTGGATTGCATGCAATAAGTTACACAAGTTGCCTTGCAATAAATGCATATCATGGTATTACGGAGCAACAAGCCATAGTGACTGCATGATGCTAAACCCATCCTACAAATTGGATCATGCAGGGTGAATTTATCCTTGGGAAAAAATACAGTTTTTATTTATTTGCCACACATGAAAAAAATTGAAAATGTGAATACATATTTGCAATTAGAGGCCCCAAATTAGCTAGAATAAGTGAAGAACACACATTTAGCACGACACAAAATAGAAGGCTTTCTTTTATAATTACTATACTGAATACAAAATTCACATTGCATGGCCCACTTTGTCCAATAAATTTAGCATCCATTATAAACTATAGGATATCCATGTAACTATATAATTGTATAACTAGGCAATGGTCCTCTCCATATTGGGAAGGAATTATCTTTCTAGATGCATAGGAGAAACTTTCAACTAATTCAAAGATTGATATTGCCTGAGGAGTCATATAAGACAATTTTCAATCCAAAGTATCCCGACCACTACACCTAACCGCCAATACAAATGGAGATGATCTACGAGTACAAAATTTGTATCCAAAATTCCAAATCAACAAAAAATGGACAAAAAAGTGTTAATTTTAGTTGTCCATTTTTGTTGATTTAGGCATGTTGACTTGGACACTACGAAACAAAAAAGTGTAAATTTTTGGTTGACAATTGGCCGATGTTATAAATTTATTTATTTTTAAATAAGTTTACAACATCGTCCAATTGGCAAGTGCCACATCAGCACTTAGGATAAAAAGTGCTATGCTGACAAGCCACCTAGGTAGTGGACACTTAGGCCACCTCCAAGCCAAAGGGTGCCAAAGGGATCCAAACCTTGCACTCCTTGCTTGGTGGAGGAAGGCCCTTGCCCATTGCACCATGCAATGACTTACATGTACATGTGAGGTTAAAGTTTTTATTTATTTGATTTTTATTAGTTTTTTCCATTTGGTTTGTTAAGTCAGCAAATTTATTGAGGAACAATTTCAATGGTAAATTCCGTAAATTCCATTAGCCTAAGGATTTATCACTCTCTCTTAGAAGTTACTAGCCTAGGCCTTAGAAAGTTAGGTGAGTCCAAAGATAAGCTTCTATTACTTAGTAACTAAATTAAATATATTTCACTATACAGATTTGGTAGTAGCTTGTCAACTTCATCGACTGTAACTCCATGGTACCCATCTGATCTTTACTAGTGTTGACTTCATCGACGCCCATGGGCCATGCACCACCTACAATTTCTTGATGTTGCACATGAGGTGGTTTCCTTTTGGTAAAGGAATGAAGCTTAAAGATTTGTTGCATGTCCTTAGAAGACATATTAAATAAATATGTCAACATTATGTTGTAGCCCAATGGTAGCTCAATGAATATCTGTGTAGATTCTTTGCAATAGCATATACCACGGACATTGCATTTTGCATCATCCCAAAGATGTAAGTTTACATCGTTTCAAAAATGAGGGCACATATGTGGAAGTGCATCGACGACCATTCTTTCCAACCTCCAATATTTGTGTTAAAATTTAAATTTCCATTGCCGAAGTCTCCAAATCTCGAGATAGAGCCTTGACACTTCCAATTGATTATCACTAGTAGTGTGAAGAGCAACAAAGCCCTAGTAAAGGTTTAAGACATTGAAGACAAAACAAAGTCAAATATTTAAGACATTTAAGTCTATATAATTTTTTTTATAAATTTTGTATATACAAATATATACAAATTTTTCCAATTTGTTTTTTTTTCAAATAAAAGCAAAAAAATTTGAGATGAATTTTTTGGTAAAACATTCTTACTATTGGAAATAAAGTTTTTTTTATATATGTCATATTACAATATTGCATGTTTGAGGATTTGAAAATTTTACAAATTTAATAACAAAATTATGTCTCAAATGTCCTACAATTAATCTTTAAAGTTCCAAGGCTTCTTCTTGCTCAAAAACCACTCAAAATTGCCATATCTAATGCAT
The DNA here is from genome assembly GCA_951230915.1 of Antitrichia curtipendula. NCBI lineage: Eukaryota > Viridiplantae > Streptophyta > Bryopsida > Hypnales > Leucodontaceae > Antitrichia > Antitrichia curtipendula. The sequence continues at coordinate 42,312,877 of OX579636.1, forward strand.
TGATCCAAATATAGGATCTCATACTAGATTTTTTAGAAGATCATGTGCTAAAAATTTCTTCAAGTTTGTCCATATAGATTGAAATATATTAGCTATAGAAGTTGAAAAAGAAATTTTTTTTGGTCCCTATCCAATAATTTTAGATAATTTTGACTGCCACTTATGGAATTTTTTGCCACTACTCATTTTGAATTAAGAAAACCTAAAATATTGCAGACCATATTAGACATACCTCCACCAATTTTTTGAAGTAACTAAGATATGAAACACATCCAATAAAATCTTGCAATATTCTAATGTGCTTTGAATTCACAATACCATATGCTTTTTTGCAAATACTTTTTCCAACATATAGTTGATCAAAATAAAAATCCCAATGGTAAATTGAAAGAGTCTATTATAGTTTATAATTCAAAAAAAATTGTTGTAAAAAAGATGTACTACTCTAATTTCAACATAAATTAGAATATCAATGCAAGCACTGAAGTGACAATAGTTAACCCTTTAACACATGAGATTGGCATACAGTTTAGGGTACAATACAGTATGTCTTGCAACAAATTATTCAATTGAAAGCCTGACACTGCAACAAATTTCCACCAATTGATTACTATTTGTATGTACAATTTTGAACTTTTGCCTTGCATTCCAATAGTATAAGCATTTATGAAAAAGATTGAGGGTTTCCACATGCTGCAAATAAGTGAGTGAGTGAGCAAGCCAACCATACATAGTTGTCCACCTCATATCAAATTGCAAGAACAATAGTAAACTTAACATTCAATTATTGTCAACATTAAATAGTTGAACAATGGATGTCATTAAGGTTAGACATATTGTATAATATAAAACACTGTAGGACTTTTTTGACTTGTTCAAGCATTAAAGGATTAATTTGGGTCATCCTTGAAGAAAGAGGACCTCAATGTTCTATTTTGGTTCCAATCTATTTCCACTGGCTACTTCACACTATGGCCGACCAAGTCGAGAGGCCATGGAATTGAGTGGCCAAACTTTGTTGAGAGTCCAAATAAATGAACAATAAATAGGCAATAAAATATAGGAATTGGAGCCTTCAGCTGGCTATAGTGTGAAGCCTCCAAAGGCCAAACCCTTGGCAATGAACTCCCATGGCCTCTCAACTTAAACAACCAAAGTGTGAAGCCTCCAAAGGCCAAGCTCAAAGTCCAAACTTTTAGCAATGAACTCCCACCTACCAATCTAACGATTGAGTTCTTATCATAAGTTGACCGACTCTTGGCCATAGTTTGCGTGTCCATTTTTACTCGACCCAAACTTCCCTTGAGAGTCCGTTGCCATGTAGGCAATTTACTACCTCGTAGATAGTTGGAAGGTGGTGGCCTTTGGATTTGTGCCTTCTAATGTGAAGGGTTGAGAGGCTAAACTTTTGGTTTGTTGAAATTTAATTGATGGAAACCCACGGCCTCTCGACCTTTGGCCATAGTGTGAAGTGGTCCTAAATCCCATCACATGGAGCATTGATTCCCACCTCGTATCTACATCAATTTGAGCATGTTCCAAAGCAACCTTCTCTCCATATAAATTTATTGTTATAGGAAAAACAATGTGTTTTCAACCTCATCACAAGGTTTGATTCATCATTCCAAACCATGCATGGCTTTTGTAGTTCAATAACAAACTTCCATATTCTACTTGTTTTTTCTTCCCAATTTCCCATAAGGGCTTTGCATAATTGCATTTTAGTTGAAATTATAAATGTGGCACTGGAACCAAGTTTGGGCCTGAAAAGGGCCGTTAAGAAAACATTTCCCAAGCTATGAATAAGCTCAATGTTGGCTAGATTATTTAATAATTAAAAACATATAAATATATAATATAAAATAATAATAATAATAATCACAATCTAATTTGGCATTAATAGTGCCACATCAGATTGTCAAAGTTTTGTAACTTTGGATTTAATTTTAAAATTAGATTTTAAGATTTTAAAATATTTGTTAAAACTATCATGCACCATCCAGTTGCTGGTTTTAAAAAAAAATTAAATTAAATTAATTTTTTGGGGCAACATTTCCCATTGTTAGGGAACTGACGGCCCTCTTTGAGGTTCAAACTTCTTGTAATGGAAGATTGCTTTGTTTGCGTGGAAAAAAGAAAAAAGAAAAGTACCACTTTGTTACAAAATTCTAAGCCTTGCAAAAGGTTGTTTATTTCTGAACAACAAAAAATAGCAGTGGATTAAAATTAAAATTGAAAAAGTCCAACAAATTGCAGGGCATGAATTGTGTGGGACAATGTAATGAAATGATACATATTTTTGAAAAAAAAATGAAAAAATGAAAAAAAATTACATTAAAATGATTTGGAACCTTGCCACTTTAGCAACCTAATGTGACACTACTAGTAGCAAACATTAAATTTAATTTTTTTAATAATAATTAAAAATAAATAAATTAGTAATTTAATTTTAAAAATATTTATTTATTAATATTTAAAATTCAGACCAATAATTAATTGTTTGCAGCTTTGGGAACAACCCTCTTGTGGCCTTCTTGAGGGCTTAGATTTTTGTAATGGTAGGACCATGTCTAACAGATGTAAAATGCATGCAATCGATCCGCTACATCTACACCCTTATGCTTGTAGTGGACACTGGATAATTTCCTCATTCACTAAATTATGAGTCCCTTATATCATTCCTTCACCGTGTGACCACTCTTCACCCCAAGGTTGTCTATCCGGACGTGACGTGGGCTTCTCACGTCCGGATGTCATGACACGTCCGTCCTCACGCGTCCTGACGCGTCACAACCCGTCGCCGATACTGACGGGACCATACGGAGCGCGGATGAAGTCTGTCCATTCTGCGACGGCGTCGGGCCATCTCCTAGACGGTCACTCCATTGCCGAATGGACATCCATCTCTTGGACGAAGAGCCCGTCTGTGGACGAAGAGCCCGTCTGTGGACGAAGAGCCCGTCTGTGGACGAAGAGGCCGTCCGCTGGACGGTAAGCCGTCCCCTGGACGCTAAGCCGTTCTTTAGACGGAGAGTCCGTTGCTGGATGATAAGCCGTCTCCTGGATGGAGAGTCATTCCCTAGACGGAGAGCCCGTCTCTGGACGGAATTCTTGTCTCCAGAACGGTAATCCGTCCCTTGGACGCGAATCCGTCTTCTGAACGGGAAACCGTCCACTGGATGGAAAACTGTCCCGTCCCCTGGACCGGAATATCGCAGGACGGGACAGTTGCCACTTGGACGGTTTCGTTGGCGGGGCTGCGGGTTTACGGTCCACCCCATCAGCCGTCACTCCGTCTAGCTGGGTTTAGGGTTTAGGGTTTTAGGGAGGGCTTCAAGGTGTATGTTAAGGACTTCTGCCTATTCAAGTTTACTTTCCCTTGCTAATTTTGCCTTTCCTGACTTGGTTGGAATACAACCATTGCGGTAGAACGAAGTCCAAGAAGAGTGTGTTGTGGTGGCACTTGTTGTGAGAGTAACAAGTGTTGTTTCCACATCACATTTCAAACAGAATACTAATCTTTTTTTTGGTGTAGGGGTAGGTAAAAGAGGACAAATAAGAGCAATGGGTGGAGGAAGATCACAGTAGGAACCTTGGTATACACTACAGCCAGATGGAAAAGTTGTTTGCAAGTTCTGCGAAGCTTTGCTAAGCTATCAAAAGGATCGGTTGCTTTTTCATTTGGGATACAGATGAAATGACACCCTCCTTGGAGTGAGAGCGTGCACTAAAGTCAATGCAGCCGTGAAGGTAATGTTTTTTAATTGTGGAGGACATATACCTACGGACACTTCGCATGGAACTGGACACGACGTGGAAGTGACATCACCATCAACGATACTACCAAATGTAGTACGTGGTGAGCAACAACCTGATGCTTCAATCTCGGCAAACGATGGAGGAGAAAACACTGGGGGGCAAAGCTCTCAAGTACGATCATCGGAGGCGCCCAACCCTAGTTTGATCCACAGTCGATCGATGAGGCAACTGTCTGTACAAGAAGGAATGAACGCATCAAACAAGCAAATACTAGACAAGAAGTGGGCTAAGTTTTTCTACGAAGCCAATATACCATTCAATGTAGTGAGGCATCCTGCTTTTCTGGATGCAGTGAAATCAACATCGGAATCGAGAGTTGGCTACAAACCTCCAGCGTACCATGCACTTCGTACAAAGCTCATAAAATCTACAAAAGACAAAGTGGCAGCAATTGTAGCAGAGAAGACGAGGGCACCAATCCACAAGTATAGCGTTACAATATGCTTTGATGGATGGGACAACGTTACACATCGACCATTGATGAATGTCATGTTGGCATGTACAAGTGGAGAGGTATTTCTTGGATTGATAGACATAACAAGCGAATGCAAAGATGCTATTTACGTGGCTAACTGCATGGGTGATTACATTGACGAGGGCACAGAACGTGGTACAAGTTTGTACAGACAACGCAACAAACATGTTGGCCGCTGGCGCTCTGTTACTTCGTAGATTTCCACACATATATTTTCAAAGGTGTTCAGCACATACACTTGACTTTCTACTTGAAGATTTGGGAAAACAAGATTGGATTACAAGTATGGTCAAGAAAGCCAAGTCAATTGTGAAATACACTCGAACGCATCACATGCCACTTGCAATCTTTCGACGACATTCTCCTAATCACATTTTGAAAAATCCCGTTCAAACACGCTTTGCAACCATATTCCTCATGATCGAACGTTTGGTGGAGGTGAGGGAAGCGGTAGAATCGACAGTCCACGATCTGCAGTGGAATGAGTACACGCGGAGATTGGCATCCAATCAAAAGAACAGAAAAGCTAATGATGTGCGACAATATGTGCGAACGGATGAATTTTGGAGGAAATGTTTGAACTTTGTGTACATAGTGGAGCATGTGTTGATTGCTCTTCGAGAGTTTGATGGCAAGCACCCGTGCTTGGACAAGGCATGGCTTGTGATGAAAAAGGTGGAAAAGCATGTTTTATCTTTGGAGAATCCACCATTTTCATTAGAGCAGAGGTATGCAATTTCCGCCACCGATGATTTCTACAAGCGTTGGGACATGCTCAGGACAGATTTGCATTACGCTGGGGCTCTATTGAATCCTTTTTTACTTGACGAAGTCTTGCTAATGGATGATGATGAAGCAAGAGAAGCCATATTGAGAGTTTTGCGCAAATTGGCTGTTGGAGATCAAGCATTTGCTTCAACTTTGTCTGAGTATCAAGCATTTAGAGATCAACGAGGCATTTTTGGTGGACTTCCTGATGTAAACACCTTGAATTTGCAGCCTCACAAATGGTGGGACCTTCTTGGAGCCGGTGCTCGTACACTTGCACTGATTGCCAGAAAGATCCTCGCGCAAGTGTGTTCTGCATTGTCCTGTGAACGCAATTGGAGCATGTATTTGTTTGTCCACAACAAATCACGCAATAGATTGACATCAGAGCGTGCTGAGGAATTGGTTTACATTTATACCAATTCCAAGACTCTTAGAGAAAGGGCTGCAGCAAATCCGACAAGGTGGTACACTGAAAACATGATGTCAGAGGATTCCATGACAGATGAATTTGATGGTCTAGACTGTGGTTCGGTTCTCTCTAATCCCAATGATGACAATTCAGATGATAGTTCCAATGACGACAATGAGCCACTGTTTGATAGATTTCGTGGGGCGGGAGGAGTGCGTCCTCTAATTGATGCATCCGTATTTGACTTTGAAGAGGGGGATAATAACAACAATGACTACGAGGGACATCAAGGAAGTCCACCACGAATGCCACAAACGTGGAATGCTGGGCCAAGTGGGGGTAATACAAATGAGGACGTTGTGGCACCGAGACCACTAAGTCCAGACCCTATGGATGTACAAGTTGATGCCACAATAGAAAGAGATGGTGTTGACGTTCAAAGAGGATGTGAAGAAGACGTAGTAGTACCACCGTCATTGCTCATGAGGACCACCCGCAGAGAAGGGCCCCCTCAAGGTGGAGAAGCACATATGGCCCCTCCAAATCGAGTCTCGCTTGCACAACGACAAATGCCAATATTGGAAAATCTACAAATCCAAAGTTCATCAAGGCCGTCTAGTTCCGAAGTTCGTCCACACGAACCAACTTCGTCGATAGGTACACGATTGGCTGGTATGGTGTCACAACGTGCGACTAGAAATACAAATTCATTGCGGCCACCTGTACATGCCAATAATCGAGGGAAGCGTCCACGACCACAAGGTACTACTAGTGAACGTGTGAGTAGTAGAACACGTAGAAGGCTGAGGAGGGAAGAAGCGGCTACCCAACCATTTTTAAGAGAAGTTCAAACATGAGGACCCAATACAGATGGCATTATACACGCAATGGGCCAACGACCTCTTCGGACATTGTCTTCTATAGCTCGACCACAACGAAACCGCAATTCCGAGGCCTCCAGCGAAAGTGGTAGTGCACCATCCAATAATGATGGTGAATCCATCGGTGGTACTATAGGTGAAGATGGTGAGGTTCCAGGAGATAGTGATTACAGGGGGCCGGTGCCTCGTTAAGGTCCACTCAAAGAAATTGGTGGTAACGAACCAATAGTACAAGAAGCAAATGCAAATACTTCTATGCGCATTCTTAGGCATGGAAGACGTTGAATGTTTTTGAAAAGACAATAGGGTCTTCATGTTTTCAAATGCAATGGTTTTAGAGGCTCAATACCTTGCATATTGAAATCAGCATTAATATGAAATATGACTTTTGTTCCTTTCATTCTCATGGAACTGTTTACCCCTAAAGTCCCAAAGTCATTACACAAAAAACAACGCAAAACTGTCTTTTCTCTTGCATTTGCCTCAACATACGGAAAAAATGTTTTCTACAACATCTAACCGTAAGATCTTATACTTCACATGTTTTTTATCACGTGGTAAAAGTTTCATGAAGTTTGACCGAATAGATTGAAAGATATTAGCATTCAAACTTGGAAAAACTAGTTTTCTGAATGCTAGCTTTGCAATTTCAGATTAACTTTCACTGTGATTTATGGAAAATTGGGCCTTCGGGGCACTATTGTTTTTGAATTATTTTTTTGAATATTCAAGAATCGAGGTCAAAATTTGAAAGAATTATTGCAATTGAAAACTATGTTTGCAATCCAAATAACACAGTCTGGTGTTTTTTTCATGTATGTTTTTTTTTTTTCAAATTTCATTAAAATTAAAATTATAAAACATTATTTTCGGTTCATTCATTCATTTATGATAAGAGTTTCAGATTATTCTAATACATATTATAATTGATAAAATTTGATTTCCACGTTTAGCTTTATAAAATCATAATAAAATAATTTTTCCATTAAATTTTCTGAAAAAAAAAACATATATAGAAAATGAATTCTTACGTATGTTGAAAAATATTAAAATATTATGCTGATTTTCAATAAAAATATAAATTTGGTTTGATAGTCAAATTTGACTTCAAGCTTTTCTTTGTGGTTGTTTACTAGTTTTGGGCATGAAAAATTAAATAAACAATTGAAATTTTTTTTGACTAGAAATCTCTATTGATATTTGTACCTCTTGTAAAAAACTAAAAATTTAGAATCTCTTGAATTGTTTTTTCTATTTTTACTTATTTATGGCATGAAGTGCAACAAAAATGTTGACAATTACAATTTTCCACAAAACTAATTGAAATTTCTTGTAGTGATATACAATTCAAAGTTTTTAGTACTAAAGATATAAGATTTTTGTTTAAACTCAATTTAAATGATAAAGTTAGGGAAGACAAAAAGTTTTTTACAACTCAATGTTTAGGTAAAATATGTTTATAACTTTATATAAACCAAAATGAGTACAAAATGCATTGAAGCCACAAAGTGTGCTACATTGTTATGGATGTCCTCAAGCCCATACTATAATAACCGCATGTGCTAAGTAAACACTAATTTTGCAACTACATGGTAATACACTATTATCTAATCTTCATTGCGCGCCTGCTCTTCTTGAAGGTCTTGTTCTTTGCGGGCCTCGCGGTAGCAATCCACGGGTGGTGTCCAAAACGTTGGAGCACCACTTAGACGTTGCACAACATATGTCACCGAGCGTCGTTGTAGTGGCTCCACCTTGCACAATTCACCCAATATGGTTTGAAACGTACCAAATGCCGTATGGTCCGGAATCATCTCTACATTTCCACAATTTTTTTTCCATACCTTCATAGCCAATTTTCCTATGGAGTATCCGTCCGTGTGTATACTAACACACGGTGGCTTAACCCTGCGAGTAGGAGATGATGAAGTTCCTGTCTCTCCAGTCAAGTACATCAACTCAAGAGACACCCACCAACGTTGCGCTGAAGTTGCCTGAAACTTCCTTGGACAGTTGAATTGGTAAAGAGAAGGGGTTTCTTCGTTGATGCGGCTACCCATTCCCCAATCACATAGACCAATCCACACGGTTCTTCCATCATCATTCGGAAAGTGAAGCATAATGTTCTCCGGTGTGATGTCGTTGTGCAATACAGAGCACTGTTGCACTGCATCCACAATGCAAATCATTGCCCACGCAAGTTCAGTGTGCTTGCGTCTATATGCCATGAGTTGTTTCATGGCTTGCATTGTTTGGGGAGTTGCATCGTAAGCCAACTCTCTAATTTCATCTGGATCTCGGTTCTTCTCATCAAGGGTAAACATGGCGCCGAGAGTACCGCCATTCCACCATTGCGAATAACACTCCATGGTCATGTCATTTATAGCAAAGAATTTGATGACCCTTGGATGCTCGCATGGACATACCAATGCCTTGATGGACAACTTCTCTCTGGATTTCTTCAATTCATCCACGCGCAAGGTTGACTTCCCAGCTAATTCCATATTCTCGGGAATATGTTTTGAATTTTGAACACATATTTTGCGCACCCTCCCATGCCCCCCTTGTTTGCTATGGCCAGACAAAGGAACCACCACCACTCCTCTTTCAAGGAAAACCACTCCTCCTGCAGCTTGTTGACCAAAGGCCAAGTTCTGACTTTGTTGAAACCACGGAGCGGAACGGATGTTGTTTGAAGACAATCCACGCACTGCTTCATGCCAACAATACACCTTCTTGTGCAACAAATTCAATGCTTGTTGTCTGGGCACTACACTCTTCTCAAAGCCTTTTATTTTTTCCGCAACTTGGGCAAGGTTGAAGATACACGTTTGCACTTGTGACTCCAACCAATGATCGAAGCATTCTTTTGTGCGGTCTTCATGCCACTCATCCGCGCTCATTGTTGTCCAGAACACATAGTGGAACTTTTGTTTAATGACATCCACTCCCTGTAATCCGCGTGAGACGTATATTGTGTTCAACTGCGAAATCGAATACTGATCAAAAAAATCCAACGCCACTTCATGCAATTTTCGCATTGCACCCTTGCTTGACCACTTCTCTGTATTTGTAGCCTTGTGCCTCCTTCGGGTTTTTTTCCCCTTTGAAGATTCTCCGCCCTCCACAGCAGCTACGGACCCTTCTGCAACTACGGCCTCTGAAACGGGCTCTGGTGATTCCGCATCCGGGTCCATAATCGGTGCATCTCCAACACCTGTCCACCAATCATCAACCTTTCTCTTCAAGAAATCGCGACCAGCCATCATGACAGTAACAAGTAACAAATAATCAAAATGAAAGGAATTAGGAATTCGGCTTCCACAAAGTGAAAAACCGCCCCCCTTATTCCTCAAACCAGCCTCTACCCAGCACCCGCGCTCGCAAGCAAGGACTGCAACCAATCCAAGACAAGAGAGCATCGTCAGAGCAGGAGAGATTGTGGCGAAAGTACCCTAAAAACAGTCTTATATACCCATTTCACGTGGCCGGGGTAAACTGACCCCCTTGCGAGGCCCTCCGGGCCGACCCTGTTTTCCACACAATTTTTTTTTGCAAATTATGAATTCATATTTGGGATCAGAGACCCCTAATTCGTTCAATCACACCAATAATAATCCCTGGATCAGCCCAAAATAGGGGGCTTTTTTTTACATGCACCCTTGGTGAGGCCGAGCGAGGGGGTCAATCCGCCCCAATCTTTCACGTCGACGGAGAGGCCGTCGAGAGGACGGACAGAGCGTCTAGGGCCGTCCAGAGGACAGGAAAGCCATCTAGGGTGATAAGCCATCCAGGGGCCAAGCCGTCCAGCCCGCGGACTGGCCGTCAAGAGGACGGGAAGGCCATCCAAGGGGGGAGATCGTCCAGCCTGCGGACTGGACGTTCAGAGGACGAGAAGGTCGTCCAGGGGCTAAGCCGTCCAGCCCACGGACTGGCCGTCGAGAGGACGGGAAGGCTGTCCACGGGGAGAGACCGTCCAGCCTGTGGACTGTTTGGCTTGAGGACGGGAAGGCCATCCAACCCGCGGACTAGCCGTTCAGGGGGCCAAGCCGTCCAGCCCGCGGATTGGCCATCGAGAGGACGGGAAGACTTTTGAGAGACGGGAAGGCCGTCGAGAGGACAGGAAGGTTGTCGAGCGGGCCATTCAAAACAGTGCTGGCCGAGTGTAATTCATTTCTAATCCTTGTTCGGAGAATTTTTCATTTATGTGGTTTGGCACTCTCGGACTTGTCAGGACAGGTGTCCTTGCTTTCAATCGGGCATTAGTCTACGGTGGCAGGTAGTTTAGGAGTGCTAACTTAATGTTCACATTTGTTTCAATTAGAGGACAAATAAGTACCAGGGATGACATTCAAATGCTCAAAACGAGGTTTATTGCTCATTTAGAATGGAATTCTATTTTGTTGCACGTAGATAATGGAAGAAACATAGAAAAAATCATAGAAGGTCAAATTGAAAACTTCTTAATGTCGGTCCTAGAATGTTCTATTTGGATGTTCATGTTAACATTTGATTCATTCTAATTGCACCCATTTTCACAAAAGTCGTTGGCATTGGGCAATGTTTTTATTACAAAAATCCCAGAATCTCGCAATCCCTTAAAATAATTTATATTCTGTAGGGCTCAAATTTGAATTCAAATGAATTTTATCAATTATACATAGAACAATTTCACCTTTGGGATTATTGTATTTTGATTCCATCCTTCCCTGCATGTAAGTGCACCTGACAATTTAGTATTTTGTTGAATTTTAAACCCTGCCTACACTAGTATACTCAACTTAAAGTCTCAAACGTACGAACATTCAATAACTTACTAAGCCCGGATCAAATATACAAAGATCAAGACAAAAACCACCCTCTAAATGCTCCAGTTAAAGGTAGTAAGATTAAAACTTTGAAATGGTTAATTATGAAATAAGTGAAAGACCTCCTAAACAACATATGTCATATGCATATCATTGATTCATGTAAAACATTGTTTCGGCTTTCCATTCATACATTACAAAAAAAAAATGTAGCCCTATACATCTAATCTTAAGAATGTTTTACCTTTTAAAGATATTGTTATGCCGTTTTTTGGTGTCTTCAATATGTTTTATAAAACTTTGATTTTAAATCATTAATCTATTTTTTTCCAATTCAAACTTCAAAGACTACATCTCGATCAAGTTTTGCACTTGTAATGCCAACTAAAAAAAGGAAGGACATTTTTCGTAGTTTCCGGTCCATGCTAGGTTTTGAAGTAAACCCTATAGGCCAATACCCTAAATCCCAAACCCTAAACCCTAAACCCTCTTCACTGTTGCAATTTTAAGAGTATTTGATGTTCAAATTTATGTAACTATAGCAAATAAGAGTGGATTGGTGTAATAAAATTGAAATGCAGCATTGAGTACATGAACTTGACATTTTTGTGGTCTCTATATTTTTTTTATGGCTTCTAAATTATAAAGCAACTAGCGGTGAATTACTATATTTTTTCATATGGATTGTTTATTAATTGCTTATGTAGTATCGTACGTTAACCACTAAACTGACTAAAGTCCCAAGGCCTCTTTTCCATCCTAAATCTAAAATAAATTGCCATTTCTATAATAAAGAATTAAAAAAAAAAAAATGAATGTGTTTAGGCCTTTAAGGTGCACATCTACTTGTAGTATGTAAGATCTCATACTAGAGTACTAGACTAGTGTTCAATTGACTGGAAGAAATTTCACAAACTTTGCCTATGTAGAATTGTAGATTGCAAGATATTTACAATAAACTTCAACCTCTGAACACCCAACGGCATCAATTAGTGCCAATTTGATGGCAATTCAATCACTTCAATGAGATGGAATGATTGTGGAAGTGTTCATTTCATTTTTTGGGGACCTTCCATGTTGAGTTACAAAGTGTATCCAAATGATTTTGTAGTCTTTCCGATATTTGCTTCCACGTAATTTAGAGTTTAGGAAATTAAAAAAAAAAAAAATATGCTACTTTAGTGTATTTTGGGAAGTTGTTGCTCCTTACTCTAAATCTGAAATTTCTCCCCCAAATTGATATTTTCTGAGTTTGAGTCTAACTATCAAACAAAAGTTCATTTTCTCTAGTTCCTATTTTATGTAAAATCCCCCAACACGAACCTAAATTGAAATTTCATTATTGCGATTTGCACTTCGAATGTGATTTTAATGTCTACTACATTCAGTACATTTTAAATAAATCATGAAATAGAAATTAAGTTTACGCTATGATGGATTCTAATGTCATTATCCTTGTGATATATACACATGGTGAAAATTTGAAAATTTGAAAATGAATTTTCTATTTGATGTGATTTTGTCGAAACTTCAAATAAAAATCAATTTTCAAAAAAATAAAAATAAAAATTTTGAAGGGCCATCCAGGACGTTTGGCAAGCCGTCAAGAGGACGGGCAGGCCGTCCCAGACCACGAACAGGCCGTTGAGAGGATGGGCGGGCCATTCCCGACCAGGGACAGGCCGTCAAGGAGACGGGCACCCCGTCCTTTTGGACGGCCTTTCCGTCCAAGAGACGGGTAGGCCGTCGAAGGGACGGGTATACCCGTCGAGGAGATGGGTTTTCCGTCCAGGAGACGGGCAGGCCGTCGAGGGGACGGGCAGCCCGTTGAGATGACGGAAAATCCGTCCGTCCAACTTTCGGGCGGTGGTGTAATTATTTCCCGAACCTGTCGACGGCACCCCAAAGCCGTTGACGGCTTTCCAACCCTATGTCGGACCTCTGTGGACTTATCGGCCGTCCATTCCAGGGCCGTCCCACACCCTGGACGGTCTGGATTTGGGGGGATACGGGTTGATGTTATGTTAATTACCCTGCCTAATCGAGTCGGTAATTGGGGGGTATAAGTGAATTTTTTTTGATAGTTCACCTGCTTCCTCTTTTGAGTTGCATTGTACGAGCTTGAGAAAGCTTCGCACTGCAATTTGAGGGGAAGTGTTATACATTTGACATTGTTTTGCCACATTTCAGTTGCCTTCAGGCAACAGAAGGCAAAGCAAATTGTCATTGTATTCGCATACAGTATCGTGTGTGTCATTTTCCAGGTATCAAGAATGGACGCAAAGGATGTAGCAGGAGGTTTGGGACCTGGAGGTGAACCCCCAGGTAGAAGGAAGAAAGGAAACAGAGCAACCTTGGATTGGGGCACACTTAATGCCCAAGCGATTATGGCAAACCATGGGTGGGTGGAGGCAGATGGCCCATGGACAAGAGTGACATGTCGGCAGTATATAGATTGGGTCCACATCAACCGTCATTGGCCACACGACCGGTACGAGGTGCACGTGAAATTTGGCGTGGTAAATATTGACCAGTGCCAACATCCGCACTTCAAGAAGAGGATGATTGAAGTGTCATTGGCACTTTGGGGTTCAAGATCCAAGAAAGACGGGACACTTTCATTGTGCCAAATGGCATATGCAAAGGTTTTTCTTGGCAAGGATGTGGACTGGAGCAGCTTTTTGGGCAGAGCGCGGAATAATGCATTTCCAAATCGAACTTGCCACATTGCACAAAATCCTGCTGTGCCATTGGACAATGTACCAAATCCTGCCGTGCCATTGGCTGATGTCCAAAATGTGCAAATGAACGCGGTTCCACAAGCGGAGCGTCCAAGGACGGAGTTGATGGAGGTAGAAGTTGGTCAGGGCAGCGGTCCAGATGTCAACCAACAAGATGTGATTGGTGGAGTGCAAGCTGACGATGAAGAAGTAATTCGTTTGCGCCAATTAGTACAAACATTGCAAGCAGAAAAAGAAGAAGCACTACGACAACATGCTGCAGCGTTGGAAGTTCAGAGTGCAAGGATGCGGGCTGTTGTAGATGAAAATGTGCGCCTCGTCGCATGTGAAGCCGAGCTCGTAGAGCGTGAAAGGCGGGTCAGCACAAACTCAGTTCCACCACTCGATGTTGTAGTGGAACGTGCTACATACGGTGCAGACAAAGACACACCAGGCCCGAGCAATAGATGTGAGTTTGTGCTGCGATCACGATCCACTTTTCCAAGTGCAGAAAGTGCCACATTGGATATTATGCGTGCACGTGCTGAGCGAGTTGAAGCAGAGCTTGGAAGTACTTGCACAAACATGGAAGAATTAACAAACACCATGCGTGCTTTGGAACTTTGTGCCAACAACGCTGAGGCAGAGGTGGCGGTGCTAACTACAGCTCGAACAGCCTTGGAGCAAACCATGACCGCAATGAGTGCTCAAAATATGCGGTTGGTCCAAAATCCTGAGAAGGAGCAGATGCTGCTTCAAGTGTACAACATGAAGTTGACATGCAGCTTAGCGCTAAACGAGGCTGAGCAAATGCAGCGTGAAGTGAGGAGAGTGGCTGCGGAATTCAATGATGGCGGTCAACGTTATTTTGGCTTGACCTCGTGGCCTCGGGTGGCAGAAATGTTCACCAATGATTTGCTAGTGTTTAGGGAGAATTCAAGCATCGATTGGAATGCCCGTCGAGACTTGGAATTCCAATATAATATCGATCACCAACGGTACGGGCCACCCAACCACGATGGCATTACGCCACTAGTGTGGCCTTCCGTTCCAGATTTTGTACAAGATGGAACAACATGTATAATGTGCCAAGAACCGTTTGGCCCCAAGGGTGGATGGATTCTTGGTACATGTGGCCATCTATACCACCCCGTGTGTCTCATTCCACACATGGTCACCAGAAAGAGATGTGCGCAATGCAGGGCTCCATTTCATGCACAACTATACAAAACGTTTGGCCTTCAAGACCACATGCCTGAACATTACGAGCACAATGAAGAAAATTTACCGGGCATCGGTAATAGAGTACATTGGGGGTCCGACATGACATGGCTTTGGAAGTGGGGCCACAACAACCGACACCTCCCGGCAGGAACGATGGCTGGCATACCATGGACGAGTGACGCCCAAGTGACAGAGGTGATCAAGAGGGTGTTTGGAGACAGTGATCCAGGGCGTCGACTATATTTTGGTCAGATTGCCGGTGGACATTGGGACCCAGACAACTTAATTTTTGTGCGTGCACCACATCCACAACGCATCATGTTTAACTCTCAAGGCCAGCCAATCAGATTTGAGGGGGAATTGGGCTTTGAGGAAAAAATGGCGTACATTGCAAACAATACCTTCCATGAGCCAGTCCTTGTGAATGACATTTTCCCACTTACATAATAGATATGATATAGACACACTTCAACTTCTGAGGACTTTGGAATCGCAACAAGAACTGCAGCAATTTTTGAGAAATAGCATAGCACGCGGTGTTGTAATCGAAGAAGTAGACTAGATTGTGTATAACTAGATAGATGTATAGAATTAAATACCGGAAGTTGTACAAAGTGAACGTATGTAATTATGTAAAGTCTTTATTAGTTTATCATGTACTTCAACGGATTTATAAAATATATACATTTATCGTTTTCTTTCCACCTCGTGTATTGTTGCTTCGCCTTTGTCTATTTTTGTAATCTATTGGACCTTTTTGTAATAGTATAGAAGAAGCTTGTATGCTTAGATGGTAGGTAAAAGAGTGTTCTATTTTGTTTTTGGTGAAGCCCTAAAGTCCGAAGTCCATTTTTTGGCCCAAACCACCCTAAACCACCACTTTTGCTATGTTCACCTATGAATTAAATTTTCCATTTTTGGGGGGAATCGAACCAAAGGATCTTGTTCTACACTTGTCTTAGATGATGTGATAAAAAATTTGTGATGTTTGACCGTATGGATTGAAAGTTATTAGCATTCAAAGTGAAAGAAGCAAATTTATTTTAAGAAGTTGCTAGGATTGCCCGCTCCACAAAAAAACCCATAACTTTTCCATTCCTAATCCAAATGGGATGAATGAAAGCCTCCCATTTAAAAGAAAATATAATCCAACTGG
Source organism: Antitrichia curtipendula (assembly GCA_951230915.1). NCBI lineage: Eukaryota > Viridiplantae > Streptophyta > Bryopsida > Hypnales > Leucodontaceae > Antitrichia > Antitrichia curtipendula. The sequence continues at coordinate 42,329,140 of OX579636.1, forward strand.
AAAAAAATATACAAATTTGTATTTCATTTTTTTGTGGATTTTTTTGTCTACCCGGAGTCTTGGACCGCCCAGTGTCCCGATCTCCCATGTTTGAGGTTATTTTGGCATACCCTTTGCTCCTAGGCACCGATTGGAATAAAAATTGTATTATGAATAAACTCATAAGTTTATCTATCATTCCATTTTATCATTCTTATGAAAAAGTTTTCAAAAGTTTCAGTAAAAAATGAGATCATGGGAGCCTATCGAAAATCCATTTTGTCCCTTGCAACAAGGACAATGAGAGTGTGTTACTTTAGGGGCTAAGAAATAAAAACAATGGAAATTCTTTACCAAAGCAAGAAATAAATAACAAATTATTTTATTGCTTCATATTTGATGAAATCTCCTTTAAGTCTTTAGAATTAAACCGAAAAATAATTCACGTTTTGTAACTTTTGTTCTATTAGTTTTAATCTTTTTTTAGTTGGACTATTGATTGACTACTGCCTCATGTTTATTTTTAAATCCAAAGTTTACAAATTAAAGTATTGAACATTTTCCATTTTTTCTCAAATGGCATTATGGAAATCAAATGATCAAAGTCTAATATCTTGCAATTGCTAACTTGATAAGGTCACGCTACATGAAATTTATTTGAAAATCAATTGAAATAAATGACTTTATGAATGGCGATCCTATACTTGAAAGTCTTAAATTGAATAGATTCTAATTTTTCTTTTCATTTCATTTCAAGATGAACATGGTGAAATGACAACTTGGAGGTTTTTTTGGCAATAATTAGCATAGGGCCTACATGGATTAATATTTTTGAATTTCTTGCCATATAGTCAATGTAAAATCAATTTAGCAACTTCTCTAATTAGAAATTCAATAACAAACTTTAATCCCTAGAATCCTAGATGCCCAAGTCATGTTTTGAGCTCCTACGAATTTGCTCTAAATTGAACAAAATGTCAACATTTTGATTAGGTGACTAGGTGTATCAATTAAAAAAAAATTGTAACCGTATAAATTCAAACAAGACATGTTACAAATCTCATAGGTTGCTAAAACACAAAATATCACTTATAGAGTAAAAGATAATAATGTTTGAACATGAGGGTGTTAAAACTACAAAAATGATGTGAAGTCTTCCAATCCTCTTTTCAGTTTTCACAAGTCAAATTTAAAAAGTTTTTGACCAAAAAAATATGAGTTTAAATTGCCTAACATATATATCAATTTATGGCTTTTAAAAATATACTCTATATATTTTTTAATATATTTCTTTTAATTTTATTTAATTTTAAAGGTCGCCCGTCCATCGCCCGTCCAGTGCGGCCGTCCAGCGCGGCCGTCGATGGAAGGTCACCCGTCTAGCGCGGCCGTCCAGGATGAACGTCCATCCATTTCCATAGTTTTCATCTTCTATCAACGATTCTCGTCCAGATTTCATCCTAACAGACGTCGGGGTTGAATCCTGATGTCCGTCTGGACATCCTGACGGACGGACAGGATGTGACGGGGACAACCCTGCTTCACCCTCTCTTTTCATATCAACTTCTAAAGTCCAACCTTGGCAACCCCATCCAACCCCATGCCAATCTCATATTATTGTCAAATGTATTGGACTCTGTCTGCTAGGTTGAAGGGGAGAAAATGACTCACCTTACCTAAGTTGTTGACAAAGTTCCTAATGAATGGCTATGCCGTTCTTAATTGCACATCTTTTCCCAAATTCCCAACTAATTTGTTTTGAAGACTCGTACAACATTGGATTGGCGGTTCAACAATCTCTCCCTTTTGTCACCTCTTAGTACCAATAAGTCTAATTTTTCTACCCACCTTATTGCAACTCTAATGTGCTTCCAAACTCTTGGAATTATTTTTTTTTCTTGTATGAAACCACTTGCAAAATATTGTAAGACTTCAAATAATTTTTTAAATAATAAAATAATTTTTTAAATGATAGAATAATTTTTTAAATAATAAATAATTCTTATAATAATAAATAATTCTTATAATAATAAATAATTCTTATAATAATAAATAATTCTTATAATAATAAATAATTCTTATAATAATAAATAATTCTTATAATAATAAAATAAATTTTTAAATGATAAAATAAATTTTTAAATGATAAAATAACTTTTTAAATGATAAAATAACTTTTTAAATGATAAAATAATTTTTTAAATAATAATATAATTTTTTAAATAAAATATAATAAAATAAATTTTCACACTAACATTGTTTTCATACAAAGTAAGTAGTGTAAAATTCAAGAAGTAGTGCCAAACTACATTTCACTTGACACTACTTCTAACTGCCTAGCTCAAATTGTGCCTTTGCCTCAAAAATATTAAAAATAAACTTTGCAATAGCCTTATAAACAACTTCCCAAGATCTTTATGTCTATTACTTCTTTCCTGTATTTGTTGGACATGTTTACTTATAGTGGTATTAAGATCAACCAATAATTGATATTTGTCTTTAAATTTTGCAATGTGTAATTCTTTCATTGATTGGAAGCTAATTGAATTGCATATTTATAGAAATTATATTCTACTAAAAAAAGATGAAATAGAGAGCTTATACAACACCATCATCAATACACATGGTAAAATGTTTACTTCAAATATATTGTACAATTTGGATTTAAGAGTCTTAGACAAACAAATTCCTAATTTATGTTGGCACCAAACAAGACTAAATGGTTATTGCACACCTTTTTCTAAAACTAAGGGAAACATTATTAATTGTATAAAGATGACAATTGCATACCAAAGTGCATCCAAATTTCCAAATCTTATTATGTCATTTATTAAGAGTCCAAATAGAATTCATTATTAGGAATTCAATAACATTGTGATAGTCTAGTGTTGCTTGTAAAACTAATATGAGATATATGGAGTATATAAAGTGGAACAATTCAATGCCATCAATCACCCAATTCTAACATCTATTGGACCTTCCCATTTGCATCACTCATCCACCCATTACTACAATCATATCAACCCTTTAGCATCATGACGTCCAATGCACTTGGGGAAGGGATACATTAGTATGTGGTATAGCTTTACCAATTTAGTCCCTAACAAACTTTGAAAAATCACATAAAGTTCATTTCTTGTTAGAATGTATTGATTCTACTTGCAAATGGATTCTCTCTAACTTCTCAATCTCAAGAAAAAAAATACGTGAACAAATAGCTTCTCCGAAAGATACCTAGATAGCACATATGCTTGTTCACCTATCTTGGGGTCATAATGAGAATCAAGCAGATGCTCCAAGAACTTGTCGAACTTCTTACTATCTCGTCTATTTTGAGTCATGTTCATAATGAGTTTTCGGTTTAAACATATTTGAATCAGGAGTTCAGGAATCAGGGCTGAAGAAAAAAAGTATTCTACTCCATTGACAATGATTATACAATGATGACGGTGACGAAGGCAGTCAACACAAATAGTGGCTTCTGTCAATGATAGAGGGGTATCTCCCCAGTAAGTTAAAATCCTCAAGCACAGATATTCTCACGAGTCAAACCGCAAAAAAATTCGAAATGGTGTCCCTTTCGGTAAAAAAACGCTATGAGGCGGCTGGGAGCTGGTGCTGTCACCTTAGCAGACCCCAATTGCCTTTGACATCACTGAATGTCTATCTATCTGTTTGAAAGCCACGCACTAGCTACTATTTTATCTCTTATGACAGTCTTAGCCTCTTGCAAGCATAAAATCGCTGCAGGTATCACGCAGTAGAAGTTATTGTCGACAGCGTGGCGCAATGTGTTGCAGAATGCCACTCGTAGTTTGAGCCGCCTGCAGACAAAGTGAGCTGATGAAGATGGATCCACAACCAACAGAACTTCATAACCACCGAACTGTCTTGAACCAGGGCACCTCCAACCAGTTAGCCCCTTTCGTGAAAAAGCAATTTGAAAGTCCTGATCGGTTACCAACCTATTACTTCGTACCTTGCCGTTTTATCAGACACTAAATATTATTTCCTGCGGATCTTTTCCTTGACAGGTTTCGATACGCTGTAAATAGCTAGACCTCCGATGAGAATGGCTGCACCTAGGAAAAATCCAGACGGCAGTGATGGAGGCACTCCTAAGTAGGGCCATGGAAGAGTGAAGGCCCAAATTGAGAGAGGAATTGATAGTGTTACACAAAGAGATGAGACTATGGCTGAATAATGTTTCAACAAACTAAGGGAAAAGACGTTGAAAGCCATATTTACTACGATATAGAGTAGTGGCACTAAAGGAGCACCTTCACAGCCGCTGACTTGAGACCCAATGTTCACGAAACATACGTAGCCCTCTTTAAGGCTATGTGGAATCTGATGGAAAGGCACTCCTCGAGCGTTGAAGACCACGGGTAGAATCATTGACACGAAAAGTGTCTGAAAAAGTGATCCAAACGTATTCACCACAAAGAGGTCTAGATTGCCTCCTTTCAACTTTTGGGCTCCATCCTGGAACAGAAGTTCCTTCAATATCGTTGCAGCTGCGAAGAAGAAAGTGGAGCCGATCATTACTAGAGGCCAGAAGTAGCCAGATTGCTGCACTGTACCCGCAACAACACCTCCCGATCCACTTGCAACCACCACTACAACACCAGCAATCACCAACAAGCAGCCTCCAATTTGCCCCAACGAGTAGCGCTTCCTCAGAATTGTCGATGAAAGAAGAAGCTGCCAAACTAAAAACACCTGCCAGAAGATTGAATTTTCTGTTAATTTTATAAAATCTAAAATTGATAAGGTCGCCATTGCGTCTTGCTAACAAGCTCACCTCTAGGCATTTGAAGACATATGCAACAGCTTCAACAGACTGTTTCGTATTTATGTGCACAATTTTCAAAAAACAAAACCATAATTCCACAAATAATCAGATGATTTTGGAAATACCTGAGCCAAGACAGGGATGGTGGCGCCGGGAAGAATTGCTGCAGAGACCGTGCCCATGGCGATTCCTAACGCTTCGAGCGCACCAATCAAGACAAATTTGCCCTTCGGTACTGCAAGCATCTCCTTGGTAACTATCCCTGCTCGGTAACGCATGAGGAGTATCGACGAATATGCAACAACGTATGTCACAGTGCTGAATTGTGCCAAGAATAGAGGATATCTACTTAATGGAACAAGAGCCATCTTATATAGTATCTTATTGGCGCCTGCTAAGAGAACGGTAGCCACAGCGGTGCAAACGAATTGCACATCCTTCTGCAGGAAAGCCCTGCCTAAGAAAGTAACAGAGTGAAAATCTGCATGTGCTCCAGATGAAGAAGATGCGCTGGCAGCTGCCGCATTACACACTAACGTTGGTTTCGCTGGCGATCTTCTTGCCTTGAGGCTCAACAAATGACGACCTGGGAAAACATAGTCCTTGCCAATTTGGCGCGATGAGAGATTCGAAAGATGCGTGGCTGAGTCGATGTTGAGTTTGAAGCGATCGGAGGGAATTTGTGGGAGAATACAGTGTGCTCGCTCCGATGACTGGAAATTAAAATTGATACGGCAAAGCGATCCTTGAGAAGGTGAACACGTCGAAACAGAGGGAAAGTCCAGAGATACTCTTCTACGGGAAATATATTGAAGAGAGTTCGCCGAATGCAGTGACACGGCCATGGCTGAGTAAGTAAGGACTCAAGGAAAGGGCAGGAGATTCTACAAGAGAAAGAGGTCTCTCTGATAACTATAACAGCCTTCCTTGTCTCTGCAGCTGTACAAAATCCCCTGCCCCCACGAGAGACCTCAGTCACGTAGCCCCGTGTTCAACGAACACCTCTGTCTGCTCTCAGCATACCCTCTCGCCCTGCTCAATGGCGCAATTCAGTATGCACGAACAACTATCGCATCCCTTGCCACCTGCCTAAAATTATTGCTCCAGATCAGTGACCGGCTTCCGATCACCTTCCGATCGTCCAACTGAGGAATAAAATTATAAAACTACAACCCTGGGGACGAAACGAGCCTCGCTCTCTTGCTCGCTGACTCGCTCGCTTCTTTGTGCCCGAATTTCGATTCCTCCCTTCAGCACCAAATATCAGCAAGAATCCGCAGCCAAATGAAGTCAGACTACTAAAAATCAACCCCGCATGTGCGATCCGTCCCTTCCCACGCACCTCACTTATCCCTCCGTGCACTTTCCGCAATACAACTCTTACATTCCCTCCTTGAAAGAATCAAGACTCCTGCGACGATTCCCCACACACAATCGTCGCAAAGGAAGGCTGATCGGCAACTTCGCCTGCTAATCGCCGTACGACATCATGCACGCGCAGCAACTAATATAGAAACCTGCCACAGGGAAATTTCTACTAATTAAGCTTCTCCAAAAGAAAAAGAAAAAGTAACAAAACACGGAAGGCGACGGACGGATCATGCGAAAACAGACTGCAAAGACGGGGGGAGCTTCGGTGGGACCTGCCGAGCACTGTCAACTGCACTGGTGTGAAGGCTTAGGTTCATGATAACCGCCAGATACATTGTCCGCTAGTCGGTCGCGCACTCGCGCAACGCGCATCCTTGATTCACTCTCCAGACTCCCGGTCAGAGCTCCACTTAAGTTTTCTTTACCTTCCCCGAATCTTTACCTTTTTCCAATGGGGTCGCGCGTCGACATCGTCCCGCTCGTAGCGCCGGCCATGGCATCAATTCGATTCTCCACCCTCCTCTCAAGCTGGTCACGCAGAACAGCAGAAAGCAGTGCTCCATGGCAACCTTTTCTCTGTTTTGTTTTGAAGCAAATGAAATTCATGGCGTGTGTCACCATGAAACACGCGAGGGTCTCTGCCGTCGTCGAGCCCTACCCCGATCGCCGTTGAGCTCTGAACACCGTGCAATTGGAAGATTCGTTTGCGTCGCCCTGGTCCCCGTGGACCTCTGAAGACCGTGCTTTGGAAGATTTGCGACGGCTCTTTTTCGGATTCTTTCGTTGTCGCCCTTGTCACCGTATTGGATTTGTGGCCATTTTTCACTGACGGAGTTGCAATTTCATGATAAAACTTAGAATACAGTACTTTGTGAAATATTCTCCATCTTTTTAATAAATAAAAAAATAGCAAACTTATTTGAACTTATTCGCCCGAACAAGATTATTTCACCTCATTTGAATGAAGGTACATACATTTGGATGAATAATTGAAATTTCATCCACAATCAAACTATTAACCCCTAAAGTCCCATTGTTCCTTCAAAGACAAATGGATTTTGGGTGGGCTCCTATGGTCTCAATATTTGTTGTGATTTTTTAAATTTTTGTGAAGGTAGAAAAACACATTAGCTTTCCGAAAATACAACTTTTATTTCAATCGGAGTCCAAGAGCAAAAGTTTTGGCACAAAAAGCCCTTTTCTTAGTTTGGCAAGTAGAAAAAAAACTTCAAAAAAATTTAAAATTTAGTTTTATATAGATTATGTTTTTATGTAAATGGGAAGCTTTGATTTATTCCAATTGGATTTGTTATGTGAGTTATGGACAATCTTGTTTTGAGGGCAATCAAAGATCTTTTTGAAAAAATAACTTGTAGGATTCATTTCTGACCTCATTTTTCACAATTTTTCAAAAAATAAAGTTTCACAAGGTTAAGATCTCTTGCTAGAACAATCTCATGATTGAGATTAGTGTTTCAATTCCATCTTAGAGCTATTAACAATTTAGATTTTTCTTCAATCTTGAACCTACTTGTACTTAACAATTTTTTAATGAGTGAAAACTAAGTATATGTTTTTTGAATTTTTTTTTCCTAGACTCTAAACTCATTTCTTTATCATATAAAATTAGAAATTCAAAATCAATAGAGCAAAAATTATAAGTTATGAAGGTTCAAAGCCAAAAAATGTAGTTGAGCAAGGTGCTCAAAAACTTGTTTCTTTCACTTTAACCCCTGAAGTCCCAAGGTCATTTGTCTGTCATAAAACACTCAAAAATGCCATTTGTGTTGAGCTTGCCTAAGAAAACATAGAAAATATTTTTCTGAAATAAATGTGTTTCTAGTAAAATTTTACTGAAAATCTCGTAAAAAGTCATTATTTATAATCTTATGTTTAAGACTATACTTAAAAACTCACTTAAAACCATCCCTTTCTTTTATAGTGAAATACACAACACAAAATTGATTGTGCGTAGAAGAAGAAGCCTGTACTATGAAGGCATGTTATAAAATAAGGAGTGACCGTATCAAAAGTGTAAATTTTATTTTCTCATATTATCAAATCTATGAAGAATGATTGTCCTGTACATAAAATCCTACAGGTATGAATTTTCTTTGATAATCTACAAAAAAATAAATAATAATAAATCTCTATAAAATGTCATGAAAAATTCATAACCTTAATTCTTTTTAGAAAGTTTTCAAATTTTTAATAAGATATCCATTAACAATTTATTCATATGATACAAATAATGTGTAAGCTTTCATTATTTTTTGGCAATAATGTACAATATTGACTTGAAAACCTAACATTTCTATCAACATTAATCAACATTACTTACATTCTATACTCATGATTTTTTGTGGCATATGATTCTCAAGATGATTTCCATTAGTCTTTAATGCATCACTAGTAGGTAAAAAATGTGCCAATTGTTTTTTGAGAAATGGTTTAATCCCTAAAGGATCAAGGCCTTTTTTTTTGTCAAAAAACACTCAAAATTGTCATTTCTATTGCAAAGAGTAAAAAGAATTGAAAAGTATGTTTTGCACATCTAACCATAGGATCTTACACCTAACTAGCATGAGATATGTGGAATATATTTCAAATTTTTGACCAGATAGACTGCAAGATATTTGCATTTAAAGTAAAGAAAACATTTTTTTTGTACACTGTAGGGCTAGATTATTTTACTTTGAACCTTCTTAACTTAAATTATTTGCACTAAAAAACTTTGAGGCTTAAATTTATTCTTCATAGTGTAGAATTGATTTGAGAGTCTATGTAAAAAACAAATTTCAAACAAATTTAATTTTCATTCTTAAAAATATTATTAAATAGAAGTAGGTATGTGATACAAAGAAAATCTAAATTACTAATATCTCTAAGATGGAATTGAAACACACTAATCCTAATGGTGAAATTTTTATAGCAAGAAAATCAAACTATGTGCAACTTTTTTTTTTGAAAATTGTGAAAATTGCATTTAGAAATGAATCCTATGAGCTATTTTTTCAAGAAGATGCTCAGACTACCCAAAAAACAAGATTGTCTATAACTTTCACAATACTTATACAAATGAAATGAATCCAAGATTTCCATGTAGAAAAAAACGTAATTAATGAAATAAAATAATAAATTTTAAGAGAATTCAAATTTTTGAATTTTTTTCTTGCTACTTGGTCTCCTCTATTTTGAGCTTATCGAGGCATAACTTTTGTTCTCATGCACTGATTGAAAAAAAAAATTCCATGAAGATAATCACATTTTTTATATTCAATTTTTTTTTTTAAATCATGACAAAAAAATAAAACCATAGGTACTTGTCCAAAATTCAATTTGTTCCCTGAAAGGACAATGGTCCTTTAAGGGTTAAAAACAAGGATATTAAAATTTTATGAATCAAATTGTGTTTGAAGTCAATACTATATAGTGTGTTTAGTACTCCCTTTGTTCCAAAATGATCTTCCTGCTGGCCAAAATGTTCTGGATTATGGTTTAAAATAACAATTTTTAAAAACCATTTTGCCTTATAAATAGAATTTGGTGCACTCTTAGCATCCTAGAAACTTTGAGTTTGGGAACTTTCAAAGTGTCAATAAGTTTTTGAATTATTGAATAGTGGAATTTGTTGGACATTTTCAAGGAGCACCAATGGGCACTTAATTGTTGAATGCGAGGTGTCATTTTGTGGGTAGTTAATATGAACCTTTGTACCACCTTCCAAAGCTTCATCTCTTTAAATCGGGGAACAATCAAAGAGATGCAAAAAATAGGATGAACGGTGTTGATCTACCCTTTCACTTGTTTCATTTGTTTTTCGATTGATGATTGCATGGATGGAGGGGGAACTATTGCTCAAAGTTGTTTTGTTAGTCCCATATAGCAATCTAAAGCCGAATTTGACCAATTCTCATTGTCACTATGTACAATAGGAAGATAATTTTGGAACAAAAAGATGAGACCAACTAGAAGATCATTTTGGGACAAAGAGAATATGTCTTATGTATCATAGGTGATTTATAGGTTGATCACCTCTACAATGAATACTTTTTTTTTATAAAGTTGAGATCAACTACTTGAATATTCCTTGAAATTATTATTATTATTTTTAATTAAAAATAATAATAATAATTTATTAATGACATTGGCTTAGATGTTTGAAAATTTTATTTTGAAAAACACCCTATTCACCTATAATATTAAAATATATTCCAATTTTGCAGAATAATTTTAATTTTCCATATTATAATAAATATTCAAAGTTTACAGAAGGATTGCATGACTTTTTTTCTAGTACTATAATATTTAAGTATATTTAGAGCATCTGCAGTAGTCCATCAATAGTTCATCTAAGAAAAACACCATGTCCAAGATTTGGACAATGCTCACTTGTGTGCCAAATCCATGCAATTCGCTTCTATAACTTCCAACCAATGGCAAGTCTCTTAATGTGTAAAAATAAAATAAAAATCATATCTTTGATGATGTCAATGTACCAAAGTAGATCAACCTCTTACCATTCAGATTTACTATCAAGGTACCGTAGAGAAGCTATTTGTCAAAACTCACATATTTTTCACAGATTGAAAAGTTTGAGAGAAGCCATTTACAAGTAGAATCAAGACATTCCGAGAGGAAATGAATTTTTTTGTGATTTTTCAAAGTTGATTGGGATGCAATTGGTAAAGTGTGGGTAGCCCCATGCTAAACTACACACTGAAAGTGTCCCTTCCCCAAGTACATTGTCATGTTTCTAGTAGTGAACATTTGGTGGAGTTGCAAAAACAATGACCAAAATGCAATTTTTGCCGTGTCCCAAAAATTGGATAGACTTGTGCACGTATAGCTCATTTTCCATCCAAAAAGTAAAGGAGCGGACTTAATCACCGGGCCACTGGAGATGATGCACTTGTCCCTGTTTGATCGTGACCTTGCCGTACACCTCACTAGACCGTGCGTGCATTGGAAGATTCCAGACGATTCTTTCAGATTCTTTCGTGACTCGTGAGTGGGTGAGAGAGCACAGAGCACATTAAGGTAGTATGTTCTAAAAGCGATCATGACAGAGAGGTACATTTTGCTTTCTTCAATGTACGAACTGTGTACATTTCAGAAGGTGGTCGCTTTTAGAAACCACTGTGTTTGAACTTCAAAAATTCATAACTAATGCTACAAAGGTCTGAAAAATATGAAACGACTTGGGTTAGATGCCAATTCCATTTTTCTTCCTATATAAATTTACTGAAAACTGTTTCAATAAATTTAACTTCCCTGAAAAGGCGATCTGCTCTTAAATGGTCGCTTTAAGAGCATACTACCTTAGTGAGCCGTGAGCTGGTCCAGCCTCTGATTTGACGAAGTCCTGGATGTACTGGAACACGACATATGGCAGAACTTGATTAGGGTTGTGTGTGAGAGTAGCTTTCAGATTCCAGGAGTCAGTTCCCTTCGTAGTTTCGTACAGTTCGGGAAATGTGCCATAGACGGGCAGCCGGCTCCTCACACGAGTAAATGACTCTGCTGGTTTTCCAGTTGGGGTACAGTGGAAATCCATCATGAAATTTGGTGAGGACCACTGAAGTAACTCCACCTACAATGCTTTACCTTGTGCGGCTGTCAGATTCCGAAGAACTGAAATTAATTTTTTTCTTTTGGGAGTGTCGGAATTACGGATGGCACGTGTCATTTCTTTAAGGGTTGCAACAATCAAAGAGTGTTAGGGCCTCCATACCTACCTGCAAACTAATATTCCTCGTAATTCAAACTGGAATGATTCAAAGTTATCCACATTTAAATTTTTTTAAGCAATCAATTTCAATTTCAGTTTTTTAAAGCGATTTAAAAATAAGTAATAAAAATTGAGTTGTCCAACTTGTCCCTTGAGCAATGAAAGTTACATATTATGTAGAAACTTTTAACCATGTAGTGAATAGTTTTGAAAATTATAGAGCCTTAACCCCTAAAGTCACATTGTCTCCTTGAAGGACAAAATGGATTTTGGGTAGACTTCTATAGCCTATAGTATCAATATTTGTCTTGATTTTTTGAATATTTTTAGTGATAATAAAAAAACACATTAGCTTTCCGAAAATACC